>CM023453.1:134187606-134447534 GCA_013339765.2 Haemaphysalis longicornis | reverse complement strand
TCGCCTGTACTCACTGGCTTTCCCCTCTCTGTTTCTCCTTCACTGCCGTATCTTCTTGCTGTATTTTTTTATACTTTTCACGGTTGTCCTGCTTTCTATCATGTCTTTATTCATTAGTGTTTATTTTGTAGTTTGTGTGCCCTCTCGGATGCCGCACCTTATTTTCTGGCCGTATCTTTATTATCTTTTTATTCCCATTTATACACACCTTTTCCTAAACGTTTACGTTAAGTTATCATTATATTTCTTTTTTGCCGAGCCCAGTTTTTTTTCTCTTAGTTAGCGCCCCTTTCCTAGCCAATCTTCTGAGTGGGTAACAGCCGCCCTTCTCTCGACACCAACCAACCAGCCAACAGGGCGCACAGCACGGGACTGGGTGGGCGCAGCGGGACCCGCTGACGATCGGAGCTTGGGGAACCGTACTTTCAGTGAAGGCATGGTTTTTTGGGGGACTCGGTGTCTCGCTCTTGGGAACCGCTGTAGGGTGCAGAACTCCGGTACCACAAGTTTTAAAAATTTTACAATCAATTCCATACACATTAAGGAAATAAGGACACAGAATGAGGAGTAGAATGAGGAGTACCTTTTATTTCAATAGAGCAGACGTTTGCTGCTTCCTTAGGTGATGGCGCCCTATTTACGCCACAAAATCTTGTGCTGTGGTTGATGGCCGGTGATTTTCATGAGGTGGTTGTTCCGGTTCGATCTGGACAGCGCGACGTTCAATTTCGCAAAGGATGGATCTGGTATTGAAGGGCCAGATTAAAGGGGACGCTGAAGACTTTTGCCCATACATCGGTGCTCGTCTTTTCAGTAAACCAGTTTCCTCGTAATCACCTCCTAAAATTTCCTTAAAGCGTTCAGTATTAGTGAGTCATTGCATATCAAAGATCGCTTTTTCGGCCGCGCCGCGATTCAGACTCGTTTGTCCTCCTCCTCGCACCGCGCGGAGCGTGACTGCCCATGATGCCTTCTCGGTGACGTCTCCAAGAACATCTGCTTGTGGCGTCGTCTGCTAATGCGATATTTTTTTGCCGCAACCTCGCTCCGGGGCGGGGCCGTCTGACTTTCTGTTCTCCGTTTGGGCCATTTTTTACCATTTTGCACATAAATACTGGCGCTCTACTGCACTCCACTTGCTGGAAAAGCTGATGGAAGTCATGGGGCGGGACATGCGGGAGTCAAAAATATCTAAGCGAATGCCTAAAGACTCATCTCAAAATGTTAAGGGAATCACGAACGTGCTTTCCGAACCAACGTAGTTTTATTTATAGCTTGATTGGCCGCTGGCTCTCGCCCATGTCGAGCTTTGTTGTGTTGTGGAGACGCCGTGCACGCGCCCGCATGGGAAGTTGTATTATTAAATTCCGTATTCCGATCGGTTGAAACATTTATAACCGTAACAGAAACAGCTGAAGGTTTGCGGGTTACGATGCAGAACTCTTCCCCCTTACTTTCCAGTAAACTCCTACGCGACTGTGTGTTTATCAACTGTTTGAGAGCTCCACCGTAACATATATTACGATATGACTCGGAAGAGTAGCGTGAGTTTAGGGTCTTGCGCGCCTGCCCGTCTTCGATTGTGCATATAATTACACAAAACAATATTTCTGCACTCTCTTTTTTTCTGATGGCCTGGAGCTTTTTATCTCATCTCATAAGCTATTCGGTTCCTTTTTTGCTTGGTCAGGGCTGCCAGTTGCGATACCTCGAGGTTTCGTTGCGGCCGCGGCCCTATAGTCTCCCTCGCTTCCCCCTTCCCAAGCGTATACCTTGTGTCTTGTTTAAGTAGATGGGAGGCAACTATCATCACGGTATATAATACATTCGAAGTTTACAAAATACACACATCAGTATCACGTTCTCTAAAGTAAATTGCCTCAGTATATAGACGAAAGTACGACTTTAAAACTAAACGAATCATACCTATGACCTAAATATGCTTTGGGCGGTTGGCTGGTATTCGCAGTCAACCAAAAAATTTTGTTTTGGTTCGCGAATACGATGCAAACCTGCCACTTAGAATGCAAAAAACATTTCTCCAATCGACGGTGTTAAGGTGGTTGGAAAGCAAAGCTTTAGAACACACCCACGACAATTGTCCATGCGACATCACTTGAATTCAGACACGTGCCTCTACACAGAATGAAACCAGAGTTTCTGCTCGCCGTTACCGGGAAACTTCGCGGGGCAGCATCCCGAACGCAGCCGCGTCGCAACGGCCGCACTAGAGCGGCGTGCGCCGCCGCTGTAGCATGGCCTTGCGTCGCAGAAAGAATTGGAAAGGAGCGTCTTTCGAAGGGTGACACGGCGGTACCTAGTCATTCCTATGTGCTAGCTCGGGGCTACACCACCGGTGCGACGCTAGCGCAGACAACGAAACAATTCAGCATGGGAGCTCAGTGATTCCCGTTTATACCGATTGAAACTAGTTAGTTTAATAGGTTGAGAATTGCGAGAAATCTGACGGAACTTTTATAAACCTATTTATCAGAAACAATTGCTCGTTTTGTAATACTTCTCAAAGCACAGCAAAACTGGTATTCACCAACTTAAAACGGAGTCCCATTCATGACAAGCAGTGCGCAAAAGGTAGCGTTCCTCTGGCGGCCAGATGTTTATATGTGGTCTTACATTTTGTTTTCCCATCCGGCAAACCGATCTTTTACGTATCTGTGCCGTACGACCACATAATCCCGCAGGCTCCGGGTTCCCAATACGTAAATTCAACAAGTTAATCAAGCCTTGCGAATAAATCGCGCAATAGACGCCAAGATGCAGCAAAAGAGGAAAAAAGCCCAAAACAGCTATGGCTAAATCAGACGACAAAGCCGTCCTGTCGACGAACCCGCCTGTGTGAGCAGGCACCTGCTCGCTGGGAACGCTGGCTAACCATTCGTCGCGCCATCTACACTGCGCTCCTTGAGTGAAAACGGCCCTCCCGCTCCCCAGCCGCGTTGCAAGTTTCTTCTGACTAACGCCACGAGGAACCGCTGGCTGGTAGAGCTAGAAAGCTTTGATTTCAAAGTAACGCCCAGCCTGTATTTGAAGAAGTGGCTTTGTTTGAACGGGCGCGAGGCACTAGACCACTCCGCCATAAAAGAACCGGAGATGCCGCTGAAATAACCTGTACACTACATTGAGACCCACCCTTTGTGTCACATCAATACTTTGTACATAATCAGGGATTCCTGGCTGGTCAACTGAACATTTCTTGAATAACAGCTGCGCAGTAAGGTTTCATCAAGCCCCCATCACGGCTGACCTCCGGCAAAAGCACTGTTCCCGCTGCGACTGCGATTTCGCCCGACGATATTAGTGCTTGTGGTGCTTTTGTGTTACGCTTTACGCTAACAGCTGGTCGATATTGAGTCCTTCCCTTAACTCCTCTTCTGCTGAAAACTGAGCTTATATTTTCTACAAGCGTTGCTGGTCGCTCGCAGATATGCACTTAGCAAATCCGGGAAACGAATGGTCGCCAAACCCAATGGGCGGAGCGTCGTAAGCCGATAAACGGCTCGCATGTATAGAGCGGTATGAACTTCATGTACATTGCAATGTTTATTACGCTGAGGGAACGAACCGAACTCGGCCGCATTTAGTACGGCACTATTGTTGTCGGGGTGCAGTTTTCGCTTCTCGATCGATTCCCGACGACCGTTCTGCCGATCAGACGTCGTCGGCGTCTTCGGTCTCACAGCCAGTCACACAACGTGGACTTCCGATCGACTGACCTGTTCGTGTCGACGTCGCGTTCGTGTGACAAGGCGGTTGCGAACTCGAAAGTCGGAGTCGCCGTCGTCGTATCATCGTCGTGTCGGCCTACCTCACGCGCCTAAAAGTGTCTCTGAAAGAGGTTTTGCCGATACATGGGTGTTCGCGTTTTCAGGTAATTCAATGTCCTAGTACTAACCTCTTTCAAGACGTTTGTTGAAACGATGATTATTAGTGAAGATATTGGAAATCAAAACGTCGCACTTGCACGCGCGTTACGATTCACCCTCGTTTTGTCCACCTTATCGCTCCGCACGAGCATCACTTCGGAGGACGCCTGGCTTCTCGGTGACGTCTGCGAGAACATTCCGCTGCGGGCTCCGCCTGCTGCTGCTGCCGTGTTCGGCGCCGCCGCATTCCTTTGCGACGGGGCGACTCCGTGGACGCGGCCGTCTTACTGTCTGCGTTCCATTTTGCACCATTTTTACCATTTTGCTTCTGAATCCAGCACACTGCTCGCGGCTGGAAAAGCTGACGGTTGGAATGGGGTGGGCAGTGACGCTTCCAGATCAAGCCCAAAAATCGGCGAAAAGAGAACGGCCCTGTCGCCGCGCGTACGCGATGACGACTTGGTTGGCCATGGTTGTTTAAAATGTGTGAGCGAATGGGCTACAGAATGGCATCAACGTTTGTTTGAAGTGAGGGGCGTACATGAGTTCCTAAGCGACCTCGGTTTGTACAGGGTGTCCCAGCTATCATGACTAAGATTTAAAAAAAGAGTAATGGCGTAACTCGAAGAAAACCTAGTGGATAATGTTTGCAGTACTGTCGAGAAGCGGGCAGTATTTTTTTTTTTGTTGAGACCTAATTAATTATTATTAAATATCTAACTTGAGAAGTACTGTACGAATCATTAGAGTGTCAATGAGGCACTTGTAGGTACCCACGAAGGGCATATATCTGCGGGATTTTCAGCGACGAACTAATTGCATACACGTTTATTCTGACTGATAAAGAAAACCCACGAAATATGAAAAATACGAGGTGACGGCACCTCCGCGCGCATTCCATTTTTCGAAAGATAGATATTACAAACAAATTTCAACCCGATTCTTCGTCGGTGATCTTTCACTTCTTACCATTTAGGTTTACTTTTACCTTCCCCCATGCTAATTTGACAGTGGCAATTATCTAATACGAATAGCACTGCTCTATTCTGTATGTTCTCGAGCGTATCAACAACTCTTTTGTGTAGGGATCCCCCAAAACACATGCGTACTCCAACATTGAGCGCACACGAGTGCAATACGGTTGTTCGTTTAGGTTAGATGGAGGTTCGCTGAAATTTTGTGTCAGAAAGACAAAGACACGTGCAGCCGTAACTTTTATGTTGTAAACGTG
Organism: Haemaphysalis longicornis; assembly: GCA_013339765.2. NCBI lineage: Eukaryota > Metazoa > Arthropoda > Arachnida > Ixodida > Ixodidae > Haemaphysalis > Haemaphysalis longicornis. Next base: position 134,442,419 of record CM023453.1, on the reverse strand, counting down.
CCTATTTAACATCTAAGCACTCGTTAAATAAACTAGTTATTTATATCCCGCGGCTGTGCTTACAGCAGCGTACTTTACGGTATACGTATTCAATTGGAATGAAGGTTTTGTTTTAAAGGTGACGTTAGCACACTTTTTAACATTCAACGACATATTTGAATCAGGAAACCAGGATGATCTTAAATTCGAATCGTGCTGCAGTTATTCGGAATCACGTTCGTTCGCTATACTCCTGTATACTACACAGTCATTCGCTGACATTTTGAAGAAAGATTTGAGGTCAATAGTAATAACATTCATAAATAACAAAAACCAAAGAAACCCGAAACTGAGCCTTGGGGAATTCCTGAGGTCACAGGAACATATCCGCACAAACAACCATTGAGGGCGACCGACTGCTGTCTTAGAGACAGATACTGGGCTATCCATGCAACTAATGATTCATTCAGGTTATAGCCCTCAATGTACTACCACGAATGTGATAGAGAACAACGTCAGATGCTTTTTTCAGTCCAAGAAGATACAATCAACTACTTTATCCTTATCTATGGCTAGATCCAAATCGTGCGTGAACTCAAGAAGTTGCGCTGATCACGAAAAACCTGGTAAAAATCTGTGTTTGCTAGGATACCAGCGATAATGTTTACCAAGTGAGTCATATCCCAAGTGTAGCTAACATAACCTTCAAACAGCGAAACCTAATTATTATCCAGGCTTCGTCATTGACAAGGCCCTGTTGTTATCTGAAATCTAAAATAATAATTTTTTCCAGATAGGCAGTCATAAAAAGCCGTGAATAACGTAGTGCAGGGCACAAAGTTGAGCCTACCAATGAACGAGCTTAGCCTCTTCTACGTTTATCACCTACAAGCTAGTGCAACATTATTTCTCGCAGTATTATTGTAACAAGAATAGCCTCAAAGTTGCGCGGTTGCGCGGCCTTGCCTTTCTATGGTGAGGAGTCCTTCAGATGGTGGCGGTTGAGCTGCTGCTTGGTGACCACTTGCTCGACGCCTTTAAGGCCGGTTATTTTGGTGAAGCACCGCCAGCTCGGGTCGGGCATCTCTGCCGGGTAGATGTCTCAGATGCTCTTCATTTCTTGTGAAGGCGAATAGCCTCGAGCTGATGCGTCGATGGGCTAGAGAAGCATGGTGGCGGGTATATCTGGCGAGGCTACCTCACCCGTCGGTGTGGAACAGTCTAATGTGTCAAGAAATGGCATTCCGATGGCCTAAAGGTTCCCTGGTATTATCCAGTGAGTCCTTGAACCTTGCCCGTTCACCCAGAACACTCATTACTGTTTGACAAACGAAGTTCGTTCATTTAAACCGTAGAGCCACCGAGCAGATAAAACCGCATCTGCGACATTAGGCCCCCTAACGGCTTTTTCTTCACCTAGCGAAAAACCGGTCTTTCACCAGCCGGTCTCCTTCCAACCAATAGTGCATCAGCTCCGGCGCCCTGACGCATGCCGTTGCTCGGCTGTACCCCGCTTACAGAAAGAATGACGTATAACCTGCCAACTTGCGTCGGGCGTTCGCGTGCCGTAATTTGGTCGAGGACAGCTAACCGAACAAAAAACGTACATTTATCTGCCGTACGTCGGCTGGTCTCCTTTATAACACTGGTTGCTCGAAGAAAACGAATATTCTGCTGCCGGACGCACGCTGCACGGTGGAAAGAGCAAATTCGTGGCAGCCGTGCTCCGGCCGGTGTCCTTTCGAACACCAACTGCCACAAGAATTCGGATTTTCGTGGCCCGTCGCATGCCGTGGTTCGGCTGAACACCGATTCCCGAAGGAAAAAGGGATACCCTAATGCCGTACTTCGGCCTTTCTCTTTCTCAAGATCGGTAGCTGAAAGTGAACTGAATATCTGGCAGCCGGGTAGCTGCTGTTGTGCATCTGAGCACGGGCGGTCAGAGAAATACCGAAGCGCTAGTTGCCAAATATTGGTCGTTCAACGTATGATCAGTGGCTGCCTGAACCTGGATGCTCACCGGACATGCCAAAAAGTGGCCATAGACGGGCTGGTTCAAGGGCATACTTCTGGTACCGGCTGGGTATATAGGCAGTCGGTGAATGTACTTGCTGCAGATCCCGGGGTCACAAGGCCCGATGAGGCAGGCTAGGTAGGGTGACGTGGAAGGGATGGCCTGTTGGCTTGGAGCACAATGTTGAATTTATCAGCCTGTAAAAAATATCGGTAGCCATTATTCGGCGCGTTCTCAGTGCCGCTTCCCCTGCAAATAAGACGGTACTTGTTTGCGAAGGCTTATATAGAGTGTCGGTGATTGTAGATGCCGCACCTGTCGGGCCACGAGGTCCAAGAAGGCAGGGTAAGGTAGGGCGACGAGGCTGGGACGAGCCTTTGGGGTTGTGGAACAAAGAAGTTGACTTTCTTGACCCGCAAAAATTATCGGCAGCTGTTACTCGGTGCGTGCTGGGTGCCGCCCCCCTGCCAATGAGACGATCGTTGTTTTGAATGCTTATATAGGCCATCGGTGATTGTAGATGCCGCATCTGTCTTGGTCACGACGTTCGATGAATGAGGCTAAGATACATAATGGGAAACAGAGCAAAAACAAAACTTGGACAAGAGAGACAACGGGATGAAGCGCTACTAGCAACTGAAACGTTTAATCGTCAAAACACACAAATATATACACACAATTTAGGCCACCGCCAACTCAAAAGTACAGTACAAACTACAATCTTATACAGTCACGGAGAACAACGAAAAGAACACTCCATACAACCAAACCGCACGTGTTCATAGTCCGAAATATGCACGGTACATTTTATCAGCCCTTATCCAACAAAGCAAACTCGGCATCTGATAGCAAAACAGAAGGTTGGCTGACACATGTTTTTTTCCTCTTTTTGGATGTAAAATGCTTTCCATTATCTCTCTTGTTGCCGCTTACGGTGTTTGTCAAGAACGATGGTGTGCGGTAGCCCCGGATGGCACGCGCATTCCTCGTGGTTTTGGTTTCCATCAGTGAGCGAGAGTGGCAACTCCGGACGGCCCGTGCACTTCTTGCAATGCTTGGCCTAATGAGAACAAGGTACCCCTTTCAATGAGCTATTATGCTCACGAAGGCGAACGTTAAGGCAGCGCCCAGCTGACCGATGTACATCTTTCCACCACTTGAAAGGGATACTATACACAACGTCCTTACCGCACTCAACAAATTTAATGCCATGTCTTATCCCACAACCACCCGTCCTTCTTTCTTTCTTGTTTTCTAACTTTTGCACCGCAGGGCAAATCTTACCCACTTTGTTTTGGGCTGAAAAGACGACGCGCACGCCATATCTGGATGCCACTTTCTTCAGCCGATGTGATACACCGTGTAGGTAAGGAATGACAGCTATCTTATCAGAAACTGAACCAACTTTATTTTCCTCCCCGCGGGCCACGCTTCCAGCCTTCTTAATCTCCCGGCGATTCCTTTCACAAGTCAACGAACAGAGTCATCTGGGTGCCCGGCTGTCCTTAACCTGTCTACCTGGGCGGCGACACTCTGTTCTATGAAATGTTCGCAGGATTTGTTCAAAGCTGATTTAATGCAAGGAAAAGCGAAACCATTCTTAGCCAGCTTTGAATAGGCTGAATCGTAACTTAGTACCTTCTTGGTAGACCTTGGGTGGTACATCCAGCAAGTGTGGGTTGGCAGGAAAGTTTAGGCACCTCATACGTGTGATCTAAGCCCAAAACTTTTTTTTCTGAAGGACTTCATGACATCCACAAACACCCATAGCCTTGGCCTTCTTTTACTAAAACAAGGTCATCATCAACATACCTAAAAAACTTATGATTCCTGTGTACCAGCTGATTTTCAATTGATCTGTCAACTCTGCTTAGAAAGATATTAGAAAGCACCGGAGCAACATGAGACCCAATACAAATGCCCCCTTTCTGAACCTGCACTTCCCCGCCCCAACCCACCAGAGTAGACTTCAGATAAAGGGCCAGCATTTCTAAAAAAAGCTTCCAACGAAATACCAGACGCACTCCGAAACGTCGCTTCATCGTTATCTTCGAGGATGCAGGCCTTTACACAATGCAACAAAGGGGCATGTGACATGGAGTAGCACAAGTCAACCACATCAGTAATAAAAGCATCTCGGAAATTCACACCATCGGTTCTCAGGTACTCTAAAACTTCCATGGAGTTGGGAACGAAAAAAAGATCACAAAGATGAAGCGATTACGTATTCTTCGACAAGTTCCCGGAAACCAAGTGCTGCCATGAACCCCTTTCCGAAACAATGGTGCGAAACGGGCGCTCCGGCTTGTGGGTTTTTACCGTTAAAAACGCTGCTAACACAAGACCTTTTTCATTTTTCACCTAGGACATTAAACAGCACAAATTCAAATCACCAAGCAACTTCACAGCGCGTCGCCTAACTAAAGAGGCCTTTTCAGTAACCTCACGAAAGTTCTTTGTTACAGCGTTTCCGGCCTTCTCAAGGAACACTTCTGGCATCACAATAAAAAAACGCTCTTTATCGGAAACTTCCACACGAGACCCACTATTCACAAAAAACCTTATCAAAGGCCCGAAACCAGCAGACCGAGTCTGTCTAGCATTGTTAGATGCAAAAACCTGAACGCATTCCGTAACACACCTTGAATTCTCATCGTCCTTGACTTGGCGGGCCCAAGTCCTGGACAGTTCAACCTTTTCGGCGGGTTCCAGAACTAGTTCCACGCAGAAGTTGGGACCACATTGCAGAAGCTTCCTGTGTCGGTCGGGCAGTTCAATATCGCCCAGTACAAGGACCGTGCCATCCTTTCCCTTTTGTCCCTTTTTTTTGGCAGGGTCGGCCGCAGCTGGTTCCACTGGGTTTCCGTAGCGCTCTCCGACAATCTTGTCCACTCCTGGTAACGGCGGTACCCGTTCCCACCTTGTCGGTAGCAGGCCACTCGCAGGAAATCCTTGAAGAAACGCACTTAATGGCGCCACTCGGAGGCTAACTTTTGGCTTATTCCTCGACAGTTGCCACTTGTGGGTGTGAATAAACCACACAAAGCCTGAACTTCAGGGGGGCACAACTACACTCATGCGTACATCTGCAAGTTCCGGACAACTTCTTAGTACACCCGAGTGTCGTGCCCCCCTGAAGTTCAGGCTTTGTGTGGTTTGTTCACACCCACAAGTGGAAAATGTCGACGAATTAGCCAAAAGGTAGGCTCCGAGTGGGGCCATCAAGTGCGTTTCTCCAAGGATTGCCTGCGAGTGGCCTGCTACCGACAAGGTGGGAACGGGTACCGCCGTTGTCAGGAGTGGACAAGGTTGTTGGAGAGCGCTACGGAAACCCTGTGAAACCAGCTGCGGCCGACCCCGCCAAAGACAAGGGACAAAAGGGAAAGGATAGCACGGTCCTTGTCCTGGGGGATATTGAACTGCCCGACCGACACAGGAAGCTTCTGCAACGAGGTCCCAAGTTCTGCGTGGAACTGGTTCTGGAAACCGCCCAAAAGGTGGAACTGTCCACGACTTTGGCCCGCCAAGTGAAGGACGACGAGAAACCGAGGTGTGTTACGGAATGCGTTCAGGGTTTTGCATCTAACAATGCTAGACAGACTCGGTCTGCTGGTTTCGGACCTTTGATAAGGTTTTTGGTGAATAGTGGGTCTGGTGTGCAGTTTCCGATAAGGAGATTTTATTGGTGTGATGCCAGAGGAAGTGTTCCTTGAAAAGGCCGGAAACGCTGTAACAAAGGTATTTCGTGAGGTTACTGAAAATGCCTCTTTAGTTAGGCGACGCACTGTGAAGTTACTTGGTGATTTGAATTTGTGCCGTTTAATGTCCTCGGTGAAAAATGAAAAGGGTATTGTGTTAGAAGCGTGTTTCACGGTAAAAACCCACAAGCCGGAGCTCCCAGTTCGCACTATTGTTTGTGAAAGGGGTACATGGCCGCACTTTGTTTCCGGGTATTAGCAGAAGAATCTGGAATCGCTTCGGCTTTGTGATCATGTTTTGGTTCCCAACTCGATGAAAGTTGTAGAGTACCTGAGCACCGCTGGTGTGAATGTCCGAGATGCTTTTAGTATTGATGTTGTTGACTTGTACTACTCCATTCCACATGCCACTTTGTTGCAATATGTAAAGGCCTGCATCCTCGAAGATAACAATGAAGCGACGTTTCGGAGTGCGTCTGGTATTTCGGTGGAACGTTTTTATAGTTGCTGGCCCTTTATCTGAAAGCTACTCTGGTAGGTTGGGGTGGCAAAGTGTACGTTTATTAAGCAGCCATTTGTATTGGGTCTCGTGTTGCTGCGGTGCTTTCTAATATCTTTCTAAACAGAGTTGATAGATCAATTGAAAATGAGCTGGTAGACTGGAATCTCAAGTTTTTTTGGTAAGTTGATGACCACCTTGTTTTAGTAAAAGAAGGCCAAGGCTATGGGTGTTTGTGGATGTCGTGAAGTCCTTCAGGAAAAAAGGTTTGGGCTTAGATTACACGTTTGAGGTGCCTAAGCAACGTGAACTCCAGTATTTGGATTTATAATTACTTTCCTGCAATATCACACTTGCTGGATGTACCACCCAAGGTCTACCCAGGAGTTACTAAGTTACGATTCAGCACATTCAGAGATGGTGAAGAACGATTTCGCTTTTTCTTGCATTAAATCACCTTTGAACAAATCCTGCGAACATTTCATGGAACAGAGTGTCGCCGCCCAGGTAGACAGGTTAAGGACAGCCGGGCACCCAGATGACTCTGTTAGTTTGGCTTGTTAAAGGAATGGCCGGGAGATTAAGAAGGCTGGAAGCGTAGACCGTGGGGAGTAAAATGAAGTTGGTTCAGTTCCTGATAAGATAGCTGTCATTCCTTACCTACACGGTGTATCACATCGGCTGAAGAAAGTGGCATCCAGATATGGCGTGCGCGTCGTCTTTTCAGCCCAAAACAAAGTGGGTAAGATTTGCCCTGCGGTGCAAAGGTTAGAAGACAAGAAAGAAAAAAAGGGCGTATGGTTGTGGGATAAGACATAGCATTAAATTTGTTGCGTGCGGTACGGACGTTGTGTATAGTATCCCTTTCAAGTGTGCAACGAAGTACATCGGTCAGACTGGGCGCTGCCTTAACGTTCGCCTTCGTGAGCATAACAGCTCATTGAAAGGGGTACCGTGTTCTCATTTGGCAATGCATTGAAAGAAGTGCACGGGCCGTCCGGAATTGCCACTCTCGCTCACTGATGGAAACCAAAACCACGAGAAATGCGCGTGCCATCCGGAGCTACCGCACACCATCGTTCTTGACAAACACTGTAAGCGGGCTACAAGAGAGATAATGGAAGCATTTTACATCCAAAAAGAGGAAAAAACGTGTGTCAGCCAACCTTCTGTTTTGCTATCAGATGCCGAGTTTGCTTTCTTAGATAAGGGCTTATAAAGTGTACCGTGCATCTTTCGGAGTATGAACACGTGCGGTTTGGTTTTATAGAGTGTTTTTTTGGTTGTTCCCCGTGACTGTATATGATTTTAGATTGTACTGTACTTTTGTGTTGGCGGTGGCTTAGATTGTGTTTATATATTTGTGTGTTTTGACGATTAAACGTTTTAGTTGCTAGTAGCGCTTCTTCCCGTTGTCTCTCTTGTCCAAGTTTTGTTTTCGCGCTGTTTCCCATTATGAACCTATTCTAACAACCGCAACTCGCAGTTCTTCTCAGGCTAAGATGGGCTGATGGGGCAGGCATGTCCTTTTTGCTTGCGGAAAGAACATGTTGACTTTATCAGCCTGCTAAAAAACATCAGCAGCGATTACTCGGTGCATCGTGGTTGCCGGCGCCACTGCCTTTACTCCTTAATTAACTAAGAAGATGATCTATCGCAATTTACAAACGTTTGTGTGTGTGTGAGTGTTTGTGTGTGTATGTGCATGTGTGTGTGTGCTTGTGTTTGTGTATACGTGTGCGTGTTCTTGTGTGTGCGTGTACGTGTGTGTGTGCGTACGTGTTTGTGCGTAAGTGCGTGAGTGAGTACTCCTTGCACTTCGCTCGAGAAAGCAAGTGGTTCTTAGTCGTAAGCATTTTTATCATCATACCCTACACATATAAAAAATGCTACATAATTTCCAGACTAGTAAATAAAAGGTTTATTGCATGCGGAGTTTTTAACTTGGCGTACTGTTCTCAAATACAATGATACTGAGAGTTTTAATAGCCACCTTTTTAAATGTGTCTCTGAACACGGAATCTCTGAACACGAAAAAGGCGAAAGGTCTCTCAACAACAATGATTTCATTCCATTGTTTTAAATTGGAAGTACGGATGTTGCTCCTTCCTCCAGTGACGGCTTCCGGGGGAACAGGCTCGCACCGTTACGACTAGATCAAGTATACTCTTTTTACCTGTAATATCAAACTGAAACATTCTTCGACAAATGGGAAGTGTCGCTGTTGCGCCTTTTTAACGGCCGATGTTGGTTCGAAGTTTGTGGTGTATATATGATGATTTTAAAGAAATATTGTAAAGCGTAACGTCGTTATGACAAAAGAGTGCAGGAAACAGGCCAAGAATTTTAACCTTGAGCTGTGCCTTATCCGCATAAGAAACTGTTAGTAGAGTTTTGGCAGCGCTTGTGTTTTAGTAAACATTTGAACTTCCACTATTTGTACTGTGGAACGATGTAAACAAAATAAATAATTACAATTCAGCTGCTGAAATTATTTACTTTCTCAATGCACCTTTTTCGCTGATGTCCGTTTGTTTACGGATTTCAACAACTACTTATTTTTCACATCACATCTTCACTAATGATTTATTGTAACCTGTGATGTTTTTTTAGAAAACGATTAGTAAAAAGTTGGAGTTTTAAATTTGCCATCATAGAAATTGGCCATCTTTGCCATTATTGCGCTTGCTTGTGCAGTATTTTTTTATTTTTTGTACATATGCTACGTGTTGGAATTTGAATGGTTTATTTCACAATTTGCTCTACCTCTGTCTTTTTATTACCAACTATTATTACATTATTAAGAAAATTTAACAAGTTTGGTTGTAAATTTTTTTGCAGTTTTAAAAATGAAACCCCTTTTGTTTAAACTGACCCTTTCCTAGCCTCGCTGATTGCGACCGTACGCATAAAAGCACGGCAGGAGAGCCAACTTTCTTTAACCATGATGATTGTCACGTGAACGGATGGTGGGGTGGTCTTTACCAGCACGGAGCAATGGACCCAGGGAAGCCGTTGACGTGTTTAACAACATGCATTTATACACACTCAAAAAACCCTCAGGCAAAGCACTCAATATTTAAACTACACACAAACGATAAACACTCAAACCTCTACAATCCAAAATACAACTCACATACAAACCCCTAACTTAACAGGTCAATATACAATTCAAATCAAAACCCAAAAATCTACCATACAGTCCTACACTATCAGTTCAAATACACTCGTTAATCAAGTTGTAGTTCATTTCTCTCGTATCACAACTCCCTAGTTATGTCCCTTCCAACTACGTCCCTACTGGACTGGCCTACCCCGCTGTCGTCGGCGCTGACGAGTCGCACCCGTTGCGTGGCCGCGACCCGGTGGTAGCCGTCCTCCTCTCGCTTCGGTGCCGGCGTTCGATGCGCGCGGTCACTACGTGGACGGCGTGGGCTCCGCGCGTCTTGACGTTTCCTCTGCGGCTACTTCCTGGTAGCCGCTCCCGCTGGATGTCCGTGATGCCGGCGTTCGATGCGCGTGGTCATCCTTTCGGCGGCGCGCTTCCTCAGTGCCTACCCCCTGGTAGCCGCTGCCGCTGGAGGTCTCAGGTAGGCTAGGCACGAACGTCGCCTTTCGGGGCCGTCGAAACGAACGTCGACGGAGCGTGGACGCTGGCCGCTGGTGCCCGACCGATGCCGCTGGGGCAGCGAAGACACAGGTTCATGGTGCACCTAGGATGACGGTGCCGATGCGAAGTGGGCCCGCTCCCGCCCAGGCTCGGATGGCGTGGTCGATGGCTGGGCCGCGTCCCCCTGGCTCGTTCGTTGAAGCGCACGTGCTCCGGCCGCCTCCTGGTTTCTTCGGTTTCTTGCCTCCCCCTTCTCCTTCTGCGCCCCCCTTCTCTATGTGTGCCCCTCTGGGGCTCTCCCATGGCGCACTCCCATTGGCTTCTTGCTTCCTCCCTGTCCTTATATGGCCATCTCGCCACTTGTCACCTGCGTGGCCTTCCCTGATTGGCCGACCAGTGTGCTGCCACCGTTTCCCAGGATTCCTTGGTGCGTCGGCGCTGGCGCTTGCTGATTGGCGCGCACTTCAATCATCTCGTTTATTTCTTCTATTTTCCGGGGGGTGTCATGCATCCCCTCTCGGGTGGTGCCCTGACACATGACAATGATGATGATCGCGTGTGAAGGCAAAAGTGGTTGAACCACAGCGATGAAGGTCCAAACCGCAAACGATGACAGTTCACGCCTCAAAAGAGTCGCGTTTCAACCGTCTTTGCCGTTAGACGAACAGGCATTTGAATTTTTCAACGGCGAATGCTGTTTAAGCTGGCGGTTGAGACGTTGAACGTGCGGAGAAAAATATCGCCGAGCGATATCGTTATCGTGCCCACCAAGACCGTTCGGCCTTAGGCAGCACTCTGTCCGCGCGAGCCAGTCATGGAGAAGTTCCAGCGGCAAGTCCAAAATTCCGTGTGTGGCGCAAAAGCCTGGTCTCCAATTGAAGGGAGTGATGGAGCAAACGAAGGAGATCGTAATTCCCGAAGGAGAGGAAGAGCGGCGTGAAACCCGCTGCGCGGCTACTTGAGAACAGAGGCTACGACTATCGCGCTGGTGAATATCCGCTGGTGAAGCGGTGGCGGCACGAGCTGCAGAAAATATGCAGTCTAAGTCAAGGATTGCGGGCCACTCTGTGTAGGAGTAAAAACGTTTCTCCCATATTTCACTTTCTTTTGAAGCCATTTGGCTTGTCTTCCTAGGAGTGGCGCGTGGTCGCCGTAAAGAGAGGCGAAATGCTCCTCGTGGAAGTTACGTAGTCACTTCTAGGCGGAGAGCCCGAAGCCTGGGTGAGAATTACAATACCACCTTGACGGCAACGTTCCGTCACTCCTTTTAAGAGTAAAGCTTCATTCTCTACGGCGTTTCCAGATACTGCTTAAGGGTACTGCTACTTTCTCTTGGTAAGCAGCCCGTTACGTCCCAGAAATGTTCTCCTATTCCCCGCGAGGCAGGGATTTTCGCTCCGCCTGCTACCACCCACACCCTCCCAATGAGGGTGCTGTAGACAATTACAAGCAAACAGAAAAGGAAAAGTAATTTTACAACACAAAAAAGTGGATAAACAAACTAGGACAATTTTCCGAAAAGATCACATAATGGGTTCGTTCTGCCCTTTCACACAAAATGGAATTCATTTGGAATTACAATATCCCAGCATAAAAACGTTTTTCACTCGAATAAAAATCTAGCAAAGCAGCCGATAACACTGAATTAAACATGTTAAGACACCAAAAACGCCATTATCACCCATAAATATAAAGGGACAGACATTAGCCAGAAAAGCAGCGGTATAAATGCGGCAGTGAGAGAATAGTTAACAGTATTACGATAAAACAAAATGGCCTTCTGTATATCACTGAGTGCGTAACACAGACTGGAAAGCCAGCTGTTATGTAGGACAGATTAAAAACATTAGCAAATAATTTGAGGAGAACAACAAACTGAGAATAAAAGAATTTATTTGGGATTACAATTAACACATAGAAATGCCATGAATACAAATAAGGAAAAAAGATATTGACACAAAATATCTGCAATATGTAGGTTGGACAATATGAAACAGCACGAAGCATTTCCACGGGGTTATAGTAGTGGTTGTTCTTAAATGCAGGTTGCGCTGGGAATTTAAAAGGCATTTAAGGCATTAAATATTTAGGATTGAAGATTAAGATTTAAAAAAGGCATAACGTACAATTAGGAACCAACACGTTTGAGCTGACTGCTTCGTAATGTTCCTGGGGCTTTCACAACCGTGGGAACCAGGGCACTGGGCTTGAGCAGAAGTAACGTCTCCAGGAGCAAGAAGGTGCGCTTCGCCTTTGGAGCGTACTACACTATGAATGGTAGAACAGACTGAACACTGAACAGAGAGCAACAATGGGAACACATGCACGATGTCCAAGGCTGTTCAAGCATCTAAGTGTCTCAATGCGACAGTCCAGTCCTTCTGACGCCTCGGGGCTCTCTCCAGAAGAAAAATCGTCGGGCACGTAACGCTTTTCCCTGTTTCTTACTGACAGAACAAGTTGGACAGCAAAGATGAGTAATACAATGGCAAAAAAACCTAACGAGGCCAAAAGCGTAAAATAAATTTGTTTGGTGATTGATTAGTTTTTGCACAGAGAAGGACGCAGTGTGCACGTATTGAAATGCAATGCTTCTTAGCGACGTGACCAGTCTAGATGAGAATTTGCAGTGACCTTGGATAGAGCCAACTTTCTTGTATCGTGGTTTTAGGGCACCTGCCTTTACTCTTTCCGCGTATCCCTGTCCGCACACCCCTTTGGAACAAACACGGGATTAGCCCGTCACTCTGCGCAACTGTACTTGACACGGGCTTCCCCTTTGTAAAGCTTGAAGGTCAGATTAACAGTACAAGATATCTGCATCTGTACCTGGAGTAATAAAGCGTCCATTATAAAAACAAAAGAAAAGCCCCACTCACTTTGTCAATGGTTTGAATGAACACGAATGTTGCAACGTGTTCATTGGGTACTGATTACTGCTGTGGCAAATAATTAGCGGCCTAAGCCAGGATGACGGATAGTCTAGCAGCAGATGGTATGAGCCCAATGGAGTAGCCAATTGAAATATACAGAGTGAACTCACTGTTCAAGAATATTCTTTCGACTGTTTTAAATGCACCTACCAGTGCCTTAGTTCTGCCATACATTTGCCCTTTATTCATTGCTACGAATGATTCCTTGCCTGTTTTGAACTACACCAAAATGTACGTCACGGCACAGACCAGGACTCGTTTGCCCGTACGCATAGGTTCCTGATTACGCTCTCGCTTACGAATAAGACCCCCAATAAGTCGCAGTCAGCCACGGCAATAAGCCGGTTGCCCGAAACCCCACGGAAACACTACCTTAACCGTGCGTTTGTATCAGTTTTTGTGCAAACGACTTATTAGCTAGACAGCGCTAAAGTTGCAGTTGAGAACTTATTTCCACAGTTCTCGCGTTCGGGCAAATGGGCCAAAATCTAAACAAGGTTTGACATCCTGATAAACCAGAACCCCTTTTATTTCAGAACCCGTTTTGGAGTTCATCGTTATAAACACATAACACAACCACATTCGCTAAAGGCGTGATGAAGACAAAATACAGGTTCGGTTCAATAAAGGGCTTATTCGAACCGATAAGGACAATACCAATTTCATCGCAAACTTCAAAAAAACAATCAGGATAATAAAGAAAACGTTTCACAATGTCAACCCTAGAGCCACTATCTGCCGATTTTTCTGCGATGTCACAGAATTGCATTTGAGTGATTTGCGGCGCAGACATAAGACACGCCCAAAAATCAAGACTGGGAGGCTCCTGATCGCAACATTTGATGACAACATATAAGCTCGTTATCGAACCATCCCAAATCTCGAACATTAAAGAGGTAGACACATGCAGCGACACTGACAATCGAAGCGAAAGACGTAGCTCAATGAGTACAACAAACATACTGTAAGCGATAGCGAAAAGCGAAAAAAATTAAGGCATTTCCACTTATGCCCTCCGCTGTCGTCGCTCGTCGCTGCCGCTCGCTTGTGGGCATCGTTTGCCCGGCAAAAAGCCGGGCCATCTCCACTAACGTGAAATCTTAAGAGGGGCGAAGCATGCATTGTACAAGTGAATAAGCGAGTATGGATCGAAATAGAAGAAAACAAGCAAGCACGAACTGAAAACGAGTGTCCCAGTGTGTTGTTTCAGTACACGGTTTTGCCCATGGAGATGAAACATTCTAGCGCGAGGCGCTGGAAATTGATTTTCCCGCTATTGTAGTACCGTGAACGCATGAAAATACGCGTCGAACGACTACCACGACATGAGACGCCGACAGCGAGCCCATAAGGGGCTTCGCCCCTGAAAGACCGCGACGGCGATGGTCCGTCGCCTGCCGCTACCAACGCCGGAGGCGCACTGTGTACATTTTTTTTCGCTTGTCTCTGTCGCCACAATACCTGTTTGCTGTACCCAGTGACTTACGTATTCTGCGTCGCTCCCCTTCGTAGATGCACGTTGTCCCCCTTTAACAGTGCTGGGCGGACGGCTCGAACAGCCCCTTTTCCTTCCATCGTGCTCTGAATCGAAACGCAACAAAAACTTGTCTACACAGCATTTCAATCCGACGATGCACGCACGGCAGTAACGAAAATTATTGTTCTCTAGTACTACAGGCACGCCTATCACTCTAGCTATCGTTAGCAATTCTTTGGAGCCTTTCAAGTGGCCACAGCCACTGCAAGGCTCCAAAGGTCACGCTCATCTGAATAAAAAGAACGTCTACACGACGGAACAGCAAACTTCATTCCAGGGTGGCAACTAAAAAAAAAGGAAAGACGCCTTTTCAGGCACATTCGCATGTAGTGCGGTGTAATAGTATTTGGTCGGCTATCCTCTTTTTTTTTTAGTTTATATCATGGGATACATTTGCTGCTCCTTCGTGCCGACGTTCGTATTGTTCAAATGAGCGTGACCGTGCCTTACATGCACAATATCTGTGCTGCATCGGAAGGGCGCGCGTAACAAGAGCACGCGAGCAGACGATGTCGCGAAATTGGCTGCGCGCACCGCCAGCCGATTATTAACGGCGAAAAAACGCACTCCGGCGCTCCCGGCTTGCAGCACGCCGCTGCGAACCACAGCCCCGCTCAATGGGAACCGGAAGCAGTAAACCTACAGACAAAGCCCTCCCACCCTCGCGGTATAGCACACACTCTTAAAAAAAGGTCGGCCAACTTTTTAGCAGAACACTAACCAGTTACGTGTCCCAGTATTGACTAGATAATTAGTTGCTTTTAGTAACTGGTCATGCATAACCGAGTAAAAAGCTACCCTTAACTATGTAGATCTGCTTAATGCGCAGCGCGACATGAACACATTATTTACGCACATGTCACACGTGGACAATCAGCAAATGAATTGAGCAAGACAAGCCAGCGGGATGCACCATGAGAGAGAGAGAGAGAGAGAGAGAAATGACCCTTTATTGAGGTTCCTACGGAGGGTAGGGGCCTCGGCCACGCAGGGCCAGCCTTCCTAGACGAGTATTACGTCGTCCCGAAGCAGTGCCTCGCGGGCGTTGGCGAGGTCGTGCGTGGTGGGTTGTTCGTGTGTTACCGCCGACCCCTCGACGACGCTTCCCTGCGCTTCTGCCCTGCGAGAGAGCAGCCTCCAGCCGCTGAAATCGTTCGTAGTTGCACCTCGTGCTCACCCAAGTTCATGGTATACGTAAGTCCTCGGGCAGGCGCGTTGCACCGTCTGCCTCCAGCGAGTGTCGTTCACATCCCCACAGCAAGTGGGCTAGCGTTGCGTTCGTTCTCGCGCACACACTGCACAGCACACTTTCGTAGACCTCTGGACACACGTGGCCACGCCAGCACCGGGGTGATCACCGAGTTCGTTGTAGTTGTCTGTATAACACGGCTTCCGCTCTGGTGAGCTTGGGGTGGGGGGGGGCGGCTTAAGTCGCCTGACCGAGCCTGTACCACTGCTAGTTATTCCCCGTACGACGCTAGGGTTCTTGTTACGGTTTCTGGGTACCCTCCGCCGGGGAGGGCGGGGGGGGCGCCTCGGGTTAAAAGGGTTTTTGGCCCCCGGGCCCGCCCGCGCCCCGGGTTGGGTTGGGGGGGACTTGGGGGGGCCGAGTCCTTGTGCGGGGAACCCGGGAGGTTGGGTTTTTGCCGGCCGTCCCCGCTGGGCCGGCCTTTCCCACGCCTTCAGTATTCCTCCCGGCCCTGGGGTTCTTGCTTTGTTCCGGGGGCCCGCTTTTTTCCTCCATGGGGTTAACCGCGGGTGTTTTTGGCGGGCGGATGCCCCCCCTTTTTTGAAAGGCTTGGGGAACCCCGGGGAAATTTTGCCCCTTTTTCCTTCCCGGGGGAAAAAGCCCCCGAGGCCACGTGGTTTGGGGGTTGGGGTACCGCCTTTGGAGGGGCCCCGTGCGTTTGGGGTGCGTTTGGTGGGGGCCGGGGGCCCCGGGCCCCCCTTTCGTGGGGGATTTTTGATCGGGGTGGAACCGCGGGGAAGGGGAAAAGGATTGAGGCGTGGAGACCCCCGGGGAAAGGCCGGGGGTTTTTGCCGGCCCCCCCGCTCGGCCCCGCCGTGGAGCCGAACCGTTCGAGGATATTCCTCCCCCCGTTGGGGGCGTCGAGGGGGTTTTTCTCGGGCCTCGTGATTTCTCCTTTTAGGAGGCCCCCAAGCTTCAAGAGTCGTTCGTGCTGGGGGTTTTGAAGCCCGCGCGGCTTTTAGGCCTTGCGAATTCCGCGTTGACTTGTCTCTTGTGTTTCTTACGGGTGAAAGCCCCAAACGTACCTTTGGCTATGGGAAGGGTTTGTCCAGCGTGGGGCTTCTCTTTCTTCCCGGGAGGGGTTTGGGGTGGATATGCTTTTGAAATGGGGCGGGTGGGGGAATGCGCTTCAGTTGCGATGCCCAGCTCCGTGGCGCCGTTGCTTCGGCTTGCTTCGAGGAGCATGCCGAGGACGCGGAGGTTGCTCACTTTGGGGATGACGGTGCCGTCGCTCGTGCGTAGTGTGATCGTGGTGGAGTCTTCCTCTGCTTTCTTGCGGTACCTGCCCGGTGGTGGGATGATGAGCAGTTCGGACTTTTGCGGGGAACACCTCAGCACGGTGTTGGCCAGGTGGTCTTCGATGGCGTCGACTGCCTCTTGTAGTGTCGTTTCGATGTGGCCGTCGCTCCCTCCGGGGACCCACAGGGTAATGTCGTCAGCGTAGATGGTGTAGCGAACCTGTGGGATCCCCGAAAGTCGCTGGGCCACGCCGATCATCACGAGGTTGAAGAGCACTGGAGAAATCACCGAGCCGTGGGGGTACCTACGCTGCCCAATTCCCTCTCCGGTAGCTGCAGGTCGCCCGCTTGTATTTCCACCGTCCGGTGCGAAAGAAAGTCGCGGATGTAGTTGTATGTTCTCTCCCCCAGGCCCAGGCGCGAGGCCTGCGCTAGGATGCTTGAGTGACGCACCTTGTCGAAGGCGCTCTGTAGATCCAGGCCCAGCACCGCCCTGTTGTTTTGGGTAGGGACGGTCACGTCAAGGATGTCGTGTTGTAGCAGGATCATGGCGTCCTGGTTGCTGAGCCTTTCACGAAACCCCAACATGGCGTCGGGGTAGAGGCCTTCGTCCTCGAGGTAGCGCTACCATCTGTTGTTGAAGACGTGCTCGAGCACCTTGCCCACTCACGATGTGAGAGATATCGGGCGCAGATTCTCGGTGCTAGGTGGCTTGCCGGGCTTGGGGATGAGGTTCGTTCTGGCTGCCTTCCACTGTCGCGGGAGGGTTCCCGCGCGCCAACACCGGTTGACGTAAGCCGTGAGTGCCGCGATGGCCCCCTCGTTGAGGTTGCGGAGGGCTTTGTTGGTGACCCGGTCCGGACCAGCCGCCGACTTGCAGTTGAGGTTCTGTAGCGCCGCCCGGACTTCCCACTCGTCGATGTCGCGGTCAAGGGTTGGGTTGGCTGTTGCGTGATATCTGTCGTGATTCTCGCTAGGTGTGCTCGGGAGGTAGCGTTCGTTGAGGCGTTTGCACGTCTCTTCCTGCCCAAGCTTCTTGATGGTAGTGTGCATGACTTGATCCAGGCGGTGTTGCTGGTACCCTTTTCGGCTTCGTTTCGTCGAGGAGGGGGTGGAGTAATTTCCAGGTTCAACCCTGGTGGAGCTGCCCGTCCGCCTCGCTGCAGATGGCATGCCATTGCTGTGCGCAGAGCTCGCTGCTGTAATTCGATGGCGCGTCCGAGTTCCGCCACCCGCTTGCGTTGTGTGCGGTTATGGCGTTGGCGTCTCCATCGTCTCTGCAGGGATTGCCTGGCCTCGATCATGTGGGCCAGGCGGCTGTCGATTTGCAGCACGTCTTCGTCGTTTCCACTTCCCTGGTCGCGAACGAGGTTGCTTGCACGATGTCTTCCGACCACTTCTCGATGTCCGTGATCTCGCCGTGCGGTTCCAGGCACCCCGCTCTGAAGCGGGTCCAGTCGGTGAGTTTGGTTTTCGCCGGTTTCCTTTGGACCCGACGGCGGAGGTCGGTAGGTCCAGCTCGATGATGAAGTGATCACTGCCCAGGTGGTGGCCCGTGTTCCGCCACTCGACCCCCTTCTTAGCCGACGTCCTCGTGCGGACGAATGCCAGGTCCGGGTTGGTGTCGCGCGTGACGGAGGTGCCGATGCGGGTGGGCGCCGCTGTGTCCGTGTGGAGGGTAAAACCGGCGGCAGCCTCCACGTCCAACAGGTATCTGCCCTTGATTGTAGTGCGGTGGTAGCCGAGCTCTTTGTGTGATGCGTTGAAGTCCCCACATATGACGATGATGTCTGTCGTTGCCGTGCGTAACGCCTCGTGCATGAGCGTCTTGAATTTTTGGTGCCGGTGCGTGGGGGGACTGTAGATGTTGATGAGAAGAAAGGACTCCTTCTTCTTGCCGATGACTACCTCGGTCACGCAGTGTTCGATGGTGCTGCGTCCGAGGAAGTATTCGTGCTTTAAAAAAGGTGAGCCCTTTCCGAATGAAGGTGCCCACCCCTTGAGGGGGCCCCCTTTTCCGCAGTCCCTTTTCACGGGGGGGGTGCTTGCGTGCGTATGGTAGCCCGGGAGGGTTGGTGCGTTCTCGGTGTGAGTTTCGGGAACCTTGATGACGTCAGGGGGCGCCTCGAGGCTCTGCAGGTGTTGCTGTAGTACCGCCTTTCTGCACTGGAACCCGTTGGCGTTCCAGTGCCAGAGGTTTATGCTCGAGCATGTTGCTCGTTTGACGGCCATGATGCGGGTGGTGATTGAGCGGGGTGGTTGCGGTAGTTTGGCGCGTCGTCGTCGCGGCCCAGCTTTCTGTAGAGAAACTCCTGCAGTGCGTCGAGGCAGCGTTCTACCGCTGCGAAACGTGCATTTACCCGGTGCTCAAAGGCGTCCATGCGCTTTTCGAGTCGGTCGATTCGTTCGGTGAAGCGGCGGAGGCGCACGGCCACACTGATGCCTCCTTGGGTGCGTGATTCTTGATCGTCTTCCCTCGCGCGAGGGGAGTCGTCTTCTTGTTCCTCCATTGCGGTTTCGGCAGGCGGCGGGGTCGTGGAGGTCCCCCGATATTGCGCTGCTGTCTTCTTGGGTGGCGGTGTTGGCGGCGTGGGTTGTGGGTTGGTCGGGGGCTGGCGGTGGAGTTTCGCGCGCTGTTGGTGGCGTGGCGTCAGCGACTTTGGGGGGCGGGACTTGACCTTGCTCCCACTGTGGTTGCCGGGCCAGCTTCAGTTGCGGCGTTCGCTTTTGCTGCGCTTGTGGGTTTTCCAGGAGTCTTATTTACTCACCCAGTCGCTGGCTGAGGCGTGCGTTCTCTGCCTTGAGGGCTGAGATTTCTTCGCGTAGACTGTTCATCGTGTCGTTCCGCTGCGCTGACTGCTCTCGGCGCTTCTGTGACGTTTTGGATCTGGCGTGCGCATTCGGCGCTCTGGTGACTTCGGCCCACGTCACGCGCTCGCGCGATTGTGACGTGGCTCCTCTCTTCTTGCTGTGACTCCTCCCCCTATTGTTACGACTGGCGGAGCGGCTCGGCGAGCGTTGCCCTTTCTTGCCGCTGCGGCTGCGTCCGCGTTGTTGCTGGGGGTCGAGTGGCGGGAAATCGCGATCGTCTTTTCTAGAAGGTCGCCCCGCTTGCGGTGACGTGGCGTGATTGCTGTTCCCATTGTCTCTTCTTCACCAAGTATGGCGTCTTGAATTTGTTAACGCAGCCTGCCGTACCGGTGGGGTGGGGTCCCCGCACAGTTTGCAGTGCGGCTTGCACTCGTTTTCGTGATTTTCTCCCGGGTTCGTCTTCCCGCAAACGAAGCACACTCGTGCATCTGGGTGCGGGCATACGTCGTGTCGATGTGCGATTTTGCCGCACGTTTTGCACACCTCGTGGTGTTGCCTGTAGAGGCTGCATCTAACCAGTACGGCTCCGTAGTTAACTGTCGCAGGCACCTTGGTGCCTTGGAAAAGCACAACTACCGCGGTCGAGCTGCCGATTCTGTGCGCGTCGATCGCCATAGGGTTGTAGTCATTAACGATGTTTGCTCTGATTTCTTCGGGGGAGTCTTCGGTGGAAATGTTCCGAATTACCCCTTTGGCCGTGTCGTCCGGTGCCGCGTGATATGCGAACACCTCGTGTACTTGGTCCCCGACGGTAAGCGAACGGAGCTGGGCGTATAGCACTGCTCTTTCCTCGTCGGGAGTGCTCATCACGATTATGTTCTGTGCTATGTTTGGGCATATGGTGTCCCGCATAGCCGCCTCTCTTGTGATTCCCGTTGCTGCCATAATGGCCGTCATTAGTTCGGTCGCCTTTGTTCGGCCGGTGTGCATGCCACCACGTGGTCGAATGATGATCTTGAATTCGCTGCGCGGGATGTTGCTCGGCATGCGTGCAGCTTTCGTTAGGGTTGCAGTAACTTTCCTGGCGTATTGCGCTCTGGTAGGTGGGGATTTGGGTGCCTTGCTGGCGGGCTTACCGGGGGTTGAAGTCTGCGATGCTTCTCCCGGGTGCGCGAGTATTACTTAGTTACCTCAGAAATACATTTCTGTTCTTGCTTTTATAGCTAGCAGTGGAAAGTCCCCCCAGGGAGTGGGTGGGCTTGTAAAAATCAAATATTTTAGCGATAATTTTAGAATTATGCATTTTATTGTGAGCATATACAAGACAGCATAAGGATTTGAAAAAACTTTTTAATCGTGATTTGGTGTGGAAAATGAGCTGTAGGTATAATGTTCAATAAATCATAGAATTTGTTACTTCAGTGAATGTTCGTATCAAACCAGCAGCAGTTACTAGTGCAGGTCTAGACTAATAATGGTCCCACACTTAGTTGAAGGCCGTACGTACCTTTCTGGGGGGTTGTAAACTCCGTAAGGAGTTAGTAAATACAGCCGTTACTAAACCCCTTTTACGATATATTATGTTAAGAGTGCAAGGCAACACCTAGCTTCCACGGGCGTACACTGGTGGCGCTGTATGTACCGCCGGCCACGCGCCCACAGTGTCCCGTTTCAATCCGTGGGCAGTGTAGACTGGCAACCGGTGAAGGTTCTACGTACTTGAAACAAAAACTGTCTGTCGGCTTGCTCGTGTGTTCATGATCAAGCGCTGACGCTCAGTTAGGCAAGCAGTCAGCGAGCACGCATCGTACTGTCTCGAAGCAAGTATGACGATAAGGGAAGGTCCAACTTCCCATGTTGTGTGAAGCGACGGTTTGAAAGTCCACCTCATGCGTAGCACATTGTTTACAAAGCACAGCCATGTATTTCCGGATGGCGGGACTTCACGGTCTGGCGGGATACGTCAGTCGCCCACCCGATCTTCGTTGGCCCACCGGCTGTGTCGGTTTGCACCGTAGACACGAGAAATCGTCTGGATCACTGCCGACATTTTGCGTACGCGTGCATGTTTGGCACGCATTGTGCAGCAAGCAACGTGAGTCGAAATTGCTGGCAACTGCGCGTAAATCAGTGCGCGCCTTTCATGATGCATGGTCCACCAACTTTTTACATGTCAAAAACGAACCCATGGCAGAGAAAAAGAAACAAAAAAGGACAATCAGACATGCGTTTTGAGTTTTCTCTAGCTTGCTTCATTCATATCACAGAACGTCGCGTGCAATTGTTAGAGGAATTTTTAGAATGCACGTTTAGAATGCGCAGCGGAAGTAAAAGGGCGCTGTTTTATAGAACTGCATTACACAATACATACATATGCCAATAAAACTTCGCAGATGAATTGGTGTACGTGAATGGCAGGACTGCATCTCCATGCTTACTCCCGCCCTGAACAAGAATGAAACTGCAATTTTACTCTTCCTACCGGAGGGAGAGAGACGATGCGTAGGGTAGCTCTTCCCTGGTGCCAGAGTGTAACTGAGGCAGGACTTCGCTCCGCACGAGAAAAGTACGCAGTTTGCTTTAGTCCTCTTGCTCATGTGCAGCGAACATTTCATCGTACTCCCCAAAGCTTTTGAGGGGAGTGCGCGAGCGCTCACAAGAGTACAATGACTGTTGAACTCTTCAACTACTCCCCCGATTTCATAGAGTGTAGAGTTATGGGCTAACGTTCATTGTAGATACAGTAATGACATAGTGTTCATTGCTCTTTGAGGGCTAACGACGACACCACGCCGGAAAATTCTTCTGTCTCAAAGCATAACCACGAGAACAACTTGGCCGAATCTCCAACCATAACCAGGCATACACTTAGCTGAACCAAGAATAAGATAGGTGGGGCCGCCAGCTTCGATTTTTTCCCAGCCTTCGCGCCACTAGTGCGAGGCTGCCCCAATTTTTTTAATGTTGCGTTAGCCTGTTAAACGGTTTTTCGCATGTGACCCACTTATATAAACAACGCTTTCACGAGGGCATTTAGGTACATTGTCAATAAATAAATAGGTAAATAAACCTAGCGAGTTTGGTGAAAGAGAGAGAGAATGAACTTTTATTTGTAACCGTCTCAAATGACGAGGGAGAGGGCATTATTATAGACCCCCGTTCACTCCTAACCGTCGGCTGGAATCCCTTGGGATTCGGGTGCGGTCACGGCCAGACCGATGACTTTGCGTTGCTCTTCGGCATTATTGCTGAGTAATAAGATCTCCCAGGATTCCACATTTATGTTCGGGTCGTTATAGAAAGGGCATGTACAGACCATGTGGACTTGGTCCGCAATGCTATTGCAGTGAGTGCACTTATGAGTGAAGACTTCCGGATGTCATTTGCGGTATAGTTCAGGGTTCCGAAACACCCCGGTTTGCAATTTCCTCAACATATTCCTTTTTTTGCTCAGGTGTTTATCCACCGCTTTATAGGTCTTGCGACCGAGCTTATAATAAGAAATTTTTTTCTTGGAATGTCCTTAGTTCGTCACCTGAAGAAAGGGGTTCCTCGCGTGGAGGCGGTAGACAGCTGCGATCGACCGGTAAGTGAGGCCTCGGGCGGTCGCATGCGCCTTCTCCTTCCCCCGCAGACCCTGGTGGGCCGGGCGCCATATCAGTGAAATTTGAATTGCTGGTACTTGACCTTGTCTGAAAATTTTGGCGGCTGCAGCACAGACCCTGCCTATATCACATTTCTTAATGCATGCCTTAGAGTCACTAACAACCACCCTTGTACTGGTTTGTGCTATTGCTAGAGCAATAGCAACTTCTTCGGCCTCAGTTGCATTTGTGTTTTTGATGGTGCAGCACCAGACCGGGTTCCACTCTCACGAAATATACCGCTGTGTGTGGGGTCTGTTAGTGGGGTATTCGGCAGCGTCCGTGTAAAGCACATCAGACCTCCATTCAAATTGGCCTGCAAGCGATAGCCCTATTTTCTCGCCTTCGTGAAATACCGGGTGGATGGTTCTTAGGCAGCGGTATAATCATGAGTCTATCCTATTTGGTCTAGGTACGATATCAGTCTGCTTGGAACACTGAGACGGTTCGAATCCCCGGCGCTCCATTATGTTCCTTCCAGTTTGCTTCTCAAAAGCTTTGATGCTGAGACACCGTGGTGGCTTCTATGAGCTCATCCGAGTGTTGATACACCTAGTCTTAAAAGCTTTACCGTCGGGGTGAAGAACTTTGAGTTCTAGTACATGTCGTGCATAATATATATATATTATTATGATTATAATATCAGTATCATATTGATAACTAAGTATAATCTATGATATATTTATAATATCTTATTTTATTGCACAAAACAGTAACTGATAAAGTTCTTAACCCCGACGGTAAAGCTTTACGATAGGTATCAAACAGGGTGTATCAAATTTTTCACCACTTGTCTTTACTAAAAAAATCTTACTTTTTATGACACAACCTTTGCTTTCGAGTTTTTGACCTTTTTCTGTCCATATATATATATATATATATATATATATATATATATATATATTTTATATATATATAGTGTGTGTGGCTCATGTTTTGTTTAAGTTTTTACCTCTTTCTCTTACATGCCCTCCTAACAATGAATGAGTGAATGTACGCGTCAAAAATATAGCTATTATTGCACACAAAGAGGGCTAAGACAGACTTCCTTTATCTGGCCGGTTTAGCAGCTCATTTACCAATGGCATAGAACCGCGGTTACGCGAAGAATGGAGCCAAACATTGCACATAATTGCAGTAGGCGCATTGGTCATAAATGTATCATGCCTGAAATCAGTTAGACCATGTTAAAAAGACTGCTTCATTGTTAAATTCCATGCGTTCATTTATACAGACTGGCCGGTGTTGTGTACATATAGCTCATATGGGTTGTGTAGATTTTGGTCTATGAAAGATGAGTCACGTGTTATATGTCACGTCCTATCTCACGTGGTCATTAATAGCGGTGATTTTATTTTTTTGTACTTTGATTGTGTCGACCTTGAAGCGGGTTCTGATATTTACAAGTACTAATGCACCGATTATGTTATGAGCGGTATTCATCGTTTCTCTATCAGCAGTACAAATAGTTTCGGACACAAAATAGTTACTGATTTGAGCTAAAATTTACCTTGCTCACAGATGGGGTCTCACTATTTCCTAAGGTTGCATTCGGATACTATAAGCACATGTCTTCATAGGTCCCTTTCAAGGCGGAAATCGTCGCTGAACTGTTACGAAATGAACAAATTCTGCAAATTTGCCTTAAGCAATTCATCCTAATTTTTTTTAACTGTGTATGTTATTTTGCTCAGATTCTACAAAACAAAACAAACACTCAAATAACGCTGAAGCGGGGGCAAGTATGACAATTATTGACTGTAACTTGAGCCCACACAAAACGAAGACTGAACGAAAGACGCTTGTGCTCGTCTTCTTGTCTTTCGTTCTGTCCTCTTTTTTGTGCACTCAAGTTACAGCCATAAACCCTAAAAGTTTTGACAGCGGTGGCAAACGGAAAAATTAGCCCAGTTGGGAAGAGAAGTGTCGAAAACCTGTTGTCATCTGTCAAAATACTGTCTAGTGTGCGCAAATAATCGTATCGCGAAGCGCGCTAGCCACGCCACTAAATTTGCACAGTCAATTCGTCCCAGACAGCCCTTCAAACAGTTTATATCAAGAGTAATCCCAGGTGAAAAGGGCACAGAGCGAGGATGTCCAGCAAAACACCACCACAAAAGGATAGAAAATGGCAAGAATGGTAGAGGGAGGCTACTCGAGGACATGGGCTTGAGCGCTAGATGGACACAAGGTGAGGAAGAAAGGCGGGGCTGTGCGGTCGCGCGAGCACTGTCTGCCTTACTTTAGCGCCGGCATCCTCATGGAGACGAGATGCCACGCACGAGCCTCTCACCGCGGCCCCCTCCGTAAACGGCGCCAGCCTGGCATGGAGGAAAGCCGCAGCTTCATCCTAAACTGCACCGTCATGCTCCCGCACGGGGCATCGAGACGCGCTCACGTCGAAAGCTGATACGAAATAACGGGGAGAAAGGGAGTCACACTCACGCACACGTACGCACACGCACGCGCGCACACGAACAAAAACGCCAGCATACAAGCGGACGCATGCACGCAAACACGAACGAAACGCACACGAACCCACACGCCCGCACGCACGCAAACAAACGCACATGCACGCACACACACACGAACGCCCACTCATACGCTCGCGGACGCACGCACGCACACGCATATACGCACTCATTCACTGTATCACCCACTCACTCGCAAATTACGCTATCCGACTGCCGAGAACGCTTACTATTCATCACACCACTCAGGGGTCACAGTACCCCTACGCCATCGCCATGCGCACGAGATCTACATACGGGGCACAAAATATGAGGAACACTAGACTGCGAAGCCCTTTTCAGCGAATTAGCGCAGCAAGCCTGACGGGGACTACAGTGTTCTGGCTAACCACAACGTATCCCGCTAACGTAAAGCAGTAGACGGAATTTCGCCTTCATAACTAGCTGTTTGGCGACCGTGAAAAGACAGCGTGAAAAAGGCAAAATGTGGGAGGCCCGGTCGCAAGTTAAACTTGGGCAGGAAAATTAGCAAGCGTAACGGTAAATGACCGTCGATGACCACATACCAGCGCGAACAGCGCGTATTACCTTTCGCGATCTGAAGTAATGAAATTCATATTTCCCAAACTGTACGCAACAGGAAACGAACTCCGCGATTCGGCAAGGTAAATGAGAAGTCAGACATAACGTACGATTCTTGTGAATCCGCATAAACGCATAAGCAAACTTCAGCGTGAGACAGGGAACTAAACGAAAGGGTCCAGTCGGCGAGTCAAAATGCCAAATACTATGTCAGATCCTTGTGAAGGCGAGTTACTTAATTTTCCGCACGTCGCGAAAGGTACGCACATCGGTGTATATTAATAAATGCAATATTCACGCAACGTAAGGAAACGTAAAAATTTAAGGAAAGTTTGCAATAAAGCAGCAGCGGTTAAGTTTTCTGATGTGCGAAACACACGGACAGCAGCAAATCACATGACTTAAGGCACGCACCGTGAGTGCCGTAGAAGAATGTGCGTCGCCAGGTCCCCGTGAAACTGAGTATAGCGCTGCCGTAACAAGTAATGACAAATACTAATAATCGTTTAATACGCCAAGGCCTCAAAAAGAGCTACTGCTTCCACAACACGCAACTCGCCCATCCAAACCGTTTCGCCATCCTGATACACGAAACGGTGAAAATTTGCGACACATTTTCAAACGAGTACGGGCACTCACAATTTCCGCTTCAGAACAGCCTATATAGTGACAACTGTAGCAAGCTGGCTAATAATGTGCACCAAGTATTACGACGCTATATCAGGGTGCTTCCTAATGCTTGCATCGCAGGGCTCAGCGGTAGTAAAATGAATTTACTTTGTGTGACGACGTTACCGACACTAATTCCAATACAAAACGCTGCGAGCCAGAAACTTTCGGCGAGAGTGCGCGCAACAACCCCTCAATGAGCCATGGCAGTGAAGAGAATCAATGCTTACTGGCGTAAGATGTCCATCCAAATCGTATTGCAAAATTAACGCGTCACCCTAGAGTTGATTCTACGGTGCCCCATAACCAGGGGAGCAGCGAAATATTCCCGAAGCTAAAGGAAATCGCTCCAATAACTAGTGGCTGTGCGTACGAGTGGATATCGCCAGCAACCAGTGTGAACACCACGAGTGCCGTTCGCATTTCGCGAGTGCTGAGCCGGGGCTCACCGCGAGTGGAACTCGCGTCACCAGTGGCGAGCGGGGCTCGCTGCGAGTGGCGCTCGAACTTCCGAGTGCCGAGCGTGGCTCGCCGCATGTGGAACTCGCACTCGTAAGTAGTTAGTGGGGTTCACCGTGAATGGCGCTCGCACGCACTCGCACCCACCAGGCCGAAAAAATGGTGAGGCTCACTGACCACTCACTCGTGAGTGGTGAGCGAAGCGTGTGTGAGTGCACTCAAGAGTGAGCCTGCGGACCGATGAGCACACCATGTACAACCAACAGGCTACGAGCCCTGTAGCAGAACTGCATGCGATCAACCATGCCGTGACATAACTTGCGCATGATACTGATTATCTTCTGCCGCCATTTATTCGTATCCTCACAGATTCGTACGAAGCATTGGAAATAATAAATCTTAAAAGACCACGAATCCCCAGGCACATCAGATATTATACCAAGCGCAAATTCTGCAACGGAACAAAACACGAATCCGCATTGACTGAGAACCGGGCTATGAGCCCTTCCTCGGGCAACAAGGTGTCCCATGAGGTCGCGCAGGAGAGTGCACATTTAAAACCTCCACTGGCGCCTGACGAAGAGCGGACACGGTCATCTACACCCCCACCTGTGTTGCGACTCCACCGGTATAAAAAGGACCGAAGAGACCGCTGAAAAACAGAACTCCAGCAGGATATTTGAGCTTTTTACCGCCGCTACCACACTTCAGTGAAATATTTGTCAACAACTTTCACACCGACGCACCCTACGCACCTACACACCGACGGAGGCTACACTCCCCCTTGCCGCAAGATGCCCATACTATCAAACATGTACCTAAGCAAACCTAACTCATCTGGTGCGGTCATGTCCTGATTTTGTCAAACACCGAAATTTCAAGGCACCTCAACTGCACCCTGATCGCCTACACCTTTACACAGATATAAGTCACCAAATAGCACTTTATTCCCTAAAGTGTGGTCTGGCACGAGTTGTCTGTGCGGAGACCTCACCGGTCCTACTCACTATGAACTATTTTGCCTGGCCCACCAGTTGTGATGGACTCATTTCAAGAGTTAAGTTGAACAGAACTGAACTCTCATAAGCGTGAACGAGAAGTTACGCAGTGAAATTCAGCTACTATACCAGTGCGTTTACTACATTCACTCCTTTCCCTTCCCCTGTTTAGACCAGTGGTCTCCCGGTTCAACAAAAGTTGTACTACTACTACTACGATAGTAGCAAGCAATGTGGCAGTGCAAGAAAAAACGGCGAGTTCCAAACTGTGCAGTATGGTCCCGACGGTGTCAGCCCGTACGGGCGCAAAAGCAAGCACAAAAATAGCAGAAGTCTCGGGAGCGCAGTTTTAGGCAGGGGGCGTGCGAGCACTGCGAAGGAGGGAAATTCGAAATGCGGTGGACAAAGCTCCGTTCAATTCATGCGGACAGGAGTGAAACAGCGCGGCAAATAGCGTTATGGGTGGTAGCAGTGAGCCGATAACGGCGTCACAGCCCATTATGGCAAATTACTGCTATGCACTTCCCACTGTTTGCAGATTGAGTGAAACGGCTGTAATTTATGTATGTTTTAGAAAGAGACCGTTAAGGGCGTTTCACCGTTCGGGGCAACTTGCGGAATGGGGGCAGCTTGACATGATCTCCTGGTGGCGGAGTGTATTTGGTTTTTTTTTATTATTATGGTACGTTTGCTGCAAGGCATGTGTCGATATGATCGATCTCATGGGCAGTGCCTGTGTAAGTCTTATCGGTATTTCCTGGTAATTCGTCCTTGTATCCTTTTAGACATATCAATATGCGAGCGAAAAGATTTTTTTTTACATTTTAGAAAACGCCTTGGGAGGAAAATAGATGTGAATATTATCAGTGGCTTTGTTGTGGTAGTCTTTCTACTCACCCCCTGAACAACTAGCAGTAGATATGGTAAATGCATGCACACAGAGTGCGTTTTAATGGCAGACACAGGTTACGTTTGAATGTGCAAGTACAGCATAGCTTCATTTAAATGCTGGAAGAAATACATACAAGGCAAGATGGCCAGCAGAACTCAGCGCATTACTGAGTCTTTAGGCATTCTGTTTTGTTTTCTGTAATTGGAAGGTTACAAATGGTGGTGCCCGTAGCTGTTCTGGCAGTCAAAAACGGGAATCCAGAGTAGAATGTAGGCTGCCTCAATTTGTCGTTTTGATGTTTTTACTGTGGCAGCATGAGAGACCTTGCAAGGGGTACCATTTGCTTTACGGCCAGGATTGTACTTCCGATCGGTATGTTGATAGAGGCTGGAGTATTTTTGATTTCAAGCAGGTGTTCGTGATCGTAGAGGAACCAATCGTGGAGAGCTGGAGCAGGTTGTTGCCTAAGAGTAGACTGTGAGTTAGGTATCAGGTGCTCGTATCGATTCCTGATAGGAGGGGGGGCGGCATTACAGTCGGGCGAAAATACGTTTTGACGAAATGCTTGCGGGAGACGGAGTCCCGGGCTAATCGCGAGTGGAAATGAAGTGCTTTCCGACTGTAGTCATCTTTGCTATTCACTGATTTGTGAGAAAGCAATAGGTTCTTCATTGCACAAAAAAATCACGGGCCACAGCGAACGTAAAACCCGGGGAGGGGTGAAGCATGCAGTGTAAAGGTGTATTCTTGGCGCCTTAGCGTTTTTGCCAATGGAGATGAAACAGGTTCGGGGTTGAGATATACAGTTTCTGTAAAAGGCTCTATTCTTTGGAGCTCGAAGCTCTCTAGCGCGAGGTGTAAAGGTGTTTTTTTAGTTTTTTTAGAACGCGTTACAAAGCGCTCCAGTATAAGGCGTAAATGAGTGTCCCGGTGTTTGTTTGTACGCGTTATGTTCTAGCGGCAGGCGTGAGCAAGTTTATTGGTGTTTAAGTACCGTGGCTACAGGAGACGACGATTACGACGACGGCAACTAGGACAGTAGACGTCAACAGACCCAGCCCCTAAGGGGCTTCGCCCCTAAAATGCGGCTCTTCTGTTTCCTATAATAAACTTCCGCAAGTGTGAAGAGTAAACACATGTAAACATGAGAATCCAGCCGGTGCTCTTGAGTTAAAGCAGAGTGTGGCGCCACTATAATAAGTGAACCCGGTGTTTGGCTAAGGGAGAGCAGTAGTTAACCTAGCGCGAACGGGGCGGAAGTCGTATTGTGTACCAACTGCGCGTGACGGCACTTATGAATTGACAGTGAACCACAGAAAAGCTGAAAGCTTATTGTGGGAGAGTGTGGTTTGGGAGAAAAAAGCAGATGTCACCCTTCTCGTAATCCTGCTAGCATTGCCCTAATCTGTGTTCGGTATCTAAGAGGGCGTACTTGATGGCATCGACGAAACATGCCCCCCGCGAAATTTGAAACAGACGAAATGGTGCCCGAACACAGAATTCGGGTTAGGAAAGCAACGGGGCAAGCGCACTAAGAAATCTGTACATACAACGCCGTTGATGATGGTTTCGCATACAACGCAGAAGCAACTTGGATAGTCCAGGGAATTTTATTTATATGGTCGTAGCGGAAAGTGGTTTGCCGGGTAAGCTTAAAAAGGGAATTCGAAAGTTGTTAATTGAGAAACGATGCACCAGAACGGAAATTCAATTCAATGCGGTCGGGCATACATTCTGGTGCTGGATACTGTGTAGCTTAAATAAGTGAAACTAGCTATGGGAGGCTTGGTACGGTGATTTTGTTGTTTTCGGAGTTTACCAGTTCCGGATGCGGAAATTTTTTTTGAAGTGATCCCCGTAGATGGATTGCATTTTAGGTGCCAGTGTTTCTTTCAAATTGTGTAAAATGTTGTTGTGGGATGGCGTCATGCGGCGCCATCTTGTAAAACCGTGAGCGGAGTTTCTGGTTGTCTACCTAACGACGAAATAGGCTCCTGTGCGCCTCCAACTATTGGTAACGATGGGCTTCTGTGGTGGAGCTTTTTGATATGAGAGAAAATTTCAGTTTTTCAGGTTTTTCGCAGCAGGGAGATCATTTGATAACCCATGATTGGTTTGCGTTGCTAAGACTGATAACACACAAGGTTGTTTTGTTTTACAAAAAGAGTGTAATTCTTTCCTTGCCTTCATTATTTTAATATTTTCTAAGAGTTAATGTAGGCACCATTACATGTTTACGAAGAAGGGGCCTCATAAAAACGTTTGTTCGCAACTTCTTTGACGTTTCTGCTTTTATTTGTGACAAATATTTCCTCCAAAAAACAACACTTATTTCAATATTTTTGCTTCTCCCTTAATTGCGGACCCCGTATGGTGCTGTCAGAGGTAGTGTGTACAGAATAGCCTCGATACCCTTGTACTAAACGTATTTGATATTTAAAATGTCTGCATGAACGTTAAACCTCCATTTTCTTATTTGGTGCGGCCATGACGTTTCTGACCGTCGTTGAGCTCTAGGTAGCTCCCTGAAACCCACCGACAATCATTGCGCTCGTCAACAAGGAAACTAAAAATTTATCTCAAGTGCGTTTTTTTTACATAAACACTGCGATCATATATGAACGCTTCCCGTGAGCGCCATTTCTGCTTAATGACTGCTTTTACTAAGATCCTCTCATTTATCTCGGAAAAAAATGAACCCGTCTCTAATAACTCGTTTCTTAGATTTCGACTGAAACAACCATGGAGAGAAAAATTTGTAGAAGGCAGTTTTGGTATCAGACCAGAGGTGTTCCGCTTTTTTGCTATGCAGCGAGAGTGCATGCCTATTTACAGAGTGGCTGCGTATTTGCGCTGTATAAAAATGTCATTGGCTAGGCTAAAACCAGACCATGCAGGGTGTCGACATACCTGACCGACAAACACTTTCACATCAGATTCGGGAACCTCGTCTTCTGAGAATATATGCGATAGTCGTATGCTCTCAAAACGCCATATTGGTGCCAGACTAGAAAACTCAAAACAAACACAACGTTCTGACCACTTGCTTCTTGAGTAGCATTGTCAGTCATTTATCTCGCGTTTAATTGTTAAAATTTGGGAAGGTGTGTACTTGTCGTAGAGCAACTGAGTTTTGCTTATGCACCGTGAGCTTTTAGCATGAAGCTGTTCTCGAAATTCCCCATCCATTTCGCTTTGTATGTCGAATATGTCATTTGTATGCTCGTGTGGCCAGCAGAGATAAATTGGTAAATCTAGAGGGATCTTCTCGCAGCTTTAGCGTCGCTGGTCAATACAGCAAATACGCTGATAGGTCTATTAGGCTTAAGAGTTTTATAGCGCGACGAAGGTTGCGCATTACATATTTTCTACGTCAAGCCGCCTGGGCTGGATGTGCCCTTTAGTAGTAAAACCGCAATAAAAAGCCAAACATAGAGCGGTCGTCACCAAAGCTAGAATGTCAGGTTGCGTCACACCCACATTTCACAAAAATGCGATGTCTAAGAAAATGGGAAACAGACGCTGGTAATACCTGGTATACCACCTATGACAGCCTGCTGAAGGATAGGCCACCGCCCGCTAGCATTGCCCGGAAAAAACCCGCTTTAGGGCCACATGATGCGTCGACGCCTGTGTAAGCATTAGCCCATTAACTGGTCACTGGTCGTACCCGGTGGCATTAAAATGGTGAGTGGTTATGCAGACTGTTAACAAAAATGATTTTTAGACAGTGTATTATTACCAACAATAGTAACGTGGAATTCTTACTCAAGGAGCAGTGTGCATTGCATTATCCAATGGCAATAAAATATTCCAAATGTCAATTTTTACTGAGCATAGCTCAGGCCTACGCATTAAGATCAGGGATAGTCTCGTGCCATCAATATTTTCATGTCCCCACCTACAAATTACATTTGCGCAATTAGGTCATCACACAGTTAAGAAGCATGGAAAATATGACGCGCTGCTGCTCAGCACAACCGGAAGGGGCCCTTATATATGTGCTACTGGGGTGATTCCACGAACGGAAGTAGTTCAAGGGGCTGCCATCGTCCGCGTATAATTTTTTCGAAGCGTCTAGTAACTGTGGCGGTTGTTACCCAACTTTTGGTACCACGAAATAAGAGAAATTAGAAGAAACCACAGCAAAAAGCAGTACAAGTAGGTCATCCTTGCCGTTTGTTGTAAACATTCGTGAGCCGATTTTTAATGTTCGGCTGTGCATGGAGCATTTGCCAATGTTTGTGCCAGTAGGTTCAGCGTATACCTCCTACTAGTTACTATTGTGAAAACACAGAAAATGTCTATAAAATTGGCTAAATTAACGATCAAGTAACTGGTCATATTGAAGTACCCCGCAATGTTATGTTATATTGTTTTCTGCTCAGAGCCACAACAACCCTCGTGGCTGTCGTCACCGCTTCCATCTGTATTTGGCAGCTCGGCGAAACCCCTAAATGCCATGCAGTTCTTAAGTATGGATTGAGTGATTTGAACTAAAACTTGTACAAGATTGGACGGGGAAGGTTTCTTGATGTTTGGACGGGGAACACTACTCTGCGTGAGGGACGCAAGGCATCTGGCTTGGAATTTTGCGTTGGTGATTTTGGAGTTTATCGTGTAGTGGCCACTTGTTCACCTGAATGAAATGCAAATATTATCTTCATCCGAATACTTGCATGATAATCAACACCGATGCTTCGCGTAGAGCATCTACGGTACCACACGAGACACCAGTGAGGAAACACAACTGCGTGCCGGTGTGGTCACATGTCATCGCTGCTCACCAGTTCCAACTGGGTCTTATGTGTAGGCAATAAATGTGTGAAGCCACATAACTCCACAGAGCCCATGGCTGCTTCCAACAAGTGGTGGCCCGCACGTTCCAATCCTTTGACCCAGCCAGTGACACACCCGCATGACGAGGAGAAACCCACCAACAAGATACCAGAGTTCTAGTGGCGCTAGCTCTGAGGTTGGTATTTCAAGTTCGTGGCCACCTTTTGGCTGAACAACGCCAGTGCATTGCCTCAGAAGCACTCCATCCTCTGGGAGGCGCTTCCAGCTGATATCAGCTGCGTCCTATCTACACCATCAGCCAGCGGAACACCCTAAGGCACCCTCCGCGCTGCCTTGCTCGCGCACGACGGCATAAGTGACGATTTATCGCCACCGGAACACAACAGTTACAGCAGGCCCCATGACAGATTCGCCAGCACACACGCTACCTTCCACGCCGTAAAAAACGGCGTTGTCCCGTAACAAGCGCCGGGTCACTGACCCCA
Source organism: Haemaphysalis longicornis (assembly GCA_013339765.2). NCBI lineage: Eukaryota > Metazoa > Arthropoda > Arachnida > Ixodida > Ixodidae > Haemaphysalis > Haemaphysalis longicornis. Next base: position 134,407,851 of record CM023453.1, on the reverse strand, counting down.
CCTCTATCGGTTTAGCCGCAATCCCTCCAAGAAGGCTTATCACTGACGACATCGCAGATTCCCTCAGCCACAGCCCGCATCTCCCGTTTCTACCACTCCACGCGAGAGAGCAAGTGTGTGACTTTGCTCGGTGACCGTGCCGTCGTTGCAAACCTGGCTACCCTCTACACTCAACAGAATCGACAGCTGCGCTAGTTGGTATCCGTCCATTCTAAACAGCGCTTAACAACACAACGACGAGGAAGAGGGACACAAGACGGCGCTGTCTTGTGTCCCCTCTTCTTCGTTGTTGTGTTCTTAAGTGCTGTTTAGGATCGACGGATACCAGCTACGCCACCGTTGAACGTCACGTGTACTACGACGTTTATTCAGTGCCCTACTCTTAGGTAGTCACAGCAATTTTGGTAAATAACGCTCATCGTGAACCATCCGAAACCCTCTGCAAACTCTGTCTGCCGATTTTTTCCCAGTCAATAATGCAATAAGTTTCTTGAGGGTGCAAAAATACCAACCCTGACGACTACATGATGTCAGTCCTGCTACCCCTGCAATGCCCACGTATGTAGGCAGAACAGCACGGCAACAAAGCAACCACGACTACTGCGCTGGTTCAAACGCCATTAGAGCACTGCGCTCCCTGCTGCCTGGTGAGTGACCAGATGAAGCACGGCACACTGACGGTGCACTTGCACCGCCGTGAATTCCAGCTGCAGTAACCCGAAGAGCACGTTTGCGTAACAAGCTGCGATGTCGTCATACACGTGGTAAGGACTAGTCAAAAAAGGAAGGTTCATCGCTGGTATTACTTAGGTGCCTACCCACAAGCCGCTGTAGTGTATTTCAATGCGACAACGTCCTGCCCGCTAAACACGACTAGTTCTCGCTATTCGCACTCACCGGCGTTCCAAGAATCGGGCGTCTCCCTGGAGCAGCAGGGATTATTGGCGTGTTATCGCAGTTACAAGTCAAGCACGGGTAACGGTTCTTCACCCGACATCTTGATCAACACTTCACCGTCAAAGGTAGCCTGCTAAAACCGGCGGCCAAAACAAAGTATGCACGCGGTAAGCCATGCTCAGGCTAAATAGCCGGTCCGGCAAGCATCACAACGTCATCGGCACTGTGGTCGTGGTACGTGCCGCCCTTAAACCGTACGCAGCCTACTGCTCTCCCTGCCAAGGACACTTGAAGCCCGTGTATTCATTGTACGCTCTGACTAGACTGACTACGACCTCCTACGTATCACGAAGGCGGACAAACTTTGCCTTGTTAACTGATTGTGTTATGCTTACCTGATCATAGTCTTTTTGCCAAGTCTGCCTGGGGCATGTACGTTATCTTCGCGCGCTCCGCGCTAGGGTTGGGGCTGTTGTAGCGCTGTCCTTTTCTGCTTGCAGCACCACTATCATTATTCGCATTATGTCCGTGGTGATCGTCACTGATGCTTTACCTCCAGCATCAGCTGTTTAACGCGCAGCATAACACAGGGAACAAGACTGGCGCCTGGGCAACGACATGTCATCGCTGTTCCCCATTTTTGACCGGGCCTTACGCATCGACAATAGGATGCCACATAACTACACCGAGTCCACAGCTGCTTCCTGCAATCTATTTGGAAATAAAATGTTTAAATTAGTACAGCAAATAATAATAAAAAAAATTTTAAAATTTGAAGAATGTATCTGGCGTGACTGCTTCAGAATGGTCGTCCTTCCTAGAAAGAGAAACAGGTTTATAGGACGTGTTAACGAATATGTTCTCACAAAACGGGTGTTTATGAGTTTATGAAAGTCCTGGGAGCTCACTTATGTATCCGAAATCATAACCTACAAAACCTTTCGATTTGTAGTTTGTGTTTTTTGCTTCACTACTTTATTTCAGCCCTACAACCTGCCTTCCTGTCTCTTGGTGTATTTACTTCTTACATATTTTTGATAAGGAATAGACATTATAAATACCGGTCGGGCGACTTTCTTAACTCAGTAGGAGGATTTTACTCGAAACTTAATAAAAAAGAGGAGGCCTTAGAATGCACCAACCTATTTTTATGCCTAAGTGTAATACGTTACGTGCCCTTTTTATTGTCGGTTACTTTTCAGAAACGCAAATAATTTTCCTAACTATTTCTAACTAACACTTTTTTGCAGCAGTTCAATAAAACCGTTTGCTCTATAAGAAGTATGCATCATTACGCTTTACAATGGTTCATACTTATTGATTTGTGGATTATTGCGTTATCTTTTTATCTGCGGCTGATGAGATGATGGTTATTCTTGAGGCCATTATGCTGTTTCTTTTTGGGCACGGTAGCTACGTTAGCTTGAACAGCACAGCTAATTTTCTGGAATTCATTTCCTGAGAATACAGGTGGCAGGTGGCCAAACAGCTATCTGAAATGTAATAAAATGCGCTGTTGGGGTAGTTGGTACGTACTCAACAACTCAGAGTTGTTATTAGTGCCTGTCTCGTCTGCCAGCGTCCTCATAATTTTTGCGCTCCATCACCCATTCAGCACCTATTTAAAGCTCTGTTAAAAAGTGTAGAGAGCAGAACTTGACTGATCACATTCCCATTTTATTTAAAATTAGTCCAGACTATTTAGTTCCTCGCTCCGTGTGAACCTGTGTGGTTTGCGAGACGGATCGTGCCCGGCTCATCACCGTGGGATGGCGCACGTTCCGTCATAATCCCTGTAGTACCTTACGCAGGGGCACCTTGATGGACAATCATCATCGTCGTCTTCGAAGCACTGTAAGAAAAACAATGAAGGCAGAAAAGCAAATTGTACCTTCGTCTGTCATTTTAGGGAGCAAGAAACCCTCTGTGTATATTTGACCTCAAGTATGGCATTTGACGAGCGCAAGAACGGAAACAAAATACGGTATGATTAAGCGGAAATAGGTCACCTCACGAAGAAGCTAAGAATTACGTTATGGGATCAATATCTCTCGTCACGTCGAGGTTTTTAAACATAAAAGATTCTGTGGTTGAGATATATTTCTGGCGCTAGGAGGAAGCGTTCACCATCGTTCAATGTGGCTCAAGAGAATCATGTTTTTTAAACCAGGGAGCTAATATGGAGAGCATTTCATCTCAGCACGGGAGAAGTGATGTCATGTAATTTAATAAAAAGCTCTTGTAAAGTTTCTGATCCCACTCTTCTTCTTCTGTTTTTGTCGTAGCAATCCAGTATGAAATGATGGCCGCTTAATATTAGGACACCCGTCGTGACGAGGCTAAGAAAGACATTAGAATAAACAGCAACCCGTGTCGTGTATCCCAATGTTGAATAAGAAAACTCCAGAATATTTATGGATTATTTAGTAATTTATTTATTCAGTAATAGTTTATTTAGATGATTAGTATATAGAAGATATTTAGTAATAATCTTCTAAATAAAGGAACATGCAAGTTTATTGATGGCAACATTCATTTCATATTTACTGCGTGTTCAGAGCGCCTTACTATTTTAGGTATTCGTAAAAGCCGCATAACGGCGCTGTTATTTTCGGCCACGCTACGAGTAAGTCTTAGAGAAATAAACTTGCTTACTGCCTTGATTGCAGGGTAAACAATTGCTAATAAAGCTTCTCCTGTACTTTCGTTACTGTTGTCCAATTTTACAAACGTTTCACTGGTCACACCTATAGTCAGCTAATGGAAAGAAGCGCCCAAGGGTTTGGGTTGTGCGTTCGTTCCCGGGTTCGTTCACACACTACCTATTTCGTACAATTACTAAGCTTAATTACGACCTTTGTGAAGCGGTCCCGCCAAAAATTTCCTTGAATCTAAAACATTATTTTCTGTTGTTTATCTATTCGAGCCATTTACAACTTTGCGCCCAAACGTTTGGCCATGAGGATGGAAAGTTTTTTTTACCTGCCGTGTTTACCAACGCTTTTTCATTGAAAAAAAAACAATTGACCGCAGTATATATATACCCAATGAAGCAGGCATTTTTTTAAGTGCGTGTACATACGCGCCTTTAAGCTTGCTTGGTTTAGCAATGGTTTAAGAGGGGTAGGACGCGAAACCGACTGAACATTGGTTTTTTGTATAAAGTGCCGCAATTTTCTAACATCCTTCGACCACATCCTCACAAAGTGGAATCATAAGATCCCCGCCAGAAGTCTTATAAAAATGGCGTCAAACGCGGCCACATGTGTAGGGTGGCCAGCCGTCTTGTGTCGGCTGGCGCAGCACCATTTTTAAGGTGCGCTACTTCCGTCCTGTTTTTTTCTGACCCAATAAGCAATTATGTCTTGTTTTCGAAGGACGGTATAGTTTCGAAACTAGCACCAAACAAGCTGATAAAACCAAGAGTTGTATGACTTGCTGCTTGTATATTTGCTAATATGCATACTTAAAAAATTTACCAGGAGACTAACATTTAAATTGCTTACCGAAGTGCACTTTGAATTTTTTTGGCGAGGATGACTTTTTTCCATTAGTCCTTTTTTTCACCAGTGGACGATTGTGAAGCAAAAATATTGAAAATAACCAAGGAGATTGGAACTGGAAATAACCTACGAGATTGGAACTGGTCACCTGAGAGACGCGAACTAGTCTTTAAATTGTCCTCAACAGGGATGTACGCTTTGCTGAGATTTCTCAGGTCGCTGAAGTGAACTTGTGTTTTCTTGGAACAAAAGCTGTATTGGTGTGCGAATTGCGTTTTTTCTCCTAGTGAATTGGACGCGGCATGAACCATGCTGTCAAGAATCGCTAGCAATGTTTCTTGTGCGGCTCAACTTTCTGTGCCAGTGTAAAAGTCTTGACCTAGTCTTGCACTATTGAGTTTCTCCTTAAAAAGTTCAGTAGTCGGTAAGATCCTGCAACAAGAATGTGAAGCGGGACCTCCAAAATGAATTCACGTAATTCAACTGCAATGGGATTGTTGCCTTGGCCTGAGCGACGCTTAGTGCAAGTTCTAACGTTTTCGATAGGGAGAATTCTGCATTCATGTGTTTGCACCAAAACTAAACCTTTTTTGTATGTTTCCTTTCTAGCTCCCCGTAGGCTGTACCCATTTTTTATACCCCCAGAAGTATCGTCAGCCTATGGGCCATGTGGGACTTCCTAGTCACTGGAAGCTTTGTGAGACACACATTGTTATTTTTTCTCGAAAAACACAGATTAACGACTATTTTGATAAGTCTTACAATATAGCTCACAGGTACTTAAACCATTTCAGAATTTTATTATATACCCCAATGGCTTACCGTCAGGTAAAGTGGCATCGCGCACGCATCGAGAATAGCTTTAGACGTGAGGTGGGTCGTCTCTGTCATTCATTTTGCACCCACGTATATTTTGTTTCGACATATTTATACGATCTATCACGCCCTGTAGTCCATTGTGCTAGTAGGATATCCTCGCTTTTCTCAAAATCCACGCAATAAGCAACAATTTGGAAAAAAATGGAACAAAAACCTTAAGTTTGGATGTCTCGAAAGATAATTTCGACCAACAAAGGATCTTTTTCACTTTAATATTGGGTTTCCGAAACCAATATTTTGTTAGTTTTTCACCAATATGATATATACACGTGTCCAACCCACAATAAGCATGTTCTCACCACAATCTCCTTTTTTTTATTGACAGTTTGTCTTGTACAAAGTGAGCAAAACCTGCGTTCGTGCTATGTAATTTTTGTTGAGACTTACCGGTTGTTGCCATCGTTATTACTTTGGTTCAGAAGCGCCTCAGGCGTTTATAAAATAATGAAATGTTTCAGCCCTATGGTGGGAACAACATTTGCGAAAATATTCGTTGAGCTGAGAAAAAAACCTAAAAACATACCCCCTCACTTGAACGGTTTGTCGGGGCCTCGGGGAGCCTTTGCGGGCGCAAGGGACCAGGGAAGTAATTTTGGGGTTCGAGAGATCGGACACCACAGACGTGAGTACCGGAGCTCCGGCTTTGCCTTCTTTTTTATGCCCTCATTGCGCCTTTCTCCTGATCTTCGCCAGCCAGCTGGGTCCGGAAGAACGAAGAGTCGAACTACGTTATTGGAGCACTCAAATAAACGCTGGTTTGGCAATTCTGTTGTGTTCTGTGTGTTCCTTGCTGCTTCTTCTCCACTATGCCAGTTGACCGTCTTTAGCGGAGTTGAGTGGAGTAAGCCTTGCGGCCGGCTCGCGTGCGAGCTAGGTCGCCGTAAGAGGCCTGGTTGCCACATTTTTGGTGCCCGAATGTGGGACTTGTCCTCAGTCGAATTCAAGGTTTGCTAGCTCAGTAGAAAGAAGATGGTACACGACTACGAGTTGCGGAGTTGATGGTGTTGGCCCGACCGTTGTGGTTCATGCCCTGGAGTACTCGCGATGCCCGGCATCAACAGCGTCCTCCACTGCCAACAAGCGGCCGGTTCGCCCTTGTTACGCCCCCCTACGCAAACGCAGCCGCGCTTGCTCGGCAGCAGGAATACTGGAAGGTTCCGGATTCCACGAGTGCTCTACGTGAGGCGACGCCACTCCTTTGAGCCCCAGAAGCTGGGCGTACGCAGATGCTGAAGCACCACACAGCGCGCCTCTCGTGCCAGACGGCCCGCAGAAGCCCATATGCGAAGGAATGTCTGCAGACACAGCTTCTACCGTGAACGATCATCGCACGCACGATGCAGCAGGTGTGCAGGCGATGGGCTTCACCCACTACCCGAGTGCAGCTACCGGTGGCGACGTACAGTGGTTAAGGTGGCCAGTCGAGCGCCAACGCTTTCCTGCTGGCTTTGAGCCGGTCCGAGCAAGCGACCGCCATCAGGGAGACCGAGGTGCTGTGCAGAGTCCTGCCCGCACGCCACAGTAGATCGGCCATACGGGGCGCACGATAGGCGACTTCGAACGATGTTCATGGAAGACTTCCTGCCCTCCGACTACTTACCGCTGATGTGCAGGGGATTGGAAATGTGCACTGAAGCCCCGAAGAATTGCTAGACGAGTACATCCATGCAAGGCGGGGCCTTGTAGAACGCCGACCCACATTCTTCGAGCTCGGAGTGGGTCAATGATGCCGTCAGGCAATGGCACTACACATTTGCCTTGTTCTTGATGAATGCAGTTGCAGGGACCTCAACGAACTGGTGGCCAAAGCTTGCCTTCGGCAAGCAGCACTCCTGATTACATGCGCGTAGTAGCCCCCGCCGCCTCCGGTGGAAACACTGAAACCAAGCTGTGCTTTCTGCTGCGTTATGGGCTGCGAAGGAACCGTGCACAGCTCTCCGGTAATACCAGTCAGGGAGAAACGCTCGATCTCAGAAACCCAAGAGCTAGACCCGTACTCGTGTGGGTTGCGCTACGCGAAGCCAATACGAGCGTAGTTCGCGCCACACCCGTGCGCAGAGAACAGAACAAATCTGCCAGATGATCGGTCGGCCAACGCGCGCCCGGTCGGGCTTGCCTACACGGGATCGGCGCTTCCGCAGTTGCCTGCTCTCGCTCGCAACTCGCTCACGGAGAACCGTATACGGCCAGTCGGTTGTGGAGCGCCCGAGCAGCCTCAGACATCGCGTCACTCAGCATGGAGCCCCGTCCGCTGCTAAAAGTTTTGCCAGTTGGGTCACATCGCGCGATTATGAATACTCGCGCATGGAAATGGGCCAAGCCGTCGGTGAGTGCAGCGGCGGCGGATCAGAGCGGCCAATTCAGTGCATGGCCACCGCTCCTACCGCGTACTGAGTCGGAAGTACCGACAAATGCGCCTGCTCCGTTTCTCGACCTTCCAGTAGCGGGGCAGAAGTTTAAGGCACTGCTGGACACCGAGACAAGCACATCCCAGATAGGGGACAAGGTCGTTTCCCATCTCGAGAGCAAAGCCAGTCGGCTGCGCATGCGGAAGTTGCCGGTCCAGCTCACCTGTGGTGATGCAACTTCAGGCGGTTGGGTACGTTTCGTCGTGTGCTTGGGTCAGAGTGTACGGCGAATTCGTTTCAGCCACTTTCCGCTACTCACGATTCCCTTTATTTTGGGGAGAGGGCGAGAGAAAAAACACTTTATTTGCGAGTCACCGGGTTGGGGGGGGGGGGGTGGCCTCAGCCAAATTGCCGAAGCGACCTGTAGTGGCCGTTGCATCAGGGACCGTTGATCCACAAGGAAAGAGCGACCCGAGGCCTGCTCCCAGTGGGTGGGGGTTGATAATTTGGGGGGGGGGGCGAAGGGGTTAGGGGCCGGCGGGGCACTCGCATAAGCAGTGGTATAGCGTGCCGAGGTTGCAGTATCTCCTGCACTCTGCGGAGAGGAAGAGGTGTGGGTGGAAGTGCTGAAATTCCATGCGATAGGGGAAGGAGTGGGTTTGTGTAGTGCACCACATCTGTGCTTCCTCCATCGTAAGTCGGCGTTGGGATGTGGTAGTGTGCCGCGGTTGAGGTGGTAGTGTTGTGTGATGTCTCGGTGTGTGGTCGACTGCTCCGTGCGTAAGACCAAGAGGAATGCTCGCCCGGGCTATTATTGCTCGGGCCTGGTGCTTAGCCGCCTCGTTGGTTCCCACGCCATTGTGTGAGCCGGGTTCCACAGTAACATCACGGGCTATTCGGGAGGTTTTTTAGGAGAATTTCACCGCCGAGGCTAAGATGCTGACCTTTTTATAGTTGCAAAGCACCTGCTGTGAATCCGATATGATGACGGTGGGTGTTGACGTCTTCGCTATGGCGACAGCCAGAGCTGTTTCTTCTGCAGTGGTGGGTTTTCTGTGCAGATGGAGGCCTTGATTGCTGGTTGCGGTGCTGTGGTGGAGGCGATGCCTGCGATTGCGAAGGCTGCTCTGTCGGGTACCGTGCCGCATTCACATACACAATGTGTTTGTCTGGTGGATAGTGCTGCTACTGATACTGCGTACGTGCCTCTCTTGCCGCGTGGAAGTTCGGCTGTATGTTTTTGGGGATGGGTTTCACCTTGATTAGGGCTCGGATGTGTCTTGGTATCCTAGCACAGCGGAGTCGGTGTTGGGTGGTTGTATTTGGATCCGCTGCAGTATGGACATTCAAGTCCTAGTCTACATCAGCATGTGTATCTGTGCCGTGCGGTGGGCATCAATTATCTTGTCTACGGTGTTATGGATGTCCAGTTTCGCAAGTCGGGTTGTTTAAGCGGAGTGGATTATGTGCAGGCCCGTGCGATGGGCTCTCCATAGTAGCGCGTCGAGCGAGACTTTTGTAGATTGGATTAGATTCGCATAAGGCAAGTGATAACTGAATCTGCTTACTACGAAGCCTTGTACGATCCTTAGCCTCTCTTGCTCGGTGAGGCCCTATTGCCTTGAGGTGATTCTCTTTAGCAAGCATGGAAATTGTTTGTAGCGTAGGTTACCTTAGGACGCGTACTGTATCGGTTGTCCTTCAATTGGCCTGTATCCTCAGTCCTAGTATTTTTAAGATCGAGACAATGGGTATGCTTGGACCTCTGATGTCGACTTTCAGGGGCGGTTTGGTGGCCGGTTTCGTTGGGGGGGATGAATGATCATTAGTTCAGATTTGGTAGTCGAGTACATGAGGCCCGCTTTGGTTGCGTGTTCCGCGATTATTTCGGAGCATTTCCTTGGCGTCTGTTTGACGTCCGTGTCACTGCCCCGGTCTACCCAGAGGGTGATATCGTCTGTTTATATCGGTCATCTTAGTTTTGTGATGCTGTAAAGACTTCACGTTAAAGTTAGGGCTTTTCGTCGACATCTGCTACGGATGCAATTCGGAGAACACGTTTTCGCGCTGAAACCGTTCTCCGAGTCCCAGCTCGCATTGAGGCCGCTGTGCGGACAGGTGGTCGAAATTGTCCCCGTGGCGAGAGAAACAGGCAAGCTTTCAAGGCGCAGCCAGTTGCCGGCGCGTCGCAGACATCTGAGCTGAGTTGTTGCTGCCGCTGCGGCTGATTTCTTTTGTGCCGCAAGCTCCCCACCCCGACGTTGGGGAGAGGAATTAAGCGCGCGCCTAGCCGACGCTTGTGAGCTGACAGCGGCTCAGCGTGACTGCGTCTTGTCGTTGTTAGGTGCCTTCGGGGAGATATTTACTGACAAAGCAGGTTGCACCAGGTAGGGGCAGCACTGCATAGACACCGGCGATGCTCAACCGTGGAAATGCAATATCCTGCCCATCCGCCCCGCGGGAGAAACTGCGGGGCGGACGGGCCGGATATTGGGCCGGATATTGGGGCGGTACGGGCCTTAGAGAAACTGCGCGCGGGAGAAACTGCTGAAAGCAGGCATTATCCGCCGCTCAACGGGTCCTAGAGAGTTACCAGTGGTGCTGGTTCGATGGGTGGGGTATCCATGAGTTGCCAAACGGCGGCTCAGTGCGGTCCCGAAAAAAAATGCGTCCCCTTTCCTGAGCGTAGACGATATCATCGGAATCTCGTGGCGCAAACTATTCCCTATTTTCGACGCCTGCAAGGGGTACCTTAAGGTCGAGATGCGTCCCAGCGATGAATGCAAGAAAGCGTTCAGTTGTCATCGGGGGATGTAAGACTTCGTACATATGACCTTCGCTTTTTTGGGACTCACAGCACATTCCAACGCTTGATGACCGGATGAGCCAAAGTGGCAGCACGCCCTTGACTATTTGGATGACCTCGACGTCTACTCCCGCGTTCTCTTACGAGAAGAAGTGGGCGAGTCAGCGCAGCAAACGGTGAGGTCATCGTTGGCCAGAGTCGCTCGAGATCGAGGGGCTTCGGTCTAAGGGGGGAGGTAAGTGTGAAATCCGAAGTCCCGGTGCTTTGCCCAGTCCTCAAGACCCGCCGCTGGGACAACAGGGGATGGTTTCCTCTCTCTCTGTCTCTCTTTCTCTGTCTGGCGGCCGCGCACTTCCAACGCCGCCTTTCTCTAGGTGGCGTTGGTGATGCTCGTCGCGGCGCAGGTAAGCTGGCTAGAATGGGAAGGTCTGAAATGCGCGGATTGATGCCCTTGCCCGTCGGGGTCCCATTTCGCGAGCCTGCCACCGCTGACCCCGGGGAGCCGGTCCGGGCGCGCGGGACAAGGAAAGGCTCCTTTAAGGTTCGCGCGGTCGGACACCACAAACGTGAGTACCTTAGCTCCGGCTTTGCCTTACTTTGTATGCTGCCATTGCGCCTTTCTCCTGATCATCGCCAGTCGGCTGGGTCAGGAAGAGCGAAAAGTCGAACTACATGATTGGAGCACGCAGTAAACGCGGGTTTCGCCATTCTGTTGTGTTCGGTGTGTTTCTTGCTGTGCTCTGTCACTACGCCAGTTGGCGGTTCATGGCGGGATTCAGTGGAGCTAGCCTAGTGGCCGGATCGAATGCGAGCTATGTCGCCGAAAGAACCCTGGTCACCAGAAGGTGTAAAATGTATCTAAGATAATATGAATAGTTTGTGCATTTAACTTCGCGCAAGGTTGGGAGACACATATCATACATACCCTCTAAAATTTCTGGTTGATTGCTAAAAAAGTTCTTGCGTTTTTTCACCGCTCCTTTCAATACGGGCGATTTGCCGTGCAAGGCGGGTTAACTTTCCAAGCGTTGGGGTCCCATGCAATTGCTGAGCGCCCGGCCGGGGAGTCGCTTGTACAGTGGTGAGCTGGCGTACGGTGAACACGGTAGCGCGTGGCCGCCAGTACTAGTACAGCAGCTTACTATGAGTTGCGCGTAGCGTCACACATGCGTTGTGCGTGTAGACCAAGACTTTTCTTTCAGCGCGCGCACCGCGTCATTAGAGCGTCAGCTTGTCTTCTACTATGAAACGCGTCATCTGCTAATGGTGTCTCGCTTTGAACCTCACATCTGCGATTCTTGTTTGAATATGCCAAAGGTTATTTTCCACCGTTGAAGAAGTATGTCGTGGGCAAGGAAGAGGTCATGCTTAAAGCCTCCCGGGACCACCCAAAAGCCATACTAGCCCTAGATTTAAAAGGGGCATTCGATAATGTCAGTCATGCGTAAAGCCTCCCGGGACCACCCAAAAGCCATACTAGCCCTAGATTTAAAAGGGGCATTTGATAATGTCAGGCCACACAGCCATACTGAAACAGCTAACGGCCTAAACTGCGGGCAACGTACCTACACCTACGTTCGAGACTTTCCTCGAAGGCCGAAAAGCTATTCTCAAGGTGGGTGACCTGAAATCAGATCCCGTTTCCCTCGGCAACAAGGGCCACACCCCAGGGTGCCGTTCGGTCCCCTTTGCTTTTAACAAAGCCCTTATTGGTCTCCCTCCGCTCCTGGCTGCCGTACCAGGCATACGCCATGGATTATATGCGGACGATATTACCATATGACCATTAATCGATCAGTAGGGGGCATGGAGAACAATCTACAGCAGGAGGCTGACATAGTCATTCAATATTCACGGCAGTGTGGCCTAGAATGCTAGCCGCAGAAATCCGAGCTGCTGAACGTCTCAGGAAAGAAGAAACTCTCTCCTGGTCGCCAACCATCTCCCTGCACATGGACGGCCATGTAATTGTTCCGACTCCACAGGTCAGAATTTTAGGCATGCTTTTCCAAGCGGATCGCTCGAACACCCAACTGCTCAATAGACTTAAGAACACCACCGAGCAAGTATCGCACATGATCCGCATGATTAGTACCAAGACTAGGGGTATGCGAGAGGAGGATGTACTCAGGCTGGTTCAAGCCTTCATCGTGTCTAGGGTCACTTACTCCCTCCCCTACACCATACTCTCCAAGACCGAAAAGGACAAGGTGGAAGCCCTGATACACAAGGCGTACAAACTAGCATTAGGACTGCCTGTTACAAACCTCAACGCAGAAGCGTTTTGCGGTTGGGAGTCCACAATACCTTAGATGAATTATTGGAAAGCCCAGAATTTGAGCCAACTCGTACGCGTGAGCTCTACCCCTACCGGCAGAGCCATTCTATCTCAACTACACCTGCGCTCTCCTCTGAAAACACCCGCAGGCGGATGCGACTCAGCTTCCCCGATGAGGTTCGCAAGTTCATTGATGTGGCCCCACTACCACGCAACATGCATCCGACACATCACGAGGCTCGTAGGAAGCCAGAGCGAAAAGCCATTCTTAATCAATACGGCCGAAACTCTGCCACAGTCTATACAGACGCCGCTTCATATCCCGGACGAATAGCTATGACCGCTGTGGTTTCTACTACCGAAAACCTTGTTACATGCGTATCAATTCCCACCATCCACTCTCTGCAGGCGGAGGAAGCAGCCATTCTCCTAGCGATTGCCACAAACTTCGGCAGAAATAATAATCACAGCACAGCCAGCAAGCCTGTAGAACCTTCTCCAGCGGTTGCATATCCCGAACCTGCCCGAAAAATTCTACTCGAGCATCCCTCCTCGACATTCCGTAACGGATTATTTGGGCTCCAGCCCACTCCGCCGTGGTCTGGCAACGAAGCTGCCCATCAGCGTGCCCGAGAGTTGACCCACCGGGCAAGCCAGGAGTTCGGCGAGCAGTGGCAGATCTCCCCCTCTCTTGTCGTTCCACGAAGTCACTCAGCATTACCGTCTAGAACGAATGCTATATCCTCCTGCGCACAAAAGCCTCACCAAAGAACAAGATCGCCACCTTCGAGGCATTCAGACAAACACATTTCCCACCCCACTAGAGCCCACATTCTGGCCCCACACCTGTTTTCCTCGCAATGCCAGCTTCTGCGAGGCTCCGGCCACCCTCTACCATATCATGTGGGGATGTGATAAGAACCCCTCCTTACCCCCCTGCCTTTCCCCTTCCCCTGAGCACTGGGAGAGAGCACTGTCCAGTTTAGAACCCTGGCGACCAACTTTGGCTGGTGCAGCGAGCCCAAGAAGCCGGACAGACTCAAGGGGTCCTGGAATGAGGACTCTTCCTCAGGGCTGACAGCTTCATATACACGTTTATTTCCTCCTCCTCCTCTTTTCCACCGTAACGGAGCTAACTTCAAGCTCTCAAGTTATTTCTGATAAACATTGGTCACAATAGTCTCTTCGGTTTTATTTGCAATCACTTACAACATACATTGTGCTGTTAAAATGAGCGTCATCTTTTTATCGAGTTGCATGAAGCAAGCTGGCGAGTTGCAATGCGACGAACCGACACTTGATTCAAGCTAATGAACTAGTAACCACTAACTCGGAAACATTTCCCTAGCAACTTCCAATTTTCAGTTATTTATGCAGCGGCCGATTCTCCACCGCTGCAAGCAATATGAAGTTAGCAGACGATGTTCATGCGCTCGGATGACGCGATGCGGGCGCTCAAAGCACAGCCTCGCTCGGCACGCACAGCGCATGCAAGCTTCTTCGATAATCCCACGGTAGGCTGCTCTGAGATTAGCTGGAGCTACGCGCTCCCCATCTTCATTTCCCGCAAATTGAGCTCGCCGCTGTACCTATTTTACCGGTAGGTGCCCAGTGCCACCAAAGCATACGAATGGCATTGGTCCTTCAACAGCCACAGTTGTACGCTCAACTCGCAACCGGCTGTGGCAGGAAATGCCGCAGGACTTTTTTACCCCGGCAATGCGGCTACCCGCAGATGTAGCTGAAGCTGGATGCCTACATCGATATCCATCACCCATTAAAAAAGCAGATAGAAAGAAATTCGTGCCCTTCCACACTGTGAATGTGGTTGAAAAGGAAAGGAAGGCAGTGAACGCATCGCAAACGCGGTGTCATACGATCTCAATTCTCCGTCTCTGCCGCCACCGACAGAGGCGACGAGATCGGCGGCAGAGACGGCGCTGGAGGTGAAGAACGAAATACTGAAAGGCGAAGCTTCGAGGCAGCCTTTTTGAGTCGAGCGGGGCCGAAGAACAACAGATCATGGACGATGATGATACTCCTACAAAATGTGTAAATGACGGAGGCCACTGCGGGATGAAGGGGATTTACAGGGGATGCAGAGAAATGCGCCCTTGTGATGGGATTTAGCCATCACACTAGTTCGTCCCTCCCAGCCAAGCAGCCGTATGACTCAATCTGTCGTCACACAACTATTCCTCCTCCCTCTTTCGCGAAGGCAGGCGCCCGACTGCACTCTATGGTGTAACGCAGAACAAAGTGTTTCAAACGAGAAACGTGCATGATTCAGTGCTACGGCATGGCGGGCCCGTGGAGGCAACAGTTAGGAATGAATGCGGAAGTTGACGGGCGAACTTTGTTCAAGAACAAACGGTTCTACGGGCGAAAAAGGCGATGAAGAATTTTTCGCAGCGTCCGGAATCCGAAGAGATGCCATAGCAAGACCTCGTCCCGGGGTGAAAGCGAACATCTCGGTGGGAAGCATCATAGCGGTGCTTGCGTCTCGTTGGCAAGCTTGGGTGCGCAAAATACCTGGTGACGGCAGTGGTCCACACGGGTGACAAAACTGTTCAGGTAACAAGTTTGAAAGCAGGGGGACGCCAGGAAGAAGCTTGAGTGGAGTATGAGTGACGATGGGTGCCGAATACAAGGAAGAATGGGAGAGTAACTGGTGGGGCTTGAATAACAGTATTATAAGCAAACGTTACGAATGGGTAGAATGGTATATACATAGAAAGCATGTCGAACTAGGGTGCGATGAAAGCGCTCGGTGAGACCGTTTGTCTCTGGGATGGTAGCTGGAAGGTCGTCTCGTAGACAGTACTGGCGGCTTTTAGCACGCCAGCGACAATTTGGGCAAGAAACGTTTTCTCCCGATCACTTAAACGATTACGAGGGGCTGCCATGACGCAGAAGGACCGCCTGTAAAAAGAATTCAGCGATATCTGAAGCGCAGCCGGTACGGACAGGTGCCGTTTCCGCATATCGCATTAGTGATCCACGGTAGTTACAATCCAAGGTACCCCGGAAGGTAGCATGGGAGAGGTCTATACAAATCAATTCTGACTGTGTGAAAAGGGGCTTCAGGGCCGGCAAGCGGTTTCAGAGGTCCAGCAGATGGTAACGTAGAGCGTTTTCGCTGCTGACAGGGACGCAGGAGAAGTGACGTAACGAGCGACAGCAGAAGACAGTCCAGGCCAGAAGAAACGCGTGCGGAAATGATCGTAAGTCTTCAGGACGCCCAAGTGTCCGGCGGTAGCATCCATCGTGCAGAGCAGCCAAAATCTGCGAGCGAAGTTATCGGGGCACGACGGGACCCCATTTTGGACCATATGGGTGATGCGTGGACCGGTATAAGGCACCATCGATTAGCTTAAAGTGGCTCAGCTGGCGGCGCAAGTGACTGTTAGGAGGTTGTGTGGTTCCGGTGATGCGGTCCATTAGTGTTGCAGCAATAGGTGTCTGAGCGCTGACGGTCCACAACATCGGAGCGCCTCTGGACATCCACGGAGCCGATGGGTGCCATGGTCTGATGTGCGCGTAGTGAAGACCTGCGTCCGGAAGATGGAAGCAATGGGCAGTATGAAAGGGCATCTGCATCGAGGTGTTTTCTTTGGACTTGTACGTGACGGCAAAGTCGTACTTTTGTAAGCGAAGAATGAGGCGCCAAGGTGGCCGGAGATGTTCTTCAGGGACGACAACCAGCAGAGTGCATGGTGATCCGTAACAATATTGAAAGGGCGGTCGTATAGGTACGGCGACTCTTCTGTATTGACCATACACCGGCAAGACACTCCTGCGCCTGATAGAATAGTTTTTCTCAGCAGGCGTCAGTGAGAGACTTGCATAGGGCACCACAAGTTCTCGATTTTGGGAATCGGTTGCAAAAGTACAACCCCAATTCAATTCCCACTGGCGTCTGTATGAAGAATGCAGGGTTCTTGCTCGTTGAAGTGGCTAAGACAGGTCCAGAAGTGAGAGCGGCTTTGAGGCGTTTAAATCTCTTCGCATTCGTCAGACCACTTGAAGGGGTGCCACATTTCAAAAGCTTGTTGAGGGGAAAGGCGATGGTCGCGAAGTCCCACACAAAGCGACGAAACTATGACGCCAGTCCAAGAAAACGCCGAGTGATTTTTGATGTAGAGGGCGGGGAAAGTAAAGTACAGCAAAAAACCTTGTTCCGGGTCGAGCCGAATACCTTTATTGTTGACCGCGTGGCCCAAAATTGATACTTTTACAAGCAAAATGACATTTGTTTAGTGTTCAGCTGCAGACCTACCATCGCAAGACATCTGAGGGCTTTTGTCGCAGGTGCTAACATTTTAAGTGAAACTCTTAGAAAAATTGACGATATTATCAAACTGCCACAAGTATTTTTTTCTATTTTAAACCACGGAGGACGTTGCCTATCATTCGCTCGAATGTGGCAGGAGCGTACACCGCGCAAAGGGAATCAGGTTAAGGCTAATACAGGACATCCGGTGTTGCAAATGCTGTCTTCTCTCTGTCATCATTATCATGGGAATCTTGCCAATACACGGAGCGGAGATCAAGGCTGGCAAAATACTCGGCTTCTTGCAAACAGTCCAACCAACGCGTCGTCGATAAGGGGCATCGGATATAGACGGCTTTGCGAGGTGATCTTGTTGAGGGCACGAATAGTCTTCGCAAAACACACCGATCCATCTTTTTTCCGCAAGGAAAACGAGTGGGAGAGGACCAGGAGCTACATAACGGGCAGAATTATAATGCGGGATAATCGTGTCTTTAACTTCTTCACTAATATCTGACGTTCAGTGAAGGACACAAGTTAGGGACGACGGTGGACAATGCTGTTGCCATCTGTTTGGATACAGTGAGTGGCTGCCGACGTAGTTCCCAGCGATGTAGCATAGCAATCAATGGGCGATATGTGTTTGCTAAATCAGTCGAGTAATGAGTTCTCGGCGCTACTTGTACTGCCAGGACGGGACCCTGATAGTAGACAGGAGAGTGGGACTACGGAGAGAGCAGCCGTGTACAGAACAGTTGCTACATTGGCGCCTTCAGGAATGAGGATTGCTTCAAAAGAAGTATTGGTTGCAGCTACTAGGGCCATCCCGTTGTAGAAGCGAACCAGACAAGTAGGAACGAGGGCAACCTTGGGAAGTAATTTCGCCATAGGAGTGGTAAGGACGTCCCATTCACAGATGGCATCGGAAGGGACCGAAAAAAGTTTCTCTTGTCCAGGAGCGATGTCAATGTCAACACTAGCAACAAGGTGAGGCGGTGTGACCTCCTCAACGCTGGAGAACCCTGTCTCTAAAAGATGTATTTCCGGTCGATGACATGGTATTACGGCACCCGCTGAGCTGAGAAAAGTCCCACCCTAGTTCGTGGGCGCAGGGAAAGATAACTGCACACTGAATGTGATGCCAAATACAGTCTAAAAAACACGCACAGTGCAGGTCCCAGACGACTCAATCATATCGTCGTTGGCCCCACACAATAAAGGTCCGCTGTACGGATTTCAAACTTTCCAGAGAGCGCACACAAATCTTCGTTTATAACTGGTACAGCACCTCCGGTATCAACAAAGGCAGTGACATTATTACATTCTACAACCACTGACAACATGTTCTATAGACGTTGCTGGGAATTTTCGCCTTTTCCGTGTAAATCAGTTTTTCCCTGAAAAACTGCCCGACTTATTTTTCCGGCTGGTGGTTGGTATCATGCGAAACCGGTGCAAGGGGTGACACTGCTCGGCAGAGTGGTGATGGGGAATGGCGGCGCGGATTTTGAGAATTGCGAGTAGGGTCAGGCGAGTCTGGTGGAGACGGCGGACGACGTGTTGGCGGCGAAGAATCGCGTGGGCGGTATCCCTAACTAAAAAGCTTGTTGTCACGCTTATAAGTGTCTTATAAACGTCATTCATCCTGTTGATCCGGTGACAGAAGCAGGAGATAAGGCCGCGGGTGCCGCCATATTAGCAAACCGGCGACCAAAAGGTGAGCCTTTGCGGGTTGATGGCCATATGGGGTAGGGAAACCGTTTCCCAGCTCCGAAGGAACAGCTGCAACAAAGCGAGCAGCATGTTGAGACATGACCGTCAGCCAGGATACAGGGTTGTGGCACAGCTACGTCCCGAGTAGATGGCATCATTACTGGAGCAGGGCAGGACGAGAAGAGGGACCAGGCATTGCCACAAGTTCTCCCCTTACGACCTCTCGTAGGCAGGTCGTAGGTGGACCGGACTGGCCACCAGGGACACAAGCAACACCACGAGCGGCGGAGCTTTTCTCGGATAATAGAGCGTATAAGAGTACGCAGGTTGTCGTCTCCAAGGTATTGCGGTGGGATGGTTACCTGCTGGAGGCGGGTAGACTGAATCTAATCCAGCCTCTGGCAAAGTGTTGTCACATCAGCATGGTGGATGGGTTTTGGTGGGCCAAAGCCGTGAAAGCAAAATGACAGATGCCCTTAATGATGTGACCCACGCGATCAGCTCTCCGTCATGTCCTTGTCAACGCGGCGGCACAAGGCAAGGACGTCCTCAATATACGCGGTGTACGTTTCGTGAGCCTGCTGGACGCGGGTCTCCAGTGTCTTCTTTGTTCCATCGGAGCGAGCTGCGGGAGTGCCGAAACTCCGGCGCAGCTGTCTGGTGAAATCAGCCTAGTCGGTGATTGCGGCTTTGTTGAAAAACCACATTTGGGCACTTTATTCAGAAATAAATTCAGATTTGCCAGCTTGGCGCTGTCGTCCTACCGAATAAACTTGATAATTCCGTTGTAATCAATTAGCAATTCCTCGGCGTTCTTGCCGCAAATCGCGGCAAAGAAGGGGGTCGCACTCGCGGATGGCCACGAAGCACGGTGGGACGGCCGAACCCGCAGCGTTGATGGTTTCCGCTGTCATTGGCATGGCCTCCTGCTGTAGGCGACGACGATAACGAAGCTCGAGGGGTGCACTCAGTGACGTAGGTCAAGGGATCCAGTCGGACGCTCCACCACTTGAAAGGCGAAGATTCGAGGCAGCCTTTTATTGAGTCGATCAGGGCAGAAGAACACTAGATCACAGGATGATGATCATAATTTAAAAAATGTGGATATGGCGGAAGGCCACTACGGGATGATGGGGATTTACAGGTGATGCACAGAAATGCGCCCTTGTGAGGGGATTGGCAGTCACATTAGTTCGTTTCTCCAAGCGAAGCAGCCGCCTGACTTAATCTGTCCTCACACTATTTCCTCCCTCTTCGCGAAGGCAGTTGCCCGTCACCTTCAGTCCTAATAATACTTCTTTTCTCAATTCTGGACGGCCCAAAGTGCGGCCTAGGGGAGTGCTTCCTTCTCCACTGGAGCCCATATGCAGTCCGCACCGCCTGGGCTCTGTCCACCCGCTGAAGCTAGGTTGGCAGAGGGGGGCTGTATAGCAGCATGTCCCATTGCTCTTGTTTGGTGGTTGACGGAAACACAGGAGGTTGCTCAGGGCTAAAGTTGCACGCACCGATTATGCGGTGGAGTGCTCCTACTTCAGAGCAAATTTTACATTCAGCGTCGTAGTGATTTGGGTGCATTGAGTGAAGGGGCGTCGGGTGTAGGAACGAGCCGGATTGTATGAGCCGTAGGGTAGTTTGTTCTCTGGAGAGGTCAGGGTAAGGCGAAGGTAGTGTCTGTCTATGAAGGCGATAAAGCTGGGTTTTCTGTATGACCGTGACGAGCGAGTGACTGTCCTCGTGCACGTGCATAGCACGGGGGGTGGTGGTTGCGAAAGCGCAGACTTGTTGCTCTGCGTATTCGTTGTCCTCCATGGAAGCGTGAGGGTGCGTCCAGATGAGCTGAATGGAACCATTTGGGGAGTGGGTTTTTAGCACACGCAGTGCAGGTCAGGGCATCCAACCACACTGCTTTCAGGTAGGCTTGTTGGGAATCGGTGACTATTTTTCGAACCCCTGGTTGAGTGAGAGCCAAGGCACTGGGTGCTTCTTCTGCTGCCATCATGTCTTGGATCTTCAGTGAGGCACACGCAATTAGATTGGTTCTGGAGGTAGCCAAGATGATGGCGTACTCCAGCCCTCAATGTTCGGGGGCATCTATGTAGAAAACTGCATTATCCCCACCGAGGGTGGTGTTGACTGCCTGAGCCGGTGTTTGTCGGCGACCCTCGTCATGTGAGAGGTTCATATTTGTAAGGAAAGGGAGCATCTTAAGTTCTTGAATCCTACAGTCCGAGAGTACATCAAGTGGAGTGACATTTTATGCTGCCCAGCCAATGTGGTGGAGGATACGGCGACCCGCCGCAATTCTGCTCAATCAGAGCTTCTGGTTAGAAAGTTGGTCCTCTATCAGCACTTCCGCGGTTTAGTGGAGCACCGGTCTAAGCAGCCCCTGTGTGGACGCACTCATGGGAAGACCAATTGCCTGTTCAAGCGCCTTTTTAATTATTGTATAAAGCATATTTATGTCCTCCTTGCCGAGAAAAACCTAGGGGGTAACGTAAGTGATTATAGATAGGAGAAAAGCTTGCATCAATCGAAAGGTATTGAATTCCTTTAGGCGTCGCTTCGTGCTGGCAACTCGCCTGATCATGTGCATGATTTGATAAATGCTGGGTTTGATGCGCTGCAAGGACACGTCAGTCTTTGTGTTGGTCTGGAGATGTAGGCCCTGTATCTTAATGCTGGGCCTTGGAGTGATAGCCTTGCAGTCAAAGAGTATTTGGACGTGTTCCTTGTTGTGGCATTTGGCGAGAGGGCAGGCGACAAGGAGCTGTGATTTTTACGTGAACACTGGAGGACACAGGGTTTAGCATATTGGCGTACTTCAGGTTGCATGCCATGCGTTGATTTGAGTTTCCTTTTTTTGTAACTCCTTGCACATGCGCAAGGCGCGTAAAGGGTCGCTAGATGTGCCGTGTGCGCAGCGCACAGTGCCGCGAGAGGTCGCGTGACGCTGTCACGTGGCATTCAGCGAGAATGCAGGGGGTAAACCCGTAGATGGGCTTGTTGAGTGCCGCACCTGTCTTTCCAATCTCAGCGTGCACTAGTTGCTAAATCGGTAAGGCAGCGGGTTCTCGGTTTGTTATTCTATTATTGTCAGGTTCGTATCATGGCGGTGCCAGTAAATTTTTTTTTGTTCGCAGCAGTTTTTTGTTTACATCCTTGTCGCGAAAGAACCCTTGGGAGATTGAGCTAACAAGCTGTGTTTTAGAAACGTGTCGACAACTTTCAACACCTCAAAGAAGGTTAGGCTTGGACAATGTGGGCTCTATCATTTTGATAAGGTGGCTGTGGAAATATGCCAGTCGCGTTTTCCTACGATGCGGGGCAACTGATGAACTTACAAACATGTTCCAAGTGTCCCTTTTAATCAGTTTTTAAAGCGAACGTCCTTCCTGTAGTGACTTTGAGGCCTGAAAAGCAGCAGGGTTGATATGGCTCCTCTTTGGTTACAGTGGTAGCAATAAGGAGACTGCGAAGTTTTATTAAGAGAACTGAAACAAAAACACGGTACTGAATATATAGACCGCTTATTTTGGAGTTCCGAAATCCCATAGCAGTGTACTGCAATAGCTGGCAGGATTGCTTCACTATTGGTTCGTCTTACTTCGACAAACAAAATAAAAAGAAAAACTTGGTATAAGCAGCCCCTGAAGACCATCTAGAAGAAGAAGTTAGTACAGAGAGCGAGTTGACTTTCAATCAGCACATATCCAGAAAAATCCGTCTGCTGGGATATCACGATTTTTTTTCTGCTCTCTTCACAAAGTGAAATACCAGCTTCCTAAATTTCCATGCGATAATTAGTTTAACGAGGTATGTTAAACTATGAAACTTGATTTCATATTAAGTAAAAATGACGCACATTACCTACATCGCCTCGTCTGTCTGCAAAGCAATGAGATCAACAAGTTAGCAATGGTCGTCACGTAAGAAAATATTACTATACTTCAACTTCATTACTATAAATTTACGAAATGGTTAATAAATGTCCCGAAAAAAAATGCCTCGTATCACCAAAATTTCGGCCAGGGTGGAAACGCTCCCAGTACTTGTGTTTGGACTAGGGCCACGCAAAATTCAAATCAACCGCTAGAAGGCTGGGTGTAAGACATATGTTAATGTAGGTTTTTTTAACTTATGCGGTCATGCACTCTGCAGCAGGTATCTTCATTTTCGGGGCATTAAAAGCCCAATTCCTTCACTGCGCTCACTGTAACTAGAATGCGAATTCCGAGTGCGCATATTTTGCAGTTTTTTTGGTGTTCTTTTGTTGAACAGATGCGAAAAAGCCGTCCTCGCGTTAAGTTCCAAAGCTGTGAAAGTCCTTGAATACAGTAAGCGTACGACTAACCACAATCTTGATACTAAATAAAAAAACTCATTGGAAGCATTACCATAACTTCTCCTGTACTTTAAATTCTCCGTATATAGATTTACACATTTAGGTTAATGAAGAACAGTGCGTTTCAACACACCTTTTCGCGCATAAAGTACATGTTCACACAAGCGTAGTAAAGTGCTGAAGTGTAATTTGTACATACCTGCTACTAGTATAGTCTCAGGGTGACTGCAGCCTTGTGTATTAAACTAGGATATCCACATGTAATACGCGGAACACTTTTCACATGCCCGGATTTTTATTGATTTAATGCTCCCAGGTAAAAGCTAAATATACCTATAAAAAAGCCTCCCGACCGACCTACTGATGGACCGACCGAACCATTACACCCAGACATGGCGTTGAAAGTAGAATTTGAAATTTTGTTATTATATTTTGGTCATGATGTAGAGCCGCTGCAAACGCACATTTTGGTAGGGCTGAGCCCACGACAACATATCCGCAGAAGTGGTTTCGCTTATTCGTGATTATGTCTCCCGCAGTTTGAGATTTAGAAGTTTTTGTACATGTATGTGTGTCGTTATTGGACGGCTACATATCGAGACTCGTGTTCGAAAACGAGACATGCGCTTAAGAATGGCGTAGTAGACCTAGAAAAACGTTTATGTGGACGAGATAAATAACGAAACGGACGCTAGATCAACGAGCAGCATAAGATACTAAACTCTCTCCAAAGGTTGGTAAGTTCTACGGGGGTGACAAAGGAATATAAACAGTACGCAGTTCAGTCTAGACACCGGCCCGTGATAGCCTAAGCGTCCCATGTGGTAGGGCACAATCAGGGTTGAGGCGTTGGCCAGTTCCGGTTCTCGGCGGCTCTCGGTAGATAGTCACGTTCTACAGTCAAAGCCGGCGAATAAATTCACGGTCGACGACGCAAGGTATGGCTATCACTGAAACCTCGCTGGGGCTCCGGAAGTCCCAACGACGGCCTCGGGAGACGACGACTACCGCATCTTGCAGGCAGCCTCCGAACAACGGCTGCTTTGAATCTGCTCTTGCTTTCTCACCAGCCTCCTCCTCTTCTTTTCCCGTCACTGTTATACTTCGACTATTGTGCCCGTTCCCTTAGGACTACAACGCAAGCAGCGTACCCACAGAGGGCGATTGTCTACAGTCCGCTACCTGGTATTCTTCATGACCTTCTTTGTCGTCGACGCCTTCTCGGACGCACCGACAACCGGTGTCCCCTACTTATCACAATATGTAACTGGTGTAAATCTCTAAAAAGCGTAGCGCGGGTTTTAACTTCACGAATGACTGGAGCACCAGATTGCATGTTTTTGAATATTGTCAATATTATTTAAACCTATTATTAAAGTGAACCAACATTTCGTATGAAATATCGGTCATATTGTCAGGATATGAAGAGGCATAAGGGAGTTAAGAAACATTGCACCATGCTTGCCTATCCTAGGTTGTCAAGCATAGTCTGAACCAGACCGGTGTTGGTCCGAGCCGCGACAGTGCCGACATGCGGTAACCGCGGACCCGTGCAGTTCCAGATATATCTTGACATTGGCATGCAACCGACTGTTGTCAGTCAAGATGTGTCAAAACTTTTGCCATGCACTGAAACTCGATTTGGCTAGTTCGCATTCGACACGTGTAACTGGCCACGCCAGTAGCAATGCCGAAGGGTGAACATTACCCTCTGCAGCCCCGTGGAATCAGAACAACTCACCCTTCAAACTCTGGAAGTGTCAGAGGGGTGTACCGTAAAGATTCCGCCAAAAGACATTACCAATGTTACTAATCTTTATCACCGCAATCACCGCCAGCAGGTGATCCCCCAAAAAGACCAACCTCAATACTGTACTGGAGTACGTTAACTAGCTTGGAGAATATTTGTAGGGTAGTAGCGGGCACGCCGAGCGTATTAAAAACAATCTGCCCTACCTAGAGACAATCTCCGGCTGGGTTGTTAGGAAAACGCACAAAGAAATTTGCAATCCTCGGCCTCCAAATAACGATAGTGCAACTGTGCTGCTTCTGGCTAGGTCTGATGACTGTTGCACATAGTTGCGGCAGTGGAAACTACCGTGGGTGTAGTGGTTGGACTCAGTGGATATAAGTGACCCGTGCGAGGATCGTGACGTCAGCAAACATACGGATTTCATCTAGTGCTACAGTACAATACACGAAAGTGCAGGCCTCTGCGTACTACCGTTTGCGATGAGCGCCCCTTGGATTATGTGCTGCGATAAACGAACTGCAGCCGAAAGCATAGTATAAGGACAGCTTCTGAGGTTCCAGCACCCGCCAGACCGACTTCAAAAATACGATGCTATCATTAGCGAGCACCTACGTCAGCAACAATCCACAGCTACTGCGTTATCGCCGGTGCAGCGGGCGTCATCATGCCGCGCGTGGACAACCCCGCGATTGGTGCTTCGCGCCGGCTGAATTCCGGGCCATGTTGGTAGCTATGGTCGCTATTTCGCGATTTCTAGTGGTCAGACATCTTTCGAAGCCCGAAATTGTTCACCGTAGCCGCACGGTAAAAGGCAGTATGGATTACAAAGTGATGACTCTCCGTACATATCGCCGTTACTCTGCCAGCAGTCGTTCGCAATCTCAGCGGAGCCATTCAATTTCCCGGATGCACCGGCCCCCCGTCGCCTCTGATGCGGAAGACTAGGCTCCGCAATTACATTGACAAGAACTCCGTCGTCCAGGAACAGCCCATTATAACTTGTCTCCCGCAAAGGTAAATGACATCATCATCGACGGCGCCGCCAATCATTCACTCAACACAGAAGCCTCGATTTTATGCAATAGAATCTTTTACCCCCGTTCAAGAAAGTGACGACTCAAAATTCTCGGCTCTCATTATACGCTGCCACAGTGCAGCACGTTGGAACACTAGGCGCGTCTACGACTACGTTATTTGATCCAGTCGTCCTTTACATTGTTTTGTTGATCATCCTAACATTGTGCTCTCCGGACATCCTCGTTGATTAGAATTTATTTTAACGTCACGAGACTTTCATTGACTGCGCACGCGCTTTGCTTGAGGCGCTTTCTCACCTAATTGAGTCACCCGAAATCGTGCCTCAAGGGAATTTTGCACAAATAGGGGCCGCCAGTAGGTTCCAACTCAGAAGCTCAGGCTATTTTCCTTAGAGGATAAATATGAATTAAGGGGGCTTAAGATTACGTAGGGTAATATTGGTACAATAACATAGATTGGATTGGATAAGGTAAATTCTGGTGAATGAAGGAAAATTATATTAACTCATTAGGTACATGGCACTTTAACGAGGTTTAACAAGAATTAGAACGGTGTTAGGCAGAATAAAGTCGAATGAATATATTTACTCTATTACTTGCAGGTAATAAGTTGTGATAACAGTTAGGACTACTAGAAATCTCTTTCCTTGTTGCACGAAAGCATTCACTTTGTTAGTGTTTTCTGCATAATGCTTACTGCATATTGCAGATACTTGCAGATATTGCAGATACTTAGTGCATATTACTGTGTACACGTAGGTGTTGCTATGTGTAAAAACAGGGTAGTAAATTTTGGTATTGCACAGGGTTCTCGGCTAGAGCCTCTTTTGTTTAATATTTATGATAACGACCTTGCGAATGTACCACTAAAATCTAAACTTTATATGTATGCTGACGACACGTCTTAGCGTTTCCGAGTAACTCGTATGATGAAGCTGCAAGAATTTTTCCTACTAATATGTGCCATTTGCTCGATTGGTTTGTTTCTAATCTTGTCTTCATTAATAAATCAAAAAGGAACGTACTTTGCTTTCATAACCCACATTAGCGGCTCACACTATCTAGGCCTATTTATCTACAGGATAGCGGCAGCCGTCAGTGCTTCTGCCCAACTGTGACATGACCAAGTAATGTTAAGTACTTAGGTTTACAATTCGATGAGACACTAGTTTGAGACACGCATATTCAAGAAGTTGCGAAGCGCTTGCGGGTTGTGTGCAGTTACCTTTATTCCCTACAATTGACATCAGATAGCTAAATCAGAAAAATGGTGTACAAATCATTGGGACAATTAATAGTACGATACGGGTTCACTATCTATAGTCTTGGCTCACAATACTGGCTAAACATAATAAACCGTATAATCAACCGAATATATCAAAGCATTTCATATGGAACACTCCTTTATTACAAATATTTATTAATGCATCAACTAGGAATGCAGCCTGTTGACAAACAGTGTGCCTTTGACGCACTTTGCAAACAGTATTTTTCAAATGCCTTTAAAGTGAACAACAAAAAACAAAGACCTAAGGGCTGTATTGAAAACAATGTAATTCCCTGCTTTTACACAAATTGCGGGAAAATAACGCGATCCTACTATGTACCTTCTCTTTTTCATAAACTTGAAGTAGATGGTGCCCTTAATAGTTAAAAAAAATCAAATTGTTCTGGCGCTTATGGCTAACCGAAACTCCTTGATTGTTTAGTTATACACCCACACACTTGGCGTGCTCATGCTCGTATTGTATAGGTTTTAAAATAAGTTGTGCATTTCAGTTTGTGTTGTATATGTTTGTCCGTTAATTTGGTTAGTTGAAATTTATTTTGTTTCGTCTGTGTTGTCGAAGAGTAATTGTTGTCTCCCCAGAGGAAATTCCCTCCTCTTATTTACCATTGTATATTTTGTAAAGGGTATAGGCATGTGCCCCGTGCCCTAAGTTGGCTGCCCAGCCCGCTCACAAGCATCAGTGCGTATGTGGGCTGAAATGTGTAATTCGTACTTTTCATGTAATAAAGAATATTATTATTAATAATAATAAATATTAATAATATTGTTATTATTATTTTTGTTTTTGTACTCCAGAGTAACCTTGTTTTGTATTGCATTACTTTTTGTTTGCTGCAGGTGCTATACCTACCATGTGTACGTTTTTGTATGTGTGTTCCTATTGCAATTATGCTGCATTCTGTTTCGTTGGGCTTCAGAACGCATAGGGAGGGGGTTCAATCCGGTGCGGTTCCGCAACTTTTGTTCCTGGTTCTTTAGTTTCTTGTAGTTCGAAAACTGAGATAGTATATCAAAAGTATTACTTGAAGGGGTGTAGTATAACTGGGTGTAAGGGGGTAAAATGAATAAAAGTGAATTCATATAGATTTAAAGTGGCTATGAGTATTTTAAGTATTTTTGTACATTAGGGCAATTTGAGCGAGTTTCCTTCAAACAACGATAGTAGAGCATTGGTTACAAGTCTTGAATAACGAAAAGCGAGACAATAATTTAATGTAAGCTGGATTAGGAGGAATAAAGCACATCTCTTACACCTTCACGCCCTGCAGACATTCAGAAACTTCTGAAGGAATTGCATTATTTTAAAATCAATTTTGAAGGTATACAATCCACTCTTAAAGCCCGGAAATTGTCGGTAGCACACATTTCTAACCATTACTTTCAATAAAGACTGAATCTGCCGGACTAACGTAGACATGTATGACGTCAGAGAAGCTATTAGTGACACTGAATCGTTATTTAAAAAGACGTAACTGGCCGACATGCTTGAAAAATACCCTAATGGAGAGTGCCCCGTGCCTGTTAGATTTCACCGATTTGGGAAACGGTGTGAAAATCTGCCAGTCATCCTGTTCCTAAGGGTGCAAAAAACAGACTGCACTGAAAAATTGGTAAACAACTAAACGAAGGGGAGCATTTTTCTCAAATGATTACTGTGCATTGTCGCACACCATTGTGAGATAGTGCGAAGGTTGATAAACGACAATGAAAAAAGTTATATCTTGCGAACACAAAGTTCAGAATTGACGGCTACACATTTGCATGAGATTTTATTATTACCTTTTGTTTACATATTTCATCCTTGGGCAGAACTCCGCAGAATTGATGACAATGCCGTCTCACGTCACCATACCGTTTGGTGCTCCTCATTATCAATGCAACAACTAACTTTACAAAACCAGCGTTTCTGATAGCATTATACTAACCCATAGCACTCATGTATTATCCTAATGGAAACATGTGTTCGCATCGATAGTCACGAGAACAATATTGTTAAGCTGCAAAGACACGTGTATTTGCAGCTATTTGTAAGTGAGAATAACCTTGGAAGCACTCGGGTAAGCAACAGCGTGAATCCGGGGCCAAGCGTCGTCCTTCTCGCCGCCTTCCATCAGCGGCACAGCGCCGGCCACATGTTTGGCTCGAACAGGGATTGCCCCGTCCCATGACCACGGCAGAAGAGGCACCTACTGTGGGCTGTGTGAGGTGAACCAGTTGGAAGGAGATGATATGGCGTGAGATGGGCGACGTGGACAATACTGTAGGAGGGACAGTAGAGGACGAAGGCACAGGACAGACAGTAGGAGCAACCTCATACGTCACATCTGTGACGCGACGCAACAATTTGCGTGGGCCAGAATATGCCTGAAGCAACTATTCGGGGAGGCCAACATGACGTGCAGGGACTCTACCAGAACGAGGGAGCCCGGAGTAAAGTGGACCACAGGGTTGCGTTTATCCTAACGGGTCTGTTGTAATACTTGCGAACCAATAAGGTTGTTGCGAGCCAGTTGACGAGCTTGATGGGCGCGAGCGATAGCATGCGAGCCGTATTCAGAAGAGCAGGCAGAAAGGAGCGAGTGCAAAGTCAAATAACCTAATGATCCTTGGGAGGACTCCAGCTTAATTCCACCGAAAAAATAGGCTATGCTTTTACCCCAGGTGCCGTAGGCATTGCATGTTCTGCGGAACATATCCATCGTTACAACTCTACGAGTAGGGGCAGCAGACAGGTCCAGGAATAAATCTTCAACCATCACAACGGCTGTGTCATGAGTGTGGACTTGAAGACAAGCTGTGCGTTTACGTGCCCTCTCACTCCATACAACCCCCCCCCCTCCACGTGCACACATAACACAGCAGACGGTTATGTGCGGCGGCCTAGACTTTAAAGACGCCGGCGAAAGCGTTGTACTAAAGCTTTAAAGCTCAACATGTATTATTTGCTAACCTCGCATGCAAAACGGGTAAGTTCTTCTACATGCGAGAGATATCTAGAGCATCTCAGAATGGTAGAACCTAACATTACAATGGCTGCAGCACACGTTCGGTGGCAGCGGCTTGCCGTTTCTTGCGTGCCCATTCACGTTTCTGTGCGCGCTTGCCTTGCGGTTGCCTTGCATTAAATACCAAACGTTTGCCCACGAGCGAACGACACACGCCCGTACTAAAGCGACTAACACCATACAATGGCTTGAACTTCATTTATTGGACAAATAGGGGGCTGTCCATTTTCCTGCCACGCCATAGGCATCCTTCTCTCTGTGTGTCTGAGCAACCCAAACCGCTTGACCCCAGACGACCGTTACAAGGTGGCAATTGTAAGCAAGGCTTTCACTTTTAATTTTGCCGCCTCAAAATCCATGATGCCATCAGTAACAGCATACACCGTATCTGCGTCTGCAACCCATCTTCCCGCCCTTCACCGCGCGCCGTGCATGCTCAAAACTGCAACAATAAAACTTCATGAGCTCAGACGTGAAAGGCACCGACGAAAATGTCCCTCGAGAGCATTCACAGCGGAACAGGAATAATGGCGCACGTCGGTTTTCAAAGGCGGCGGTTGGCTCTACATGCTCGAGAGACTTGCAGCTACCCGACGAGGAGGAAGTTGACGCGGCAGCGGTGGTTGCTGCAGGTTCTGCGATGGCGGTTTTATGCTGTTTGCGCGTTCTTCTCGCTTCTCTGCTCACCAACAACAAATGAATGACCAGTCTTCTTACTCCGAGCAAACGACATACCTCCATCCTATAGCAAATTAAATGTGCAACTGTTGATAGCTGCTCTAAAGCCGTTATGAGCCGATGGTGCAACTTCTGGAAGAGGCATCGGTGATGGCAAGGGGTGTAAAATTTGTAAAAACGTCATTCGAAGTGGCGATGAGAACAGGAGAAGAGTTCGAAAATGAAACGAAAAGGCCTAACGAGAATGATAACGTGAGGGTGAGCCATATATAAACCGCTGTAATGGCAATGAGGCCAGCAGTTTGAGCATATATCGAGGTATTACTTGAAGCCCAGATTTCTTCCAAAGATTGATTACTAACGCTATCAATTATTCCCGACGTCGCTAGTTGATTGCAGGTCATTTATTTTTCTAGCATTAACGGGTCATAATTAACATACCTCTGCGTACTAAGCAAAATCATTTTGAAATGATGTTAGAATGTATACTTACCGAAGCCCAAGTAATTCATTTTTGATGTTTCTTTTTGACGCATGCAGGTAGCGCAAGTGCAGTTTACCTGATCCTATATTTGTTCTTTGTACCTGGCCCCTATGCAGTCAGTCCTTCCGAAAAAAAACAGAAAGTGGCGCAGCTTGCCATATTTCTGCAAGGTTGGATAAACAGCTTTGGGGGGGGGGGCTGACCTAGCTCTTCTCCACACTTACAGCGAAGCTGACGAGACAGGGAGCAGGCAGAGCCAGTCTATGCACGTTCCTCGCTGGCGTTTTGGTAGCTCGCTGTTACTCATTTTTGAGCGTCTATTTCTGGTTTTCCATTTTTTAACCTGCGTTGTCCCTGAGACTGCCGCATGGCTGGTGTTGTTCCCTTGCTAAGAAAAGGCGTGACGAATTCTTTACAGAGAGGGTCATAGCTCTGAAAAGCAGTTCCCCTAAGCTCATGGAGCAGATACCAGTTTTCTACGTAGTTGATTTCCTTGGCAAGTGTAGCAGCGTGTCCCCCTTTGAAAAGGGGTTCCAGAGTGGCTTGTGCTGCACCACGTAGGTGATATCTATTGTTTACTTCTTGTCCTCATTGATCGATTATTCATGTCAAATTGACATACATACCTTGCACTAACTAATGTTTTCGACCAGATATCACGCTCAATGTTGTTATTTATAACTATACCAGCTCGGTTGTATTTGATCACTTGTGTACTGATTAATATTCTACCTTAAACTGCGTGAACCGCCTCTTGATTTTAATATTTATTACTCTAATCCTATGCTCGTTATTTCTGGTGTACTCCAAGCAATAAAGGTGTAGCCATAAAATTTGAGCATTTCTATATACGATAGAACAAATTGTACAAACGATAATATAATGATTCCCCCACTTGGAGACGACAGTTTGCTGCTGAAATTATAAAACTCCTAACGCTCAGGTCCCTCTAAACAAAAGTCTCGATGGTGCGCTCACAAGCCCTATTCTGTTTTGGTTGACAATTATCACCTGTGAAACCTTCATCATGAGTGTAACTACCAAAAACTTCTCCTCGGTTATACGATTGCAGGAGTGCTCTAGAGTATACGAAAGGATTCTCCTGGGTACTCGCTATACGACTACAATACTCCTGTTTGCTAACTAAATGACTATAAATGCCTCGGCGAAAGAATTCGAACTATTCGTGACGGGCTTTTAGTGACCATGTTTGTGCTTCAGAATGAATCTCCGGCAAAAAACGAAGCTAATTTTTTTCGATGGCTTACTGGATCACCACATTGGCGCCTTCGACGGGGACTGGCGGCGGGGGTAGTTGGAGCCCTGCATACATAAACAAGAGATACTTCATAAATAACATTTCTTTGTATTACGATTCCTGGGTACAACTTTTTCAAAAAAAGTGTGTTAAAATATGCATGATATTTTATTAGCAGTACTACCAGTATATGCGCATTTGATTGCTCCAAGAATAAGTGGTTTAGGTACTTTTTAGGACATGAAGTGATTGGTTAATAATCTCACCTAATGGTTGTATAAGGCCTTATATAAAATGTGAACATAATAAACCCTGTATTTAAAATTTTAAGTTTGTATATTGATAAAATAGGCACTCAAAATGCGTAATACGCGTGTATAGAGGGCCGTTAATGGAAAACGACGATATTATCGATAAGAAGAGTAAACTAAGATGCTTATTTTTAGGTGGGCGCGGAGACTCAAACAGTGCCCCTTTCTACGTAGGGCAGTGAGGCCCCAGAAAATAAGAAAACCCTCAATATTCTTTTTCGTGGGGAGGTAATAAGGGGTTACGGGCGAAATAGAAGAGTCTTAAAAACCCGGCATAACAAGGCTTGAATATGTTGTTGAAAGCATTTCTAGCATGTCTGCTTTGGGAAAATGTCGTTGTAGTGTGCGGATTGCTCTTAATGTGAGTATCAGTTCGGTACATTTATTTGGATTGTGATAATTCTTGTTATTATTTTCCGCTTTTCGCTTCGCCTTGATAAAGGTCACCGAAGTCGAGCTTTCTGGATTCGTAGCCCTTCCCGGTAGAGTTGTTAATAGACTTAGCAATCAGGAACACTGACTCTAAGATGTGGTTTGTAGGTCAAACGTATGCAGTACTTGGAACGTGGGATATAAAGGTTCGGCTTGATATGTTGGAGTGCTCAAGTACGGCCAATTTCAGGTTGCGCATCACTTCTTCTCGCAAGGGTAAAGGGTTGAGCCCCAAACAAATACTAATTAGCTGTAGGACAACTCGCCCATCGCAGAGCACAAGGTAACGGGACATTACAGCCTGTGATAACACTATGCTGCAACGTAAGCCGTATGCTCACATTCAAGGAGCATAGCTTTACACAGCATACAAATGAGTACACAAATGTTGAAAAGAATGAATTGAGCGAAGGCTAAGAAAAGACGACTTGCTGATTCCCACGTGCTGGTAACGCCAGTTTAAGACCAAGTTAAAAGTGGAATTTTGCCCCCCCGACATGAAGACGTGAAGTTCAAATAAGATCCTGTTTTTGCTCAGCCACCTGCAAAGTCTTCTTGCATACAGTGAGAGCACGATCAAGCGAGGGGCAGACGGGTTTATCTCGCTTTTGCACGGTTCCTCAGTGTTGCGAGGCACCGCATGTCTGTAAGTAATGGTACCCAAGCAGAGCTGGCAACTATGTTGAGGCCACGCGTAAAATACCCTACGTGTTCTCGTACTCTCCACACAGACAAGTTGTTTTGGGGTACCTCTACTGCTCGAAGATTGTTTTGTTGAATATAGAGTTCAACGTTCCGAAACTACACAGATTATGGGACGGGCCGTATTGGAGTGCGCCGGATTCATTCTAACCGTCTGCGCATCATAGAAGTGAGCCCAAATATCGACACACGGCTGTTTTAAATGCAGAGCATTTCTTTGGCTCGCCTGGTCCTCCGTCGTTGATGGCGGCGCCCGTCCACACGCTCACTGCGCATGCGCAACTCTCCTACTTATACCCACAGCTCCGCGATACTACACTATAAAAAAAGAAATAGTTAGCGGCGCCCGGTTTCGATCCCACGGCTCTCCGGCCGCAACGGGAGGTACGCGGTGCTCTTCCCACTACGCTACAAATCCGGGACAGGAGCAAGTGCTACGAACCCGCCTTATGTCCCTGACTCATTCGAACTACGTCAAGAAGCTACTGATACAACGAAGGCACGCGAAGCTGAACGTCAACGGAAACGACGAATGGAAAACTTTAGAGGGGGATGCTGAATTTCCCGTGGGAAAGCTGTGGCGGGTAGCGCCACGCGCCATGCAGTTCAACCAGCCCCGTCCGCAGCGCCTCTGATGCTGATTGTGGCAGGATGCCCATACGGATTGGCCAACCAAAGAATCCATCACGAGATAGGTTCGCGTTCATCCACCGTCGTCATCTTCTCGTAGGGGAACCGCCGAAGAAGAAGAAGAACGAGAAAACAAAGCTGCGAAGAGGAGGGCGTGTACATTGCTCTCAGCCGGTGCACCAATGTCAACAACCTTTACCTCACCAAAGCTGACGGAGACTACCGATTCTACCAGAGAGACAACATCGACAAGAACATGATGGACGAGTTTCGGCGCCTCGAGAACCACCGCCTACTCACCGTAACACAATAGCACTTGCGTGCCTTTGCCACCGGTGTGGACCCGGATGCGGAATTCCCTCTGGCGCTAGTAAAAACCAGATCACTCAACATAACGGCAACACAATGGAACCACACGGAACCGCGACGATGCTTTGCACCCTCATCAGGGTTCCCCACGGGAAGATGGTGTAATTTTTTTGCTCTCCACCTGTCTCCAAAAAGCGACAGCCGCGGCCAAAAATCTATCCAGCACTCTTGGGCTCAGGAGCACAACGCCTTAGCCACTTAGGCACCGCGGCGGGTCTACTGCCAGAAGAGAACACAGAAGAGAACGTTAACCAATCTACTAGTCAAATTTTTGTATTCTGTTGGCTTGTTTTTTAGATAGGTGTGATTTTGTCCACCACTGGCAGCACTTCTCGGCATTCCACGGTGAACACTTAAAGACTAGTTGAGAAGTCTACCGGCTTTCTTCTTGTACAGTGCAGGCTTCGTGATTGAGTTCACATAAAGCAAGCTGATGCGCTGCCGGCCTATTACCGAATCCCTATCTACTGTATTTAGGATTCCTGCAGTATTCATACAATTAAAACCTACTTTTACCACATCAATATCTTCGGTGCGGTGATCTTGAAGTACGGTCGGGGAAGCATTTTTATATACGTATGAATAAAAACCAACGACGCGTAACCACTGAAGAAGAAACAGCTCTTTGAGGCAAATTTGCGAGTTGTGATTTCTGATTTATTTGCGCTCTTTGCATCAAACAACAATGAATAAATAGGCTAAAATGGCTTATTTATTACAGTTCACATTGCCATCAAAATTTCATAACAGCCGGGTTGAGAACAAAGCCTATTGACATCCACACGGTAACGCAGATATTTGACACTAAAACTGCAATTATTCTTAAGAGGCGTCGAGCAAAATTTTAGTATCTCAGAAGTTTTTTATGAGGCACTTTTATTTCTGCATGTTCAAACGAGGAGTAACATTGACTGTCTAATATGTATCCGATATTTGACCTCTACATTATTAAAATTTTGCGGATAATACGTGATAATATTTTTCTAGAAGCTTCAGCAACAGGGAGACAATGGTGTAATGGGTAAGTACAAAACGTGTAACGTAGATAAATGAATGCCTAAAGAAGAAAAAAACCACCATTGAGAGGTGTTGTTTACTAACAATCGAAAACCATTTTAAAGCAAGATTTTGGTCGTATTAAGTTAATAATAGGAGGAATGAACAAAAGCTATACACTTGCATGAGGGAGTACCGCATTTTATGTGCAATGTTTTGCGTAAAATTTTCTGTAAATTGTCGGTGTGCACAAAAACAAAAAATAGACATCGAAATGCTTTGCATTCACGCTTAGGTTTCGAAATGCTTATGAGGAGGACTGTAAATATCGATTATCTGAGTATACCACCTGCCTCGTAAAACTATTTAGTACTTTTAAATAAAACATGTAGTGCGGCACAACATATTCAACCCATCGCAGTCCGTAACCTCGCAAACCATAGTCACAGTTTTCTAAAAAATTATTTTCAAACTTGGGTATTTGTTTTAATCACCGTTCTACAATACATTAACCAACAAGCCACTGCGATATGTTATATGACCGGGGTTCGTTAATGACACCCGTAATTAAACAATCCTTCTAGTTCTAAACATGGTTGTCCCTTTTTGGTATGCCACTTCTGTGGTGAAAAGTTAATACCTTGAATTGCCTAAAACGGAGAGAAAAAGACGTTCATTCAGCTATATTCAAAGTTTTGTTTGCATTTTCTGTTACGAAGACAAGTTGAATACCAGAAGTTTGAATTTACGGAATCATTTCCCAAATTTCTTGATATAACATCGTTCTACACTACATCATCTTCCCAGCCAGGTTTTGGAATCATCTATAATATGACGCCTGATTCTAGTTTTAGCGCATTGCTAGCTGAACTTTGCACTCCGAATTACCAAATATGAATAATGCGGCACTTCATACAAAAATTTATCACTCATTACTCACTATACAGCATTCAACACAGCAGCCATAAGTATTTCATTCCCTGAAAATAGTGGAGTTCACGTCGCATTGAGAACAAATTATTCCTGAATCTACCACCGTAAATGCCAAAGGTCACATTTTTATGAAAATTTCTTTTAAGTGCAGGTTACATTCATGAGCTGTATACATTTCTTCCATATCCTGCTTCAGTGTGCAGATCATGCCAAGGACGTCGCGCGCATTGGCGTAGGTCATTTTCTGTGATTGTTTTCATCTTTTCAGATTCTATCGGTTGTGTAAGAGTTTTGGTTCCTATGAGGAGGTGGATTGCTTTCCCGCTTGGTGATTTCTTGACGCATGGGGCGTGGTGTTTATTAGTAAACATTTCAGGTATCCTTTTTTTACGAACTTGCGTTTTAACCGGACTAACTTCTGCGTGAAGATACCAAGAAAATCAATACTTTGACATGTTGGTTGCCGATAAAACAAACGAGATGGGCATAATTTTTAGTGACAAAGAGAAGGCGACTACATACGGCGTCGCAGTGTTTGAAGACGACACCCTGTACTGCACTTCTCCTGGCCTGCATTGTGTGGCCGGCTAGGCACCTGAATTTGGCAGTAAAACAAATGTTTAGGGTTATTTCAAAGCACAAGAAAAGATACCGCACGCTTACGCCATTTAGGCCGGTTAGACACATTTAGGCCTTTTAGGCACATTTAGGCCTAAGCCTTTTGCAAGAATGGATTATTAGGAATTAAAAAGGCTAACGCAAGATTTTCCGAACCCTTCAAGCAGCTTGCAGTCTGAGTGAGGTACTGCCGTTGTTGCGGCCGCGCATGCAGTGGAGGCGTGAAGCTTTACGGTGTCCTTTCCGGTGGCTCAGTTGTTAAGGCATTGTGCTGCTGATAACAAATTTGTGGTTCCCATTCTTGCTGCAGTGGCTGCTTTACATATGTACCCGAAAATAAAATGCACGGTGTGTTTGAAGTAGTAAGATATGTCCTGCTCGCGGAGAAACTTTCCTCACTGGCGAAGTGCGCCTTTCTGCGAGTGTAAGCGGGCGCATGGTTCTTGGCATATCGCCTTGGTCGGCAGCACGGTGGCCCTAGCCACCGGAGCAGTTTCCGTTTCTGTGTCTGAGCGGAGGCCCATGCAGTGCGATACCCGTATTGCTAGGAACTCGGACGGGGCAATAACTATGCACAAACAGCAACTGAAAAGTGCTTTATTGTCTTTTATGAATGTGTAGCAGGGGTTCTGGATTGCTTCGCGAAAGCTGTCTGTTACTCATAAATTTTGCGGCTGCTGAGGCTGTACGCCGGTGCCGCCCAGTTCGAACACTCTATCAGTGCTTCAGAGCCACGGCTGGAATTAATTCTGCTTTGTTAGACTTTGTTGCTAGTCAACTAAAATTTCTGCTAAAATGGGCACCAGGTAAGTGAAAGCCAACTGCATGCTAGACTTTGGCTATAATCTTTTGTACTTGTCAGGCTTGTGCTTGAAGGGCAAGCGAAAAGACTCTCACAAAGCCGGCCATTAACCCTCACTGAAATGATAACCTTGAAAAATCTTTTGTCATATTTTAAATGCAAAAACACGTTGTGAGAAAACCCAAAATGTACTCTGCATAAAAAAAGGTTTACCTCGTTGTGGTACGTGGAAACGATGTGAGCACGATCGCGAACTGCCTGAAAAATGCCATGGTGATAAAACGTCGGTGTTTAAACATTCTTAATATACGTAATTTGTAGCGTTGTGTTTCAACTCTTACTGCGGTCTGTTGGTACCAGCAGGCTGTCACTTTGCTTGAACTTAGTCGTAACATTTTCAAATGCACTCTTTGTTGCTGCAAAATGATAACGCAGAGTGTTTAGGCTCAAATTGTGAAAAGTATTCCACACAAGCTTAAACTACATTCGGGAAAACTTTCACGGGAAAAAATTGTCGCGTCTGACTGTTGTGTTGTTTACGTCAACTAGAACGCCATTTGAAAAATTTATTTTGAATGTTTTTTACTGCAAAAATACGCTTGAAAAATAATGAGAGGCATGACATCTTCCTGAATAGTTGAAGTCACCGGAGGGTCCCGAAGAAAAAAATTATCTACCGCACAAAATCCGCTGTCAGACTACAAATGCCTTCCTAGCTATAGGCCGCACCCAAGGGTTATCTCGGGGTAAGAGGAGAGGGCGAATTTTAACCATCTTGAACGAAACCTACTGCATTTCTGATAGGCATGCTCCCTAAAACAGGGAAGTTACACTCGTATCTGAAATCCACCGGGAAGAAGCAGCTTTTCAGGGCATGCAGATTTACTTTCAAAATACCGTTACGGAACAGGACAATACCCGCCGCCACTATGGTGCACACTGATGCCAGCAATGTGGGGCTAGGCGCTGTCCTTGTTTAATGGCAAGATGGCGCCAAACAAGCCGTTGCCTACGTAATCCGAATGCTGTCACGAGCCGAAAGCAATTACTCGGCCACCGAAAAGCAGTGCTTAGCGGTTGTGTGGGCCGTCCTAAAATTTCGACCGTACCTGAATGGCCGTGAGTTCAAGGTTTTAAGTGACCATCAATCGCTGTGCTGGCTTACAAAAGTGAGAAACGTGTCTGGCCGCTTGGCACGCTGGAGCCTCAGACTCGAAGAGTTTGATATGACCATCGTCTAGAAGTCGTGTAAGCGACATTCAGATGCCGACTGCCTCTCGGGAGCGCCGGTCGGTAACGCGCCCGCTGATGACGATGGCGTCGACGATGGTCATTTATTCGAGTACTCAGTGCAGCTACCATTTCAGAACAGCAGCAGGAAGAACCAGAACTGCTACCACTGCTCGACTTCTTGCAAGGCAACGCCAGCAGGCCGCCTAAGTATTTTATTAGAGGTCTGCCAACATATTGCCTTCGCAGTAGCGTGTTATACAAACGAAACGTCGCCCCGAATGGCAGGCGTCACCTCCTTGTCGTTCCGTCACCCTAACGAAACGACATCTTACAGGCTTGTCATGATGAGCCGTCCGCTGGCCACCTTGGGTACGCACACACGCTTGCAAGAATCAAGAAGGCGTATTACTGGCGCAAGCTCTTGGCGAACGTGAGGAAGTGCGACCGAACTTGTCACTACTGCCAGAGACGCAAGGCGCAGCCCGGCAGACCAGCCTGATTTCTCCAACCAATTCAAATTCCCCAAGTGCCGTTCCAGCAAGTGGAAATGGACCTGCTGGGCCCTTTCCCACCTCTACAGAGGGAAACAGGTGAATATCAGTCGCCACTGACTACTTGACCAAGTACGCAGAAACAAAAGCTCTTCTAATGGCCACCACGCTTGAAGTGGCACAGTTATTTTCTCACAAGGATAGTTCTCCGACATGGGGCTCCCAAAGTTATTATTACGGACCGTGGAACCGCATTTACCGCGACACCTCTGCACGAAGTACTCACACTCAGCGGCACGTCTCAACGAAAAGCCAGTTTCGACCAGAGACGGTCCATGTAGTGTGTTTGCAACCGTATGTTTCACGCTAAGCCGAATACACGACCATTCTGGCTTCGGACCCTGTTGGCACTGATCTTCAGCATCGGGCGATGCTATTCCGGTAGACTGATAGTGTTGCGTGTGTAACCAGCGACAGAGCGCAGACGCCAATCGTCCAGAGCCGGTGTGTGCCGTTCCGGCGTGTCTCAATCATCCTCATCCTCATTATAGAAAGGACAAGCATGATCATCACCGTCTAAGCCGCAAATAAGACGAGAACGGGCCCCTACGTGAGCGCGTGTTCTTGGTGTGACTGCTACCAGTCATCAGGCACAAGTTTTTTGAAATACACCCTTTTTGCCTCTCTTCTACTGGCCTTCATCAATTGTTGCTCCATGACAATATTTGGAGGCCGTGGCAAACATTCTTTTATGCGACCTAATTGAAGATCTCCGTCATGCCCACCTGGATTTCGCTTTTATCACAAATTGCCGTTTTATAATAGGTGACTGTTTGGACTTGTTACGCTTTAGCGAATTATTTCAATAGCATGTCTCTCACTTTGTGGAGAATTGTTTTAGTGTTGATTGCCCTCTATTTGACTCTTTAATATGTACGCAAATAAAAAAATCACTGATTAGCTAGGTTTAAAAAAATGCTTCACTTTTATCGGGCAACATGAACTACTGCAGCAGTAGTGCATCAAATAACTTTCGAGTATGCGGAAAACTCAAGCTCAAAACGTTCCGCTACACCATCTACGATGTAGCATATACACAATCATCCAGACAGCTATAATAATTCGTAAACGTGTGTCTAGCTCGTTAATCTCTGGCACTGGCTTAGCATTTTCCCGCTATGATTCCATAGCAATGGTAACTCTGAATTTGTTAAAATGTTACAGCTTTTGTGGGTGTCCTGTTCTTTTTACCCGTGCTGAATGAAACTTGCTGTAGTGTAATGCTACCAAAAAAGATTTATTACGTGCCAATAACAGCAAGTCAGAGGTATGTTTACTAGGAACTTCCAGATAGTAAGCGACACCATAAAGAATGCTGGACATGTGGCTGGGCGACTTTCGTGCTCGTCACGTGAGCGCAGTTCTGGAGTAAAGTCAAAACGCGTGGCAGTTATTGTTTGGAAGGAGAATAAAAATCGGTATGTGCTGTCAATCACTAGATTCACACCGCTGCACTCAAGAGTACGTAATGCCAGACCCAGCATGTTTAACGTGCTTGCACTCGTAGACTGTGCTAATTTCTTTTTTTGGGGGCAACAGTGTGCACCAGTGAATTTTCGTATGAAAAGAAACACCGCTCCATGCTACAACAATTTGAGAGAAGCCCTGAAGCTCTCCGTTGAAAGTGCGTCGAATTGATCATCACAGTTTCAAAGACCGAAATGGCAAAAAAAGAACAACCCGTACGACGAGTTTCCACCCACTAAATGAACGCGTATACGAATAATCACAATATATACCGATTGATGGTTTACCAGATAAAAGACGATACTGTGTTCTTTCTTCATTGTGCATTTTCTTTGTGGGTGCATTGTCTTATCTGGAAGCGCTTGTTTTGTGCAATTATGAGGCAACCGTTTTGACACAATGAAAAGCCGCTTTCACGCACGCGTGGTGTGTCCAGGGATCTTAACAGTACTTTTTGGTCGGCCATGTTATCTATGGGGAAAGCAGCAATTTGGTAATAAAACGCCAGCGGTATCACCGTGGAAGCTTCCGCTTTAAAGCAAAGCACCCAACCATTGTTCAGTACGATAGTGTTGAAGCGACAAGGCTTTTTCACTTGATCCATAGTTTGCATACAATTCACTGTGAAATCGAATCGGGCGGAAGCCCGTATGATTGGAAAGAAAAGACAATTGAATACTGAACCCTCCTATAAACATTTATCAAAACAAGGCCATTTATGCTCCCGCCTGCGCGTCATGGTCACGATGAAATAGAGGTACCAAGCAGGATGAGTTATATAGTCTTCAAGATACGATTTAGGCTACGTGTGTACACATGCCGGAAGTTACCTTCATTGCGAGTGTGTGCTCCGTGGTAGGGTTTGTCACGGATGTAAGAATAAGCCGGGAGTATAGGTATGTTTTCTATGTTATTTTCGCATTGACTCCCTTTATTCATGGCAAGTTTCTTCGGGGGGTTTGGCCATAGCAATAGATAATACGTTTTTGTTTCTTACCTCGCAGATGTGCTGCTTGAGTCTTCACTATGATTTGCATCTCTCGCCCTCCCTGCTTTGATCTCGCAGCGTTTGATGTATATAACGCATGGGAAGTTTTCATTTGGTAGCATGTCCTAGCCGTTTTCCACGGAGAACCTTAATGTTTGTGTGTGCACGTGCGCTACCTGTGCCCTGTAGGGACGGAGAACATGCGCCTAATGCTTCCTACTACAACGTACACGTGGTATCGGAGCAACATTCTTGGGACTAGTGTCACTAAAAAATGTATGGTGGGCTAGCTGATGTTACGCGGAGCATACAAACTATTCAGGGTACCCATTTGCGGAGAGGTCCATATGGACGTGCTGTATACCAGCAGTGATATCCATCGGTTTCTAGCGAGGCACTTCAGACCTGCAGACTGCAGAAATTGCAGTCACGGAAACGTGTTGGTGCCCTATTTGACCACGCTGGACACGCTGGTGTTTCTTTCGTGCTTGGCGATTACGTCGCTGAATAGACGCAGGCCATGCTGCTGGTCCTCTGCGATAACCCTGATTGCTTCATCCATTCTGTTGAGGTTTGTAGTGAACTCAGCCAGCGTCCCCTCCTTTACTATGCTAAAGAATTTGCCTACGTAATGTAGAAAGTTTTTGGCTGCAGGTCTATACAAACAGAGTGAGCGTTGCTGAAGCCACTCCGTCGTAACCATTGCTGCTGAGAATATTAGGGCGAGTTCCATCACTGTAGCGCGGGCCTGCCTGTAAAAAAAGCACTCGAACTGGAAGTACGTATTCTTGAGGCAGAACTTCAGCAGCACCACGCATTATCTATGGAATTCCGTGCGCAGACGGCGACGGCAGGTATGAGTACAAGACTGGAAATTTTTAGCAAGAGACTCACGCAGCACGTGTGCGACGTAAGGAACAAAAATGTATCATCTAACGCTCTGACCCACCGCGCCGAAGCAGCCCGCCCGCCATTAAAATACACTGGGCCAACGGGACAACAATAGAAGAACGGAAGGTCTCGACCTCACGGGTGTATCTTGAAATCCTGAGAATCCAGAAGACTGAGAACTTCCTTAATCGCAATTACAGTAACTTCCCACAGGTGTAAGCATTTTGCCTACGTTTATGTTGAAGGTAATATAATCAGATAACTTTCACCCCCTCATTTCATTGTGAACAAGGCTGCCGTATAGAACACTGTGAACAAGGTGCTATTTTTTTTGTTCTAATAAACTGTGATGGTTGGAGTAAGTTTTTGGTTGTTATATTTCACTTTGGATGCAGCGATGGCGTAGAGGTAGAACACCCGCCTCGCGTGCAGAAGGACCGTGGTTCGAATCCCGGTGCCGGACAATTCCCACCGGAAAAAAAAAAAAAAAAAATCCGCGTATTGATGGAATTGCACAAAGGGGCTTGGGGTGCGGCCTGACCCCGGCGACCATTGCCGGTAATGCACTCCCTCACCAGAGCAGGATTGGCCACCCTGGTGTAGTACCGGCCACAACCTCCCATGAATAC
The DNA here is from genome assembly GCA_013339765.2 of Haemaphysalis longicornis. NCBI lineage: Eukaryota > Metazoa > Arthropoda > Arachnida > Ixodida > Ixodidae > Haemaphysalis > Haemaphysalis longicornis. The sequence continues at coordinate 134,363,754 of CM023453.1, read as the reverse complement.
GCCAACTAACCCTCGGCCCTCAGTCCCCAGCGGCTGCGAAGCAACTGACCACGGCGGCGGTCAGACCTGTGACGCAGCAGAGGGTGCTAAGAATCACTGGATCCGGACAGGCCGCCAATGGAATCTGAACCTGGCAACGTTTAAACGTGCGAACCTTATCTAGCGAAGCAAGTCTAGAGGTGTTGTTCGAGGAATTAGAGGGCATTAAATGGGATGTAATAGGGCTTAGCGAGGTTAGGAGGGCAGGCGAAGCCTTTACGGTGCTGAAAAATGGACACGTCTTATGTTACCGTGGTCTAGAGGACAGAAGAGAACTGGGAGTGGGATTTCTAGTCAATAAAAGCATAGCTGGCAACATAGACGAATACTACAGCATTAACGAAAGGGTAGCTGCTCTTGTAATTAGGCTCAATAAGAGGTACAAGCTCAAGGTGGTGCAGGGCTACGCGCCCACATCCAGCCACGACGACCAAGTAGTGGAACGCTTCTATGAAGATGTGGAATCGGCAATGGCTAAAGTAAAAACGCAGTATACTGTGGTTATGGGGGACTTCAATGCTAAAGTAGGCAAGAATCAGGCTGGAGACAAGGCAGTTGGGAACTATGGTCTGGGCTGTAGAAATAGCAGGGGGGACCTACTAGTTGAGTTTGCAGAACGGAATAACCTACGCATAATGAATACCTTCTTCTGTAAACGGGAGAGTCGGAAGTGGACCTGGAGGAGCCCGAATGGGGAGCACAAAAATGAAATAGACTTCATATTATGCGATAACCCTGGCGTCGTGCAGGATGTGGAAGTGCTCGGAAGGGTAAGGTGTAGTGACCACCGTATGGTAAGATCTCGAATTAGGCTAGAGTTGAGGAGGGACCGCAACAAGCTAGTACGAAAGAAGCCGATAAATGAGCAAACAGTAAGACGTAAAGTAGAAGAATTCAGGATCGCGCTGCAGAACCGATATTCCGCCCTTAACGAGGAAGCCGATCTTACGACACAGGAAGCCACCGACAACCTTACAGGCATTATCCCGGAGTGTGCAGTAGAAGTCGGGGGCACTATGGCTAGACAGGATACTGGTAAACTTTCACAGGAGACGAAAGATCTAATCAGGAAACGGCAAACCATGAGAATGTCTACCGCAGCTGACAGAATAGAACTAGCAGAGATCTCGAAGTTAATCAATAAGCGCAAGACAGCTGACATACGGAAGTATAATATGGAGAGGATCGAATACGCTGTAAAGAACGGAGGTAGCCTGAAAGCAGTAAAGAGACGTCTTGGCGTGGGGAAAAATCAGATGTATGCACTTAAGGATAAGCAAGGCAATGTCATCACAAATAGGGATAAAATAGTCACAGTGGCCGAGGAGTTCTATAGGGATCTGTACAGTAGCCGGGACATACAGGATAATGCCGAACGAGACAGTAGTTCAGAGGAGATAGACATCCCACCAGTAACGACCGAAGAAGTAAGGAAGGCTTTGAAAGAAATGAAAGGGGGCAAAGCACCTGGTGAGGATCAGATAACAGCAGACCTCTTGAAGGATGGCGGAGAAATTGTACTTGAAAAACTGGCAAACCTGTATACGCAATGCCTAATGACCGCAATGGTACCGGAATCTTGGAAGAACGCGAACATCATCCTAATCCATAAGAAAGGCGACATGAAGGACTTGAAAATTACAGGCCGATCAGCTTACTGTCAGTCGTCTACAAGGTATTTACCAAGGTAATCGCTAACCGAATCTCTGCAACCTTAGATTTAAGTCAACCTAAAGAACAAGCAGGGTTCCGTAAAGGTTATTCAACAATGGACCATATTCACACGATCAATCAGGTAATAGAGAAGTGCGCTGAGTATACTCAACCCCTATATATAGCCTTCATAGATTATGAGAAAGCATTTGACTCGGTCGAAACCCTAGCAGTCATTCAGGCATTACGGAACCAGGGGGTAGATGAGCATTATGTAAGAATACTAGAGGATATCTATAATGGGTCTACAGCTACATCATCCTCCATAAGGAGAGCAGTAAAATACCTATAAGGAAGGGTGTCAGACAAGGAGACACAATCTCTCCAATGTTATTCACAGCATGCTTACAAGAAGTATTCAGAACGTTGGATTGGGAACAGGTGGGAGTAAGGGTTAATGGAGAATACCTCAGTAACCTCAGATTTGCTGATGACGTTGCCTTGCTAAGTAACTCGGGGGACGAATTGCAAAGCATGCTTTCCGCACTGGGCGAACAGAGTAGAACTGTGGGCCTGAAAATTAATATGCAGAAAACTAAAGTAATGATCAATAACCTCGGGACAGCACAGCAGTTTGAGATAGATGGCGAGGCAGTGGAAGTGGTAAGCTAATATATCTACTTAGGCCACTTTGTGATCCCAGATCCCAACATGAGGCAGAGATAATTAGAAGGATCAGAATGGGGTGGGGTGCATATGGCAGACATTATCAGATAATGAATAGCAGCCTACCATTGTCGTTGAAGAAGAAAGTGTATGATAGCTGCATCTTACCGGTACTCACCTACGGGGCCGAAACTTGGAGGCTCACTAAGAGGGTTCAACTTAAATTGAGAACGACTCAGCGGGCAATGGAGCGGAAAATGATAGGTGTAACATTAAGGGACAAGAAGAGAGCGGAGTGGGTCAGGGAGCAAACTGGGGTTAAAGACATATTAGTAGAAATTCAGAAGACAAACTAGACTTGGGCAGGGCATGTAATGCGAAGGCAAGATAACCGCTGGTCATTAAGGGTAACAGAGTGGATCCCTAGAGAAGGCAAGCGTGCAGGGGGCGGCAGAAAGTTAGATGGGCAGATGAGATCAAGAAGTTTGCGGGGAGAAATTGGTCACAGTTGGCACAGGACCGAGGTAATTGGAGAATAATGGGAGAGGCCTTTGCCCTGCAGTGGGCGTAGACAGGCTGGTGATGATGATGATGATGATGATGATTTCACTTGAGTTGTTTATATGCAGTACATATTCCAAGCAACCAAGCAAATACCAACCAACGAAGCAACATATACCAAGCTTCGCTCCAAGCAACCCCTTCCGGCCACCTTGCCACTCACGTTCGATACTGCGCCTGCGAAGCCTACGTGAACAAAATCGCAGTTATCGGACGGAAGAGAAGTAGAATCGTACGAGCGATAGTTGAAACATTGGCGATAGACGAAGCTGGAGATAGCTGCGTCAGTGTGCCGTCTGTGGCACTGTCACGTACCGAAAAAGAGTTTCTGCGCAGCAATATTCGCTAATCATGTACCTGACTAACGTGAACAAGCTTTTTATATTTTTCGTGTATTTCGTATGTATATATCTGTGTTTCCTTCAGCAAAATTCCAGTTGATAGTCAGCAATGTGTCGTGTTACTCCCTCTTCCTTTTGTGTTCGTTTTATTCAAGCTGATTCCCACCGAAGATGTACCAACTAGCACAGACCAGAGCCATTTTACATATACCAACTTCTCATCAAATACAGTTGCTTCAAACATGTATTTTTCGCGACGATCGCCCCGCCGCTAAGGGTATCACCTGGTTCTAAATATATTTTTCGGTGTATTGTACAAGGAACGCAAGTACATTTATGAGTTGGGTTTAAAAGAGCCTAAAACTTCCCCCTTCATAATCCTGCTGCAGTTAAGCTGCAACTACCTTTCACACATGGAAAGGGTACACCAACTAAACACCCCGTAGCGTTAAAATCATCACATATTTGCAAATATAATACTATCATTGAATTCGCTGGGCCGATTTTGGCTCCAGCGGTAAATTTTGAACTGCATTGATATATGTGAAGATAACAGATTACAAATTGCAATATTGTTTGGAATATTTTCCTGGTCATCATCACTGCAAAATTCTTAAACGTTATCCACGCTGCCCACGCGAAACGAGAGAACATGCCTCGGTGAGCATAGCGCACTATGCATTTAGCAAAAACCATAGGCATTTTTGTTTTGTGAAACCTATTCTGCTAACATCGACCTGTACAAAAATTACTTCGCAGGACTGGCGTATAAACAAGAAGTTGCTCACGAAAAAACCCGAGTATTATCATGTAGTGGTTGTCATCGGCTCTATTCCCAAAATAATAAATACATAAAAATAAATGTTCCGGCGTGAGAATAAATTCGGCAGTAGTGACACTACTGTACCAATGACACTGCTACTACAGTGACACTACTGTGCCGTACCGATACCTGGGAATTCACATCACAACTAGTCTTACCTGGTCGCTTCATATTAATACCGTTATTAATAATGCCAATCGCATGCTTGGCTACCTTCGCCGCAACTTTTTTCTGCACCTACCTCTTTAAAGAACACTTTTGTACAAATCATTGGTTCGTTCCAAACTCCAATATGCGTCATCCATTTGGGACCCGAACCATGACTATGTGGTGACATCGATTGAGCTTGTGCAGAACAACGCAGCACGTTTCATTCTCAGAAATTTTGCAATCGTGCGGCAAGTGTCACGGCCATGAAAAACTTGCTTCAATTACCCACTCTATGTTTCACGCCGCAAACACTTTCGCCTCTGTCTCTTTCACAAAATTTACTACCATAATTCGCCCCTATGCAGTGAGTTAATTACTCCTCCTTCATATATTTCTTCTCGTATTGACCACCGACACCAAGTAGGAACAATATCATGTAACACCAACGCCTTCTCTCTGTCATTTATTCCTCGGACATCACAAGATTGGAACCGCCTTCCCGGAACTGACCGCCGCAATCGAAGACAACCGTCAGTTTCGTGCAGCCCTAGCTAACATTGTATGATTAGGGCCCATCTATGTTTGTACTTACCTGCTTACTACTTTTGTTGCTGCTTTCTAGTTTTGTGTATAAACCTTGTTACCCACTCCTCTCTGAAATGCTTCTCGGCCTTGAGGGTACAAATAAATAAATAAATAAATAAATAAAAATACTGTCGATTCGAGTGTACCAGAGAATAAATAAGCAAAGAAGCGGTCAAAGGGCGCACAGACAAGCAGCAAATTTTACCATCACTCTCAGCACTTCCATTATATACTGCAATAAACGACCAACGGCGCAACGCGTAGGAGACGCTTCGGAGCTGTTCTAAATTTCGTGCAGGCCAATCGCCAAACAAATATACTGAATTCGGGGAGATTCAGACTCTTCGGGAAAAACAACACGGCAGCATTGCGCTGGACGACTAACATTTATGAATCTGCCTTCACAAAGTAAAGTTCTAAAATTTTCTAAGACTTTTTGAATAATTTGCCGCATCGAATGGCTGGCGAGAATTCACTGCAATTGGCCAATGATTCAGAATCGGAAGGAATTTTGTTACGGATCTTGCGCGCTGCAAGGGTGCTAAATATCTCGGCAAGACTATAATGCAGTAAAGGGAATGATGATATGCCGCGGAAACAAAAGCACAGCTAATAGACCCAGCTTTCTCAAAGTATTCGCGATTTCAGAATGGAGTGCCCAACGTTCGGGGAAAACTACGCCTTGAGAAAATTTCCCCAAGAGTTGGCAGGAATTTTGTTTCAATTTTTTGTTTTATTCAGCGCAAGTGGGTCGTTTTCTGTCACCAGAGTATGGGTGGAGTGTTGCTTAACCATGCTGATGATATTGTTGTTATTAAAATTTTGTGTTTTCTTTGCACATAAAAAGTAGGCTTTTCTAAACTCTTTATTAAAAAGAACCACTTACACAGAAAGCGCAGTTTGAAGCTCCAGGTTTTCAGGACGCAACAGAATTATTTACTTACCAAAACTTTCATATTTACCATTTGCATAGTATTGTCATTGCCTCACCATTGCGTCGATATACTCGCGTTGCGGCTATTTTTAGTAGCACCCACGTGTAGGCTAAACACAGTAGGCAATTACCATTTCATGGGCTGTGACTAGTTTTTTGTAATGGTGACGGCTATAAATGTTTCCTTCATATATGCTGCAGAGGTCGAAAATCCTGTGGCTTTTATGTAACGGAATCTTGATAAGATATCTACGATGTTCTGCAGCAGAATAGGTGGTATTGATCTCCGCTTTTATAATAATAAAGATCACAGAAATAATTCTGTGACTGACTCCAATACTCTAGAAAAAGAACACCTAATCTGAACATAGCAAATGCTTTACATCTAACTATTATGCTATCGGCTGAAAATAGGTCTGAAGGGCATGAAAAGACTTCACTTTGAGCCGGACACTTGGCCCACGTTAACAAAAACGTGCATATCTCTGTGACTCCAAAAGCATGTGGATATACAAATGCCAGAAGGCAAGAGTACTCACGTGACGACTCCAACCACGACAAATATCAGCATAATGGTTTGTCCTTTCATGGCGGTTGGGCACAGAACCCACACAGATAAATCAGCGTTCACTTAAAATGCAAGATAAAGAAGACTCGGTCAGTTTTACTGTTGATTTCTACAGACAAGTTACCGTCATTACCACATTGGTATTGGGGATGCTCTACAGTTTTCGTATTTATTTCTGAAAAGCATAAGCACTTCGACCTTTCTCTACTATCGTTGCTTCTGCTTCTCCACACCGCCGTGGAACCACGGGTTCAACTCTATTGTTCACACTCCCCTGTGCTCTGTCTCTGCAAGCGTACAGAGACAAGCTGCCTATTGAGTTAGCTGCACCTCCAACGCATTCTTTGTGTTGCTATGGGAAACATTGGCCGTTGTGAGAGTTACAACTTGAAATAAAAGAAACGCCTCTCTATAGATCTATATCTGAAGCAAGTTACCGGTGTAATAATACATACATGACCTGCGCGCGGGCGTTGTTGGTTCTCGAGCACAATCCTGCGTTTAAAATACGACCACCTAATTGATATGTCTGTGAGGTGGAGCGGAAATTTCTGAAACTTGCAACTGCATTCTCTGTAGATTTGTCTTTCATTCTCTGTGAATTTTCACTTTGCTTTGAAGTGCCGCTTAGTCCTTTAAAGCGCCTCTTTTTACTATGTTGACCTGGAACCAATAGGGGAAAAGCCCATCCACGCAACTCCATCCGGTGTACTTCGATAGAGAGCCAGCAATGCAAACGGCGATAAACGGGTGAAATGACAAATTCATTTCCTGATATACTCCTGCTTGTATGCCTTTGTGAATGGAGTGCGACTTGCTAAATGGTAAATACCTCAGGTACACAGATCCACGCCCACATTTAAGTCTGCGGAATGAAAGAATATTTCAGTAATTTTTTTTGTTATAAATATTTTCACTCAGGTTACGATAACATAAGTGTATTTGGTTCATTGCGGCATAAACATTTTCTGCTTTTTGTTCCAATTTTTTGCATTGTCTTGGCATATATTGGATCCTACCTGGCTTGAGAGGCATTGAAATTTTGAACGGTATTGAAGTTTCGTTATTGTAACAAGCAATAATGAAGCGTCATGCACAGCAGCATGATTTCTTCTATATATGTAGCGACCAGCCTGCAAAGCTCTTATGCCAATTTATGGCTCGGAAGTAATGTAGTTGACATTTTACGAGTGACAACCTTCCATCTGTTTTGAAATAGCTTGATAACGGATGCGCGCCTGCTCTTATATTCTGGATCATAAATTACTGGCAGCTATTTTGACCGCACATAAAAGCTTTTCAATCCGAACTAAACGAATCTCTTGGAGGTTAACTAGCACGGCGACAAAACAAAAGACAATTCACGCCTTCGTAACGTGCACACAGATGAAACGCGTGCAGGAAAACGATGGAGTTCAGGATGGCATGCATTGCGTGCTCTGTGGATGCCTAAGCTTTGGCGGCATTTTTGCGTCCTGAACAAGGCAAAATTGCTTCGCGTCAAACGTTCTTAGTTTTGGAGGGTAAGCTACAAAGAAGAGTGTACATCGCTGTCACCTTAACGTTAGTGCCTGAGAGATACAAAATAGTGACGTCTTGATTTGGCACTGTTTTCTTTATGGGACTGTATGGAATCATCTCCAGGAAACTCCGCGATAAATCCCACCATTTTTTTAACCAAGACTTTCAAATAAATATACTATTATAGCACCTGGGACCAAAACTTTAGGCTATGATATGACATATTGTACATTATGCTGAATCTCTACACTATGTGAGTGCCGTTTTTTGCATTTGTGTGGGGTTGGCTATAAGGGTCCTTTGTAAACTGAAGTCGACGAATCGTTTTAGCAGATGATTCCAACAACTCTTGTGACCAACAAAGTTCACATATCTCGGGAGACGGTTTCGGGCAAGTGCTATAACCAATTGCACGTGCTCCCTTCGCCCTTTGTTTTTTGAGATTCTAGGCCTGTTTTGACATAAATATATTGCGTCTGGTTCTCCGATTCAACATAATCAATTATGACTTTGTGCAAGTACTTACGGGAAATCTTCGAATTTTTCAGGTTAGGGGGCCTGCATCCCACCGGTCAGCATGTAACCTTTGACATTGTTCCACGAAAGGCCCTGGTAATTGAGGCCCGTGGCAAATTTTAGGAAGGTTTCTAAGGGGCAAAAAAGCGTGAACATAGGGATATTCTCCAACTTCCCGAATCAAAGAGATTAAATTCCCTGCCGTTTCTCAAGTGTAGTTAATAAATCCTTTGGTAATGTTTACCCCGAATGATTTTTGTATTGAGTAGGCGCATATGCGCACAAATTTGAGGTCTTGCGTCGCTCGGAAAAAGCGGTGGGCACTTGTTTTAGAATGTGCGTCGCTCTCAACCCGTGCTGTACAGCTTCGGACCCTCTCTGGCGTGCCTTTATTTCTTTAACCAACGCAATCTGTTTCTTTTTATGTACCAGCCTCCGTCGCACCTCTCTCTCCCCCCCGTCACCTTAGAACGTTTTCCAGATATTTAAATGAATTATTCCAGCCTTTTTTTTTGTTTACCAAATGGTTACTGCCATTTGAGCGCAGTGACCGATTTGCCCGCTTTTTTGGGCCAATTTGCGTTTTTTTACGCCCTACTGAATTTAACCGCGCAGCTCAGCCATACTGAGCCTAGGCACGAACACCAGCACAAGATGCCAAGGCAGCAACCATGGTGTACTACGCCAGCCAACACCATTTGACCCAGCAGAGGAACCTTTATGAACCAGCCCGCCGCGAATTTACTCTGAGTTGAACTTGGGTGTGGGGCAGCAAGGACACCCACAGGAATTTCACTACGACGCCTAAACGGCATAGGATAGCAAACCCTACGCCATCGACGATCATTGGAAAAGCGAGCAAGGAGGTTGGAAAAAAAAGAAGCCCAGAATGCAAGAGGGCGCCGAAAAAAAGAGTCAGTTGCAAGATATAAAATCTCCGGTTGAGAAGAAACGCCCAAAGCGGATAGTCAGCAAGCAGCTGGCACGAATTGATTTCCAATATCTAAAGATTGCAAAATAGGAATCTCGCAAAACAAGGGACCCATTCTAAAGAGAACGGCATTGTCAAAATTACAAGGGCAATTGCCACACCCTCCAATAAATAAAGCAATTTCTTGCAGGCAACGTCGTAAGACCGTGCAACAGATCATCCATCTGGGCCATCAGGAAATCAGATAGTGAAGCATCACAACTTTCTGAAAAGCACGCAATATGCGCTTTCATGCACATTAAATAATTGTTTTGGTTTTTTTTATAACTCCCGCCACGCTATACCGCATTCTCTATTTATAACAGAGCTAGAAGTTCATGTTACGCTGTCGCATTATATTGTTCTGTATTGTTTGCAAATGTGGGAGATCAAAATACAAGTTGAATTTCTACTTAGGTATGTGATGGCGGGTATCAGTATATACATTCCGAGCAGTCCTGAAGTCCATATATTTATGATACAAAAAAAACCAATTGTGTTTTTATTTATGACGTACAAAAGAAGTCTCATAGCCCGAAAAGGCTGCATGAACCAAAAGTCTTCACTTCACTATCACTAAGCATACGGAATGTTACCATAAGAGACGGAAACCTCAGTTCTTTGCGCTGTGCGGAAGTTTGTGAAAAGGTACACCTCGCTCGTTCACCAAAACGTGTCCCCATAACGCGAGCCATGATGATGAAGAGTGACTTTCAGGTTCAAAACCAATCCTTAACACAAGCAGGCAAAGCATTATCGACCATCCCGCTTCGTCGCTAAGAATTGTAGCAATTGTTGCATGAGCAACTGTAGTAAAAATTCTGGAGTGTCTTGATATGAAAAAAACGATTTTTCCTCCGAGAAAACGAGGATACATGTCTTAATTAAAAAAAAAACAACAGAAACATTGCGCTGTTATTCAACTATGTTAGCCTAGCCCTGATAATCGGTATCAATCCCCTCATGCAGAACAATGTATATTCAGAAAAAAAAGCTGACACATTATTCTAACAAAACTAGCGTATTAACACCAAAAGACCTAGGGTAAAGGTTTCTCATGAACCGAATCACGAATCACCCGAATCACCCTCTAAGAATCACCCCCTAAAAAGCACGAATCACCCTCTAAGAAGACTTGAGAAGAAACAGGTGTTAGGTGGTGTTAAAAAGGTGTTACTAAAACTAATAAAAGATGTTAGTAAAGGCCAACAAGAAAGAAAGGTAGCTTTGGCCGCAACCCCCGCCGGACTTAAGTGCGGTGGGTCTCGCGGCCGAAGCTAACCTTTTTTCTCTCTGGTTTACGTTCTGCTCCCGTCACCGAGTTGGCAGTGACCGAGCTGTCGTCAGTCCTTCGATTGCCGTATCATCTACCGGAGTGCATCGATGGGATACCAGAAAAGACACGGGCACGAGCAAGACAACCACGCCTCCACGTCACGAAGGACCAATTCCGCACGGGGCACCTTGAGCAATCTTGGTGACCCTATTGGCGACACTGCGGACCCCCAGCCCCCATACTCATGCTGTATCCTACCGTGGCTAGGAGTTTCAAGGTGAAGGGAAGAAACTGCAAACGGTGGCCGTCGGAGCCGTTGTCAAGCTACGGCGAATAGGCTCCCTGGCTGTTTACTAGTCAGGGTGCTCCGGGACCGCTCTGACTGTCAGGATAAGGTTAGAGAACAAAGTACCCCCGTCCTCTGATTTTACACTATAGCTTATGGTATGTTTAAACCCGTCGCCAAACATGATCGGCCACCCAAATTCAGCTGCACCGAAGTTTCTTTCCCACCACTTCCTAACTCGAGTCCTCCTAATCCTAACAACGACACTCGCTTCATGGTGATGGAATCAGTCGACCAATCAAAACCTCTTGCTTCACAATCAGTATTTCTTGCGTCAAAATTTCTCGAAAATATCATTGGAGAATAGTATAAAGCCAAAAAACACCACACTGGTGAAATCCTTGTGGAGGTCCGTAGCCAGGATCAGGCCGAGAAAGTTCTTGCTCAAACCCGCATCGCCGATCTGGCCATCCCAGTCACGCCCCATCGCAGCCTAGACATCTCCGAGGGCGTGGTCTCGAATTTTGACCTATTTAATGAAACAGAAGCCGACTTGCGGGAGGGCCTTTGTGGTCAGGGCGGAACAGCGGCCAGGTGAATAACCATACCCACAGATGATAAACAAGTACCCACAAAGCACCTCATCTCAACCTTTGACCGGTCAACCCTTCCGGAATTTATTATTGCAGGTTTTATGCGATGTCCAGTCTGGCCTTACATCCCGAACACGCGGTGCTGTTTCAAGTGCCAACGCTTCGGGCATGGCACAAACTCCTACCGCAACCGACTTACCTGTGCAAAATACGCCCAGCATGACCACCCTTCCGAAAACTCCAACGTGCAACTGTTTCTTTGCGTAAACTGCCACGGTCCACATGCGGTCTACTCAAGGAAATGTGAAAAGTTGTAACTTGAAAAGAAAATGTTCAACATCAAGGTCACTGAAAACATCACCTTCCCAGAGGCGCGCAAGAGGTTCGCCTCTTTCCATCTGGAGGGGCACGCAGACGCAGCTCACCGTGGAGCGGAAGGACGTCTCGCTTCGGCGGGGACGCAGTACTGCAAGTTAGACTTTGTCCCCCTCACCCTTTCTTGGCTGCCTCTGGTGGGCCTATCCGGTCTCCACACAACTTGCTGAGCCATCACCGGTTGTGGAGACAACCATGTCTAATGGGAGGTATACTGCATCCACCACTTCCACTCCACCGTCCCAAGCCACACGTGAGGCGACGAAGGAGTTGGAAGAATCAGTGGCAGCTCCCGCCCCCATCCCACCGCCTGTGTCATCCGAGGCGTTCCTAAAACTGTTGGTTGTTGCGTGCCCGAAAAGTTCGCCTAAAGGGTCCATGGTCCACGTATCCTGATCGCTCAGAAACTCTGAATGCATCCGACGACGAAACAGATGTCGGACCATTTTTCCTGCGGCGCACCGCGAGAAACGTGTCCCGAGGCGAAAGCCTGCGGACCATTTCGAAAAGACGAGAGTCACAGTCCCGAAAGACGACACATATGCATACACACTCCAGTAGCTAACACACTAAATAATGGGAAGAGAAAACATAATTTAATGGAACTGTAAAGGCATTCTTAAAAATCTTTACGATGTGCACACGATACGACACTCCAACCAGCCAAGTGCAATGTGTCTACAAGAGAAACATTTAAATTCCAATCATACGAATTTTGTGAATAGTTACCTGGTATTAGGAAGAACAGCGGTGGTGGTAGTACCTCTTTTGGGGTTGTGGCCATCATTGCCCGAAAGTCCTTGGCATGTCGCACTATGCAATTACAGACCGGCCTTGAGGCTGTTGAATTTCTTACCATAACTTTGAATAGGCTTATAACACTATACTCCGTTTACATCCCTCCTGATTTCCAGCTTTCCAACTCGAATTTCGAGGGCCTTGTAGATCCGCTGCGCACACCTTTAATTCTTTTAGGCGGACTCATCCCAAATAATGCACAGTTGGCTCTACTCAAATTAACGCAGGATTTCGCCTTATAAAAAAAATAACATCGTCGGGAGCATGTCTATTCAATAAAACAAGCCCACATACCATATTGTAAAACACAGCACTTATTCACACTTCGACTGCGCTATTGGCTCTGCAGTACTCTTTCCATCTCTTGAGAGGGATGTTGGCACTAACCCTTACTGAAGGCCCGAACAGTTTACCTTCCCATAACACGTTGGGTTAAGCTAGAGCAAACTGAAGTGCATTCACAGAAATATCCACAATACACCACACATATATAACACACCTACACATTGAATAAGCTACCCAAATACTCACGCCACACATCCTCCACACCGCCGAAAAGTGTATTCTTCAGGTCTCCAGTGCTCTCCGCCACCCAAGAGAAGTTGGTGGAATGAGGACTGCAGGCGAGCGCGACAGCCGCAAAACAAGGCGTAGGGTGTCCTTCGCAGGTACCCCACGTCGGCTAACTTAATTTCTTTCAAAAGGAGAAAGGCTGTGGCAAAGCGCGTGTGCCGCGAGGCAAAAGGAGATACTTGGCGCTTTTTCATAACGTCCATAAATTCACACACAGATGCACGCAAGTAAGGGACAGAAATACGTACACTTAACGGACAACACACACATAGCCTGCCCTTGGTCAGCACAACAGGGAACACATTCGAAGATTAGGCTAACACACTTGAAAAACACTTTGAACACGTGTCCAGCTCTCTATAATACACAAAAACCCCTTTCATTAAAGCAAAAAAAGCGCCTTTCGGGAAAAGAACCCACGCCACAACAACAAAAACGGACTTTATTACAACTCCTTGGTGTTTGTACTTGATTGCTAGAGGGCTGCTCTGAAAATCGTGTCAGTAAACCATCAGCCCCTTTTACGCCCAGGCCCAACACACGTTGGTAAAAATACCTGCAAGGGGGAATTTTTTGGGCGCTGCATTCTACGCCATAAAGAAATCTTGTCACGACCCAAGCGGGTGCTGCCCTCTCACGGTGGAACCCCCAAGGGTTTTGAACAAGACACGGGCATAGAGCGAGCGACACCGAGCCAGCGGACAAGGCAGATCGAACGGGGCACCGGCGCAGAACTCCCGTAAGACGTCCGGTCTACGTGCCACAGCGGAGGCAGGCGCGCCCCTCTCCCCCCGTTGCCACCAAGGGCCGGGGAGCGCGCCACACGGCAGCTGTTCTATGCGGACGGCGGCGGTGCCCAACGGCGGGGGACCAGGCCCCTTAAGAAGTGCATTTGCCTTACAACTTTCTAAAGCTCAACCCGAAAGAAGCCCTACGCCACAACAACCCAATCACGGGGCCCTTTTTACAAACCCCCGGTTTTCCCCATACTGAGCTGCCTGAGCCCAGTTCAGCTTCTGGCCCAGGCAACGGTCACGGTTGTATTATACCCGCGAAGGGCAATGGCCCTGCATTCTCGCCTAAAGAATCTTCCAACCAAGCGGGGGCGGCTTTAGGTGGAGGACGAAGACGTGTGAACAAGACACGGGCATAGAGCGAGCGACACCGAGCCAGCGGACAAGGCGGATCGAACGGGGCACGGCGCTGTGAGAACTCCCGTAAGACGTCCGGTCTACGTGCCACAGCGAGGCAAGGTCGTCGCCAGTCTCCACCACGGTGGCGGGCGTTGCCACCAAGGCCCGGGGCATCGTGGCCAGCACGGACTACCGTCTACCGGGCTCCGGCGTGCCGAACGGCGCGTGACCGGGAGCGAAGCAGGATCAAGTCTTCAACTGCTTGTGCTGAGATTCTTTCGGGCGTCGCAACCTGCGGAGTCAACGCCGACAACGCGAGCACCACTACGAGGGTGACGTCGTCACCCGCGTCCTCATATGAGTGACCGTGAGCGCGTTCTGCTCTCGGAACATTTATGCGGGGACGGTCACGGTCCTTGTAGTTGTAGGCAGTGGAGCGGGCCACCTGGGTTGTCTCCCTTAGCTGAGTGTCTCGTCTAACGTTCGTGTATAACCTTGCGTCGTTGCTTCAAAACCTGTGTCCTGGGACGTCTGTAAATATAATGTCTTCTTCTCGTTCGCGCAGAGAGCATTCGCTTCGTTTCGAGTGATCCGGCCCATCCTTTACAAAAAGTGGCGAGCCTTCCTGGATCGTATCATTACATCGGCGGAAATGGGTTTAATGCTCTGTGCGGACGAGTGATTTCACATTTGTAAGATGGATTTGGACAAGTTAATGGCGATAGGGTCACAGCTAGGATTGAGGAGACTCAAATATCGGGAGTGGAGTAAAAACAAGCGTGCGCAGGAGAGGTCTCAGAGGGCAGCCGAGGGAGAAACCCTTAGAGAAGCAGCGGAAAGGAAAAAGAAAGCCGACGAAAGGGAGTTGGTACTCCTCCAACTTAAGCTGCGCATCCAGGAAAGGGCGCAAAACACTCCAGCAGTTACTGGAGAGAGTAGCGCTTGCCCCAACACGCTTGTCATCAAGCCACAGAAGTTGCTGCCCTTGTTCGCTGAGAGGCGAGACGATTTGCACGCCTATCTTCAAAGGTTCGAGCGCGTAGCAACGGTCAGGGTTGGTCCCAAGACAAATGGGCTGTTGCCATTAGTATGTGCTTGTCTGGGGAGGCACTTTGAGTTATCGGAAGGATGACTGCAACGGAGTGGTTAGACTATGCGAAAGTCAAGAACGCTCTGCTGCAACGGTTTAAGTTTACTACCAAAGGGTATCAGGACAAGTTTCGCAAAGCACGAGCTGAGGATGGGGAAACAAGGAGGTAGCTAGCAGCTAGGACATCCGGTTATTTTGATCATTGAATCGAAATGACAGGCATACCCAAAACATTTGAGGGCTTCCGCGATCACGTCATTGCGGAGCAGTTCCTCCGCAGTTGCTATCCGAAGCTTGTATTCTTTCTAACGGAGCGACAGTGCAAAACTCTGGACAGCTTGGCAGATTATACCGACCGGTTCCTAGAGGCACAAAATCTCTCAAATCTTGGGAAAGGCCCAGATGACGGGGAGAAACCACCGAAGAATGCGCAAGACTCACAGAAGAAGCAACCTCCCAAGTGGTTCTTGTGCAACCAGCCAGGCCGCTGCGCTTCGTACTGCCGCAGAACGGCATGGGATCCACCGAAGTGCAGCGCCTGTGTACGTGTCGGACACAAAACAGAGGACTGCCAACCTGGATCAGACGGTGAAGAGCAGTTTGCTGCTTGCGCACTGACCATGGCCTCTACAAATCATCCAGTGTGTAGCCAGCGGAGTGCCTCCGGAACAAATGCTTATCCTTCCGCCCACGACCGCGGTCAAGTCACTGGAAAGGACACGTTTTGCATGAACGGCGCACCTGTCGTGGAAGGCCGTGTTCAAGGGAAGCCTGCTACAGTCCTTTTGGATACTGGGAGCAATACCGCCATCGTTCGGCGTGATCTGATTGGAGATGGTCGCCTAACCGGAAGAACAGCCTCTGTATCTCTTATAGACGCTCCATGAAGGCGAGGATCCATGTCGACACTCCGTATTTCGTAGGTGAAATCACCGTATCTTGTAGGTAGCGGCCGATCTACGATCTCGTCCTTGGAAACCTCCCAGGTGTCAGAGTGGTGGGTAACCCGGATCCTCACTGGAAACGCCCCGATGGACGTTCACTTAAGCTAGTGAGGAATATCACCAAGGAGCTTGTCTATCCTAGCAAGAATGTTTTGTTGTTGGTGGTCGCACCGGCCACCCCATCGAACATCAATCACGGGACCGCGCTTGTGATTTCCACCACCGACACCGAAAGAGAACAGCTCGCCCGGGAGCAGCAAAGCGATCCTTCGCTAAGAGCTGTTTCCGCAAGATTGGACAAACAGTCTCCTCAGGGAAAGGCGACAGCTACCGTTTCGTCGAAACCAGCGACGTCTTATATTGTCACATCAACCTTTCAATGGGTGGAAGACTCACACAGGTGATTTTGTCCAAGTCAAAAAGGGAACCAATCCTTTGATTTGCACACGGAGGCTTCTGTGCAATTCATCATGGCATACGAAAAACCATCTACCGCATCGTAGACGAGTTTTACTGGAGGGGTCTGCGCGGAGACATCAAACGCTTCGTCGGGTCATGCGGCGGCTGCTAGAAAACATGTACGGGCCGGGTTGGAATACCACTACTTACTCCTGCGGTACAGTTACCTTGTCATTGCGTTGCTGTGTCCAAGCAAGGAAAATGCGACTTCGTAGAAACCAATGACTCTTCCCTAGGCCATGTTATGAGTAGCTAGGATGTACCCCGTCCATGGGCCTTAGAGAATATCGTTGAGTTTAAACGTCCGGCTATAAAAAAGGCCCTGCAGTATTTCCTCAGCCTGACTGGGTACGACCGGACGTTTATTTCGAATTACACCGCATTGTCAAGCCCCTAACTGATCTGATGGACACAACGGAGAGAAACAGGGCTACTTGGGATGAGTCTCCAGAGCCGGCGTTCAACATACTGAAGCAAAAGCTTTCGTCGGCCTTTTGCTCTGAGCAACTGACCAAGCGTAACCAGTTTTTCTTCAAGAAGAACCGATACCTCGGACACTAACCTTGATGCCTTTCTTCTAGGTCGTAATAGGGGTAATCCTTTCAAACTCGTTGGTTAGACATTTGCCAAAAAAATCGATCGGGAATCGCCTGCTTTTACAAAACCTACAATCGGCTAATCACTGCCTCAGAGTTTTGTACTGCAGCTGGCCATTGTACGGAAATCATATTGTACGGATTAATTCCGCCAAACGCTTCAACTGTGTTATCTTTGTTATGAGTCGAGGTCAACCCCGCAATGACGCCGGAGAGAACAAGGTGGAGGAAGACGAGGAAGAAAAGAGATTGAGGCAGGTGCGGCGAGAAGAGACCGTTTTTCTGAAGAGCCAAGTGACGCGACCCGAGGCACCGACGTCACCACACAAGACTGGGTGGGAGCGGGCCTACGACGCATCGGCTCCGGTCTGGCGACACTCCGCCAACCCACGCCTTGGCGGCTCCAGCGGAGACGGGCGTGTGCTCTCGGTCAGCGGCATCGAATCGTCGTCTTCCGCTACGACGGACACCACAACAGCAACCCTCCCGAAACGAGTCCCACTACGCCAGTCCACCAACATCGTGATGACAGAACGTGGACACCTGCTCTGCACGTACATACGGCGATTCCCGC
Organism: Haemaphysalis longicornis; assembly: GCA_013339765.2. Taxonomy (NCBI): domain Eukaryota; kingdom Metazoa; phylum Arthropoda; class Arachnida; order Ixodida; family Ixodidae; genus Haemaphysalis; species Haemaphysalis longicornis. The sequence goes on along the minus strand of CM023453.1, from coordinate 134,345,730 downwards.
CGGTCGTAACCCATGACTTTAGTAAGCCTTACATTCTGTAAAACATCTTCCCGGGACATTGTGAATGTAAGGCAGAGTCGTATTAGGACATTTTTATTGGGTTTGGTAGTTTGTTATAGCGTGTTCCTTTCTTTACTCGGGTTTGGTTTCGACGTGCGTTTTTTGTGATAAATCTCTTTTGCCAAGCATGTCCGGGTTTCCCGTTTCCTTCTCTGCCGGGTAGGACGCGTGACAATAATAATTGGCGAGGCTGCCAGGATCTTGGCATAACAACTGCCAGGGTAGGCCCAGTGTCACCCGTCTTGGCCGCCTAGAAGAATATATTGGGGAAAACTTAACAATAGTTCAAACGCACGGTTTGAACAAGGAGCAGGCGTTTAAGATAGTAAAGAAAGAGAGTCGCACAGAGGAGCAGGCGTTTGAGGCAGAAAGGACAATATTGCAAGAAGATATACAACGGCTAGAGTCAAAGCTGCGCCTCGTCCAAGAAAGTTACAAACCAGCAGAAAAAATTAAACTCGCCGCACGTGGAAGGCACGACACGCGAATCGCATGCAGTGATGAGTGCGCACGAAATATAGAAAAAAACGAAAAGGGGTTTCAGCTGCTAACTCACGACGAAGCCGAGTTTGAAGCGCCAGACATTGAATGTTCTGGTTCTGGTACGGTGGGAGTCCAGCCGCAGGGGCATGAGCGCTATGAGTGTGTCACGGCAGCAAACCAGCCGCATGGAGGTCACCATGCTGAGAATACATCGGCAGAGGGAAGACTGATGGCCCACGGCACACCTGACTTCTGTGGTCTAGAAGTATCCAAAATACTCGTTACTGGGACTGAGGTGCCTGCCCCTCCGCATGCCTGTGTGAACAGTACCACGCCAGAAGGGTGTAGAAAGGTGCCTTCAGAAGTGCCTATGGCTGCAGAGAGGAACTTTGTCCCTCAGGACAGAGCGACGTCTTTGGACAATCAAGTGGACTGCTCAGGGGCAGAGGTTGTTACAGGGACCAAAACAGAACAGCAGAGTACCATTTTTTATGACCTAGTACAGCAGCGCCCTGGGACCGACTTGTCTAGAGTCGTGCAAGAGCACCGACTTCACGCGTTTGACCGGTATCTAATGCATGGGCCATTGATGCAACGCAAAGAAGGCTTGCAAGCACTGAGTAAGCAAGTTCGAAAGCATGGCATTCAACGAAAGGGCCAGCTTTTTGAAACGAGCGAGAAGCTGGAGGAGGCAAAGTGGCCCAGGTGTCTTCCGGGTAGAGCACAGAAGCATAGCATTCGAAAAGTACCGGTTAGCAAGTGTTCGGGCTGTACGCATGTCGATGAAGAAACAAGGACGCATATCGAAAATCTAAGTGACAATGTAGCCAAAGGTTCTGAATGGACGTGGCGAAAAAAGTTTAAATGAAACGGGATTCCCATAACAGTACGCTTCAAACATGGCGACAACTTTTCTGGGAAGACAACTATTGTGTTGTAGTGCACTACTCGTTGTAGTACAGTAAGTTAGAGAAGCACTGGTGGATGTATAGACGGGTAAATTAGTCGGTACAGTGGTGTTTACAACGAAGATAGTTTCGAAACAGCATACCCGTGTGTCATTGTGAATTGTGGTATATTTAGAGAGGAGTTCATGGGGTGATCTATTGTCATCGGACAGTATGAGTAACGTGGTGTGAGAGAGGATGGTAGGGTGTTGTGGACATTACAGAATATTGTGTAAACAGAACGGGAATAGTGCGCGACATCCGTGAAGTGCACGGTGATAAAAAAGTGATGGTGAACAATGGTGACGCCGATGGTGAACAGTGAGTGCGTGTAGGTGAACAATGTGAGGCAGAACAATGTGACGGTGAAGAATAACTGCGTGATAAGTGAACAGCGGTTGTGGACTTAGTGACTACTGGTCTTCCCGGGAGAGGTTGGTGAGAAGTTTTTTGGAGAAAAAACTCTTAAAGAGGGGGGAAGTGTCATGAGTCGAGGTCAACCCCGCAATGACGCCGGAGAGAACAAGGAAGAAGAGAGATTGAAGCAGGTGCGGCGAGAAGAGACCGTTTTTTTGAAGAGCAAGCCGAAGGTGACGCGACCCGAGGCAGCGACGTCACCACACAAGACTGCGTGGGAGAGGGCCGACCACGCATCGGCTCCAGTCTCGCGACACACCGTCAACCCACGCCTTGGCGGCTCCAGCAGCGACGGGCGTGTGCTCTCGGTCAGCGGCATCAAACCGTCGTCTTCCGCTACGACGGACACCACAACGGCAAATCTCCCTAAACGAGTCGCACTACGCCAGTCCCCCAACATCGTGATGACAGAACGTGGGCACCAGCTCTTCACCGACATACGGCGATTCCCGCCCGTCGTAGCCCATGACTTCAGTAAGCCTTACATTATCTAGAACAACTTCCCGGGACATTGTGAAGCTGTAAGGCAGAGTCGTATTAGAACATTGTTTATTTGGTTTGGTAGTTTGTTATAGCGTGTCCGTTTCTTTACTCGGGTTTGGTTTTGACGTGCGTGTTTTGTGTGATAAATCTCTTTTGCCTAGCATGTCCGGGTTTACCATTTCCTTCTTCTCTGGCGGGTAGGACGCGTGACAATCTTACCATGTATTCTTTTTAAGTTCCGTAGGAACCAGCCTGCGTCCGCGAAACACATTTTTTGTGAAGAGTGTGCGTGTTTTTGACTGTAAGCGGGTGCGCGTTTGATTTTTTCTGGGACTTTGCTTTAGACTATAGAAAAGTATTCCCCAAACAACTTTCTTAAGGCGGGCGTAATGTGATGAAAGATACCCGCGAAGGGGAATGGCCCCACATTCTCCGCCATAAAGAAACTTCCAAGACCAAGCGGGTGCGGATGAGGTGGAGGAAGAACAGGTGTGAACGAGGCACGGGCAGAGAGCGTGCGTGACCGAGCCAGGGGACAAGGAGGATCGAACGGGGCACGGCACATGTGAGACTTTGCTTAACACGTCCCGTCTACGTGCCATAGCAAGACAAGGCCATCTCCAGTCTCCGCCACGGTTCCGGGCATCGTCGCGAGCACGGCCTACCGTCTACCGGGCTCCGGCGTGCCGAACGCCGCGTGACCAGGCGCGATGCGTGATCAAGTCTTCAACTGCTTTTGCTGAGATTCTTTCCGGTTTCGCAACCTGCGGAGTACCGCCGACGACACAAGAACCGCTACGAGGGTGACGTCGGCACCCGCGTCCTCATACGACCGACCATGAGCGGGTTCTGTTCTCTGGACATTTACGCGGGACGGTCGCGGACCTTGTAGTTGGCAGTGGAGCGGGCCACTTGGGTTGTTTCCCTCAGCTGAGTGTCTCGTCTGACGTTCGTGTATAACCTTGCGTCGTTGCTTCAAAACCTCTGTCCTGTGTCGTCTGTAAATATAACGTCTTCTTCTTGTTCGCACCAAGAGCATTTCCCTCATTTCGCGTGATCCCGCCAATCTTTTACACACGTATACAATGATACAACACCTTCACGCAGACACCATTTAACACACCTCCACCTATACAACAAGATATTCCTTTCGGGGCACACTCCAAGGTTATGGTGGGAGGGCATAGTAGTTGCTTTCTCGAAGGAGGGAAAGGACCCATCGTCCCCCTCAAGTTAGAGTCCCATCACCTTGACGAGCTGCCTGTGCAAGCTTCTCGAGTAGATAATAAACAGGAGACTTATGTTCTTTCTTGAGTACAATTGTCTTCGCGAGAGCTGCCAGGAAGGCTTTATGGTGGGGCGATCCGCGACGGATCAACTCGTGGCCCTTGCAAGGTACATTAAGGATGCCTTGGTCCATAAGTAGTGTTGCGTCTCAGTGTTTTTTGTCTTCGAAAAGGGGTATGACACTGCTTGGCGTTATGGGATCCTAAGAGACCTGAAGTCATTCGGAGTTTATGGCAGCATATTGAACACTCATGCCAGTTACATGTCCTAAAGGGCATTCCGCGTCAGAGTTGCGTCGGCACTGTCACACGTTCACATGCAGAAGAATGGTATTCCTCAAGGTAGTGTTTTGAGCTGCACCTTATTTGTAGTGAATATGATTTCGCTTCGGAAAGCGTTGCCCCCATCAATGTCGATGATGTGCAAGTGTCGTTTAAATCTTGTAATATGTCGATATGTGAACGACAAGTTCAGCTTGGGTCACCAAACTTGCTGTCTGGGAAGATAAAAATGGTTTTAAAGGTAATCATCTACAGAGTACACCTGTTGCATTCCCCAAGAGGCGGGGAATCTGCCCCAGCCCTGAGCTAGAATTGTATGGTCACTTCTTTCGAGCATAAAAAGCACACGTTTTTATGTGTTATCTTTGATAAAGATCTCAGATTCATTCCAGTTCTGAAACAATTTAACCACAAATGCTTAAAAACTATGAACATCCTGGAGGTCTGGCCACACCAGTGTGCAGACAAAAACTCTTCGTGTCTATGCTGCCTTTGTGAAGTCTCAGCTGGACTATGGCAGTGTTGTGTACGGGTCGGCCAGGAAAACAGCACTGAAGCTGTTTGATCCAGTGCTGCACACTGGGCTTCGCCTTGCCTCGGAAGCTTTCCGTACTGCACCAGCACAGAGCTTATACGTGGAATGCAACAAATGGTGCCTAGAACCGTAACTAATATATATCGATTTACTATACTCTTTTAAGCTCTCATCAATAAATAATCACCCGTTTACGCCTGCTGTCAAGGATACATACCTGCCCAAACATTTTGTAAATCGCCAATCTGTTTCTCTGCCTTTTTCACACAAAGTGAGATAGGAGACATCGGCTCTCGGCTTTTTTTTAAAACTTGTACACATAATCTATTATTGTCATTTTGCCACCATGGCAACTTCAGCCTGTACCTTGTGATTTATCATTTATGAAAATATATAAAAAGGAGCCCAAGAACTGTGATTCTGTCGCACTTCTTCTCGCTGCAGAGTAAATATAAATGGGCTGATTTTTAAAGTGATGCACCAAAAAAATATACTGCAGTGTATGTGCCCCTCATTCTCATAACTTTACTTCTCGGAGAACTATGACCGAACACACCACTATATTCTCGGCAGCAGCATGTGGCATTTTATTGATCGTACAGCACATTCTTAACCAAACAAATTCCTGAGTCCATTTTTTTTGCAGACTATTTGAGCGTAGTGGCTGCATTCTCATCACGCAGACGTAGATAAAACCAAATTGTCAATCTAGTTAGAGTGCCACCTGCATATGCAAAATATTTTCAACTAGTCCTGTGCTGGGTTCCAGGCCATGCGGTAATCGCGGAAAACGAGAACGCGGATTGAATGGCCCCGCTGCTGCCTTTACAAATACAGTGGACATAACATCAATACCCTATCGCGACCTCAAGTAACATAAAATAACACTTTCGCAAAACATGGCCAGCCGACTGGAGTAAACAGACAGAGAGCACGTTACACATAGTAAAACCACACTTGGTATGATACGTCACTAATTCAAGTGTGCACGGCGCAAGCCTCGCGAGAATGCGTCTAAGCAACCCCTTTTTTGCTACAGGCCTTGCTTTTTGGCGCTGATATTTCACCGGACGAAGCAACCTGCAGCAAAGAGGCCCACACCTTTCTCGCTTGATCATTGGCCACTTCAGCGAACAGCACCGGCTGGGAATCTTCAGACATGTGCACATGAACAACCTTTCCACAACTCCAGCGAGCGCCCCCGTCGTCAACGGCGACCTGCGGCGCGGCTATAAAGACAGCGACTGGGCCGATGTACACCAGTGGACACGGCGGAAACATGGCGACAATGGGTCTAAGCAACGGTTTGTTGTTTTTACTACAGATGAGGTTGCCGCGTTTTATCATTGTTTTCCGAATCTTTTGGCTTGTTGCGGCGGCGTTGCACTAATTCCCGGGCCAAACATAGAGGAAGTGCTGCAAGCACCAAGTAAGGATATGCTCGAAATAAAGGAAGGCATGAAATCTTCTGCGAAGCAATTGAGTGAAACAAACAATAGGCTAACATATATTGAATGAAAACTTTCCGATCTCTCATCCACAGTAAACCTCTACGTACACAAAGTGAAAAACTAAGAGAAAACTGTGAATAGGTTACTTATGAAGGTGGATGACCTAGAGAACAGGAGCAGACGAAAGAAGTTGATCATTTTTGGCATTAAGGAAGCAGATAAGATGGAAGAGCAATTCTTCATGGACTTCGTTTCAAAAACCTTACCCAAAGACAAGTTAAACATTGGAGACGTTGCTATTAAGAGGATCCACAGAATAGGCAAACGAAGCCAAAACAAGTGTAGGCCAGTAATTCTAAAGTACGTTGATGGAAGGGGCAAAGGTAAAATTCTTAAAAATTGCTTCAACCTGAAAGGAACTGGGTTCAGCGTATCTGAAGATTTTTCGCCCCGCGTGCGACAGATCCGGAAAAACCTTTGGGATGCTACCAAACAACGTCACCACAATGGCGATAAAATAGTTCATTCATTCGACAAAATTAAGATCAAAAGCAAGCTCTGTCCTTGTGAGGACACACTGGACAAAATGGTCCCCTTAAATCTGTAATGACGGCCAACCCCCAAACATGACTCCGCAGGCTCAAAAGGGCGACCGAAAGTCTTATCTGCGAAAGATTTTGGCCACCCTTCGAAGCCGTTTACTCTCCTGAACGTAAATGTCAGGAGTACCGTGAACAATACTGATGATTTAGAAATTCTTCTTTTCCCGCATGATCCTGACGCAATGATCATTACTGAAACTTGGCTACGTGGCAATATTAAAGACGAGGCCATCATACCCGACTCTCACGAAATAATGCGTCATGACAGTGATTCCGGAAATCGTGGCGTTGTAATCATTGTAAAAAGGGTTCCAACTGTGATAGCAACGTTGAAGTGGTATAGATTGTGTTCAATTATGCAAACCTGAAGTTGCTTATTGGTGCAGTGCACCGGTCAACATCCGCTGACCTTCCAGCATTACAATTTTTAAGATTGTGTTCGTGTACACAGGAAGTGATACAGTAACATAATTATTGCAGGTCACTTTAACTTGCCCGAAATTAACTGCGAAACTACGATCGCTGAAATTACCTGTCGCCATGCGAACCTACTATTAGATGCTTTTTCTCCTACGACCTTCAACAACTAGTACAATCACCAACACGAGTTACGGCCAATAGTAGTTCTACCCTCGATATAAATTTGTTTCGTTTGCGTTCGAAGTGCTCAGTAGACATTCTTCCAGGCATAGGAGACCATAAAAAAGGTCATCATTAGAAGTAGCCTCCGGCGTATAACTTACCCAGTTAAACCAAAAACTTCACAAACAATTCTCGATTTTAATAATGCCCAGAACAAAAGTATGCTAGCTTTCCTTGAACAAAAGTTTAACATTTTCATAGATATGGCCAACAGCGTTCATTAGACTGCAAATGGTTTGTGAAAGCTCTTCAAAGGAAAAGTAGCCGAATGCATTGAAAAATATGTACCCCTCAAACGAAAAAAAACAAGATATTATAAGCCCCTGGATGACGCGCGAGATACTACAACCTAAACGTAGAATAACACGCCTTTGATGGACCACTTCTGGAACCTCATTTAACAGAATAACATGGCTTCGCAACGAACTAAGAACTAAAATAAAGACTTCTATGTTCAATTTCTTGGATGTCAAACTGCATATTTTTTACCAAGAACGCCAAAAAGTTCTCGATGCACATCAGACTCAAAAAGAATCCCGTGACTAGAATAAAGATAGACGGGACAGATGTTATTGATTCCACCAGTATAGCAACAGCTTTTAACGATTTTTTCATCAGATTTTCTTCGCAGCAGCACCACAAGTGAATCATCCCAAACAAAAGGCGTAGATGTGCCTCGTAGAACAATATTTAAAGAAGAAATTTTTTTTTATCCCAGCTAGAGTTAGACACAAAGAAGTGGGCGGCGCCCGATGAAACCCAGAATGCCCTTTTTTTCGGCACACGGAATGGTGCAGCAACTTTTATTTTACAATAGTTAGTGAAAGTTTAGGCCGAACCAAAATGCCGAAGGACTGGAAGACGGCGAAGGTTAAATTAATCTACAAATATGGTGAAAAACTATCATAATTCAATATTCGACCCATTTCTTTGGTATGCACTTGTAGCCGAGTACTGGGAAACTTTATTTTCAGCCACATCAGCTGATTCTTAGAGACTAACAACTTTTTCTTCTGAGTCATAACGGGTTCCAGTGTGGACTTAACGAAGACTCAGCTTATTTATATAACTAATGAACTCTTCACTTTGCTCGATAATGGCGGACAGATTAACGTTATTTTTCTTGATTTCCGCAAATCCCTCTGTCAGGTTTCTCACGTTCATCTAAAAACTAAACTGCGCCAAATATTACGCAACACAGAAATAACTGAGTGGCTAGAATGCGATGTTTCTTAAGGACACTAATTTTTTAACATTGGCAACTCCAATTCCTTGTTCACAGCAGTCCTTTTGGTCGTGCAGCAGGGTTCTTTCCTTGGGCCGCTTCTATTTCTAAGTTTTAAAATGATTTGTTATTTACATTTCCTGTGCGATGCCGCTTGTTTGAGGGCGACTGCGTAGTGTACCATGCTATCCGATCACCTAAGGATCAGCAGCTGATAGATACGTATTTTTTCGTGGTTGGAAACGGGCGTAGGCGTTGGGAAATGACCTTAAACATTTCACAATGCATTCGAATGACGATAACCCGTACAAAAACTCGCTGCACCATGTCTACAAAATGAATGACAACCTAATCAAGCAGGTTTCTCTTTCCAAATACCCAGGCCTCCTTATATAATCTAATCTATCATAAATGGCCACATCACGAACATGGTCTCGGTGGCATCGCGACGGTTATGGCTTGCAAAACAGCAATTAGAGCACGGAACTAGCAAGACAAAACTTGTTGCCTACACACACCTGGTACGCCCATTATTGGAATATGCACACACCATCTGGGACCCGCACACAATAAAATACACCGCTTGTATTGAGGGCTTTCAGAACAAAACGTTAAGGTTTATCTATCACGCCTATGTGAGGCACGTTTCTTGTACGGAATTACGCAACCAGTCCGGACTCCCTACGCTTGAATCACGCCGCGAAGTTCACCGCCGCAAAACCCCGTTCAACATTGTCAATGAGCACACTAGACTCAACTATCATGACTGTGTACAATATAACACAGCGCATGATACTCGAAGAAAGCATGATAAGACAATTGTGGTTTCTTGTAGTAAAAGAAACGCCCAACGTTTCTTTTTGTTTCTAAGGACGATAAGGGACTGGAACGTTTTTTCGTACGCTGCGGTAAAAGCTTAATTCTTAGATTCTTTTGTAGCGGCGATCGGCTCTATTCCTTTAAATAACAACTTATTTTGCATTTCTTATCTAAAACCCGACAACTGCTGCAGTCTTGTTTCGTATATCTGGGTGTCGTTGAACCACTCAATAATATGCATTCAGAGCTATTGGCTGTTGTCTCTGCTGTTTTGTTTTTGTGCCTGAATTTCCCCTGCTCATGTATTCTTGTGTTTCAGCAATGAGAGCGGTTATGGCCTGTGTATAACTCTATTGTATTTTTTTGTTACTCATAAGCTACAGCTAGTGCTACTCCTGTCGTATACTTGTTCCAGTGTGTACTCTATCATTTTTATGCCCAGTCATACTGTTGCGAACTTGTTCCTCACGCAATACAAAATTCAGTAATATTTGTTTCTTTTTGTCACTGTTCTTTGAATATTCTGAATTTTTGTTTTATCTGGCTAATTTATACCTTGTTCCTCTTCTGTGCTCACAGTTCGCAAAATGCATTATTTCACTGCTTTGTACTCCTGCCTTAGTTGCCAAAAGCCTGCTGGCAGTATTGACCAAATAAATAAAACAGATTGATCGAAGGTGCCCCAGCTAGATTCCGGATAGGCTCCACAGACGCGACACGCGACACGCTCCCCTAGCTGATTGGATCTCCAAGACCCTTCTGTAGCAGGTGTGGGGAGGGATTATCAAAAATTTACATTCTAAAACATGCAAAGCACAAGCACTTGATACCACAAAACGCAAAGATTTCCCACAACTATACAGACAATACATCCCACTACACCAGCACTGTTTTTATGGGATTTTTACACCTCATTCCCTATCACGTGCAGTTTTTGCACCTAATTTTATTGAATGCGAAATCACACGCTGGGTGTTTACACCAGCCACCCTCATAGTGTTAACTGATTTTAATTTTGGTTTGTTGAGCGATTTTACAGTGGAAATCTTCGTCCGTCATACATAACGGAATTGTTTTAGTGCTCTTTGCCCTAGTTGGCCTTGCGCCATAAACATCCAAACATCATCATCATCGTCACGTTGGCCGGAGCCAATTCGAAGCTGCCCCCGAGATTCCCACTGCATAAACTCCAGCGATCCCTGTCGGCGGGCGCAGTTCGGCAGTTTATGCGGCCGAAGCTAATTTCTTTTTCTTGCTGGTGTAGGTAAGACCAATTTTGTATTAAATATTTGGTTGCTTCACTCTGCCTTGTCGGACTGCACTACTTGGCGGCACTTTTTGACGCATTGAAAAATGACGAAAGCCGTTTATTGCCTTCCGCGCATGCGAGAAATCGCGTGTTATAGCCAGCGCTTTGCATGTTCCGACTGTGGTAATTGTTATCCTACAGGCCGTTGTTCGGTGGTAACAAAAAAAAGTTGAAAGACCAAGTCGCCTGTTGAACGAAATTCATGGTCTTGCGCAACCTGCACTGCTGGGCAGTCCAGGCTTACACCGACGCAAGCAGCACATAAGGTAGAAGAGTCACAGACACGAACTGTCGAGTGATCGCTTGATAGTGTACTGAAGAAACTAGACGATATGATTCGCCGGCTTTACTTTCTAGAAATGAAGCACAATTCGCAACGGGGTTTTGAGGACTAGACAAACCAGAAAATAGAGCTTCAGAATAATACAATGCTAGGTATGGAAACCACTTTGACGCACTTTTTCCAAACATGATAACCCTTGGTAACGAAAAGAGGACAGCTAAGAAACCTGGGAAAGAAAACCTTTGACTTGTAGGTGCAGCTTCTTACCAATGATGCTAAAATTTTCCAGCTTCAATACAAGTGAAAAATCTAGAACAATACTACCGAAAAAATAACCCTGAGATTCATGGAGTTCAAATTAGAGATGGCAAATATCTGATACCGGTTCTTGCATCTATTGCCCAAAAAACTCAGTCTTCCGGCTACCAAAAGTGATTAAATTGGAGCGGTTCAAACGATTCCGTGCAAGCCTAACCTTGTAGCTCCTATGCTGGTGCATTTCTTGAGGCGCAATGTACGATATAGCTGGCTAGACAAAAAAACTGCCCTAAAAAACGAAAACAAAATCGTCATTAATGAAAAAAATCACTTCACGAGGGAAGAGGCTGCATGGCTGTCCAAGTGCTGTGCTAAAAAAATACAACTTCGCATGGTCATGCAAGGGACGAGTATATGCTAGGGTATGGGAAGGCACTCCACTAACTGAGATTGAAAATGAAGCTAGAGTAAACAACCTTACATAAAACGATGGTTATCACAGGAACCTTTCTAGAGTGAGAGCGGATAAAGATTGCGCACAGGAACTACGTGGTGTTGCTCTTCAGCTAGATCACGTTAACGTTCAAAGTCTGAGTAAGAACTGGAATTTGTTGTTGATATATCTGAAAGACACCTTGCCATTGGTCGAACTAGTCATTTTACCTGAGATAAATTTTATCAAGTAAGAGTGCCCGCATTTATTTCTTCGACGTTTTCCTTCGTTTTCGCTTTGTTCAAACAAGAGAAAGTTAGGTGGTGTTATGGCGTTTCTCAGAGAGCCATAGATTGCGGAACGAAATAGTTTCGTTTACTAAAGGTGAGGTTAAACGAGTTTCCATCATTATTCATATAGCAGAAGTTCTGGTTATTGCGACTTACAGGTAACCTAAGAACAATGCACCTGTTTTTCTTGATGAGCTTTCCTATTTTTTGAACGGACACTTTAATAAGCAGATAATATGAGTAGGGAACGTCAACATACATACGTCAATTCCAATGAAGTCGATGGTTACGGAATACCTTACTTTAATAGCAAGCTTCTGACTTGAAAATCATATTCTGATTGTACGCGGAACAAAGACTGGGAACCAACCCTGTATCGACCATATGAAAGACTGTTTAAACATGAGTCTTTCGCGCCCGTCATAAAGAAAAAAGTTGCCGATTTGGTCGGTGTATTAGGGTCCAAATAAAGTGAGTCTTCAGATGAAGGTATACTAGGCAAAAAAACTACTCCTTAATTTGTATAGTAGTAGATTACAAATACAGAGTTTTCTTGGGTATTCTTTAAGTAATGAGGAACCCCTCATAACGTACGAACAAGTTGTACAGAAGTTTAGGGTATATCCTGTAACTCAAAAAAGAACGCCATTATTAAACCTAGAAAGTTTATTAGATGATGGATTGACATGAAAATAATGAAGCTTTTTTACTCAAAAACTAAGTTTTTAAGAACATTCCGGATAATCCGACTGACATCGTGATGAAAGGGGAGTTCAGGAAACTACGAAGTAAAATAACTGCAAAAATAAGGTTGGGTGAAAAACACTACACCATAAATCCATTTGCATCGTGTCAGCGTAACGTACGAAAATATGAAACCTTGTGAATACAGTTGGAGGCAGACCAGTCAAACCGAATGTGGACAAAATCATGAAAGTGGCATTCCCCGGTGTCTCTCCGACGGTTGCAGCTCTCTCCGACGGATGAATATTTTATAAACTCAATCATCAACTTAAACAAGTAAACGACGTTAACACCAGTGTTACACGTACAATAATCACTCTTCTTGCTAGCCGACAGAAACAGAGGAGGAGTAATGGCAAATAATGAGGACGTTCTCGGTAATAAAATCGGAGCATTAAAATGGCGTTGGGACGAGAGACCTTTAAAATAATTTAATAGAATAAAATTGGTCCTGCTGTGCATCATAAATCAAACACTCTAAACTGGCCGTATTAACAACCATATAAAGATAAGTATTGTAAGAGCACTGCACTAACGGAAGTCTGAAAAACACTGCAATTATTATTGACCAAGTGCAATTCTTTCGTCTATAGCGTGCATTATAGAGAAAAGGCTTCATATAAATATGACCTTTTTTGCAAATGATGACTTGTTGAACTAAGTAAAGTTCGTCTTTGGTAGTGGTCAAAGTACTAGCAGCTTTCTCAAAAATGTATTGATTTGATTTGTAAACACATAGACCAAAACAATATAGTGCTTATTTCTATTCATCGATTTACAAAAGGATTTTGATACAATTGCTCATCAATTGTTACTATTTAAACTTTACAGATTTCGCTTTGGGGGTCCAGGGGAATTATATTTCCAGAACAATTTTACTAGTCGGGAGCAGTGTGTACAGGTTAAGGATTCTTTAAGCGAAATGTTATGTAGTAATTCGGAGTTGCGACAAGGGTCTGTCTCGGGCCATTTTTATTTAATATCTGCATAAATGTTCCGGCCAATCTGCCTCTCAACTCTCCCATTTACTTAAACGTGGACTGCACCGCCCTGAGTCTCCCTTATGCAAATTATATTCTAACTGTCATTCATCTACAGATGGATAATTGGCGTATACTGGACAGAATAAACGACAATCCCCTTTATAGAACTTAAGGAAAAATCAATCTATTACGTTTACATAGCCCTTACAAAAGTACAAATTCACCCCAGCCACTTTATATACACCTCAACACTTTCAGCAACTGTCACTGTTAACCTATTAGGCTACAGAGCAATGTTAGATAACTAGGGATTCATATAGATGATACGTTATCCTGGAACGTACACATAAGGCACGTAGCTAAACGTGTTAGACTTGTGTGTACTTATATGCATACTTTGAGATCTTTCTCTGATTTCAGAGTGAATGAAATCATTTTTCAGAGGCTCGGTGAATCGATTTTAAGGCGCTTAATTATTATGGTACCTTAATCGATTTAACGTAATTTACGTTATACGACTTTAAGGTAACTTAAGGCCCAAAATTAACGGTCTTGCCTCATCTTACCAACCTAAAGACTTGAATAGCATAATAAAAGAATTGCCGGAGTATAATTCATGCCACTTGTTATCATAGCAAAGACCCCTTCCTTTCATTGACTTGGTTGATATGTCCCCCGTGCAAAAACAGTTCATTTTGACAGTTTCTGAAAAATACATTTTCTCTGAATTCAAACCTGTCAACCGAAAATCATGGATCCTCCGTTTCATAAAAAAAATGATTGTGCCGAGGGTGTACACAAAAAACGGAAAAGAGGGCGTTGTCTTTTATGTGCAATATAATTTATTAAGCTTTTATTATGTTTATTTATAATAATTCTGATTTAATAATATGCGGAGGCTTAGAAACAGGCTTCCGAATTTATTCGGTCATGGGTAAAGAGTCTGGAGTAAGCAATTTTGCACCATTCTTTGCGCATCGTTTTTTGCCATTTGAATTATGTAGACTGTGGAGAAAGCACTTATGCGCCATTCTCTGCACATCCCTTTCTACCCTGTGAATTATGCATACAGTGTGCTTCCCGTGTGACATTGATGCCTTGCTTTATCGTTGAATCACTACTGACAATGTAGGGTGGTGGATTCAGTCAATTTCATTGTATTTGCGGGGAAATTGCCGCCGTTCTGTGATGAAATGTATGTTTATGCTTTTTTGCGTGTGAGTTGTTATATTTGGGGAAGATATAATTGATCATGCTTCTGGTAATCTTGTACATTACCAGATTAATATTTTAGATATTCATTTTGATGCTTTGCATATTTGTCTGATTTTTTTACCGTGCTAGGGCAACTGTTTTGCTTATGTCTAGTGCTGAGGTTGCACAGCTACGCACCCAAGCCTGTGGGCTTATGTGAGCGGGACATTTTTCGGTATTTGTACCCAGATATAAAACAATATTAATAATTAAAATATTATCAAATTACAAGCACAAAACCAGAACTACACAACTAGCAGCACTCCGCGTGGGTGCCTTGCCCAAAGCTAGTCAAAGATAATGCAGGAAACGCTTCAGAAGAAGCATAAAGCAGAATCGCGAAATGAAGAAGCAAACAAAAGGAACACACAAAGCTCCTACTGGAAGAAAACGAGATGCGTTTCGGAACTCCCGCAGCCAAGCATCGATCACTTTAGAAGCGCAGCACATCGGGCGTAGCAGGACAGTACCAAAAAGCCCTAACTAAAGAAAGTTCACTCTTCAGGCACTCGTAGTTCAATTTCAGGAAAGCCATAAAGATGTAAGTGCGGCGCAAAACACCTTTGGTGCAATGCATCAGTTTGTACAGTGCTATAAAATAGCAAAAGGAAGCATCGTGTAAGCGGTAAAAATCGCGGAAACACGGTATGCGGTGGTAATGCATAGGAAAAGCAGCAGCGGGTGGAAAAATCTGAAGCCTTGAAGCGTTCATGCCTCTGTCGGGAACATGATACCTATGTGAGTAATGTAAAGAAATCCCGAACGCGCCAGAGCATCGACCACTTTTCTAATGCTATTGATGAGTTAAGCACGGGCTCTTCAGTGAAAGATTGCTTCCAACGTGGAAAACCAGAACCCAGAACTAACACCCCAAAATGCTGTGATATCGAATCATGGCCTTTGGCCTCTAAGGTGATTTGATAATGTATGAAACGAAGGCATTCGAAAAGTAATGAATGGGCCAAAAGGATCGATAGGATCATCCACATACGTCAAAGGGTTTCTGCTTCCCCGTATGCCTTCAGATACGAGGTCTGGCGATCATCATTCTCCCAAAAAAGGCTAATCGCAAGGACCTGTTACCTCATTCCAAGTATTTCTTATTCCTGCTATTAGATTTACCAAGATACAACAAATATCTAAATCGACCGCAGAGAACACGTCGAACATTTACAAGATGAGCAGCAAAATTCTTTTAACCCGGACAGGAGGTGGTCTACGACACACGGCTGCTTTCGTGGAGGCAAAGGCTAAACAGTTTGGTTTGCGATATCAGAAGAAAACTACGAAGCATTGTGGGTGCACCACTCAAGTTTCAAATGCACAGAAGACTTAAAGAACATATTGCCGCAAATCATGCATTGGGTTTCTTTTTCCGTGTGTTTTGTTTTACCGCCCAGCCACACACGGCTGTTTTATTTGTGTGCCAGGCGTAGCCCGTTCTCTACTCTGTCTTTTTGATGCCCAATGCATTATCCCTTTGTCTTAAAGTGGTTTTTCCTGCCGTTACTAGACTTGCATAATCTTCTGAACCTCCAGAGTTCCCGATGTAATTTAGCTTTTCGGGAAACAATCAAGCCGAAAGATAAAGGCCCACTAGCAGACCCTGCGGACTTCCATTCGCCAACACTCGCCTGTGCACGTCACTTTGTTGACTGCTGCTTCGCTGCGGGTGTATTCTTTCAGTTTTTAGATTAGAAGAATTTCGCTCCAATAAATGTGCTTTTCCTTCAAGACTAGTGCGTCGTTTTTGGCTACATAATATCTGGTAGGTGCTGTTACAACGACCCTCAACCCCCTTAAGTCACGAACCAAGACAAATGCCTGCAAGCCGCAAACCGCAAGGCTTCCAGCTGGAGTGTGGACTGCTGACAGATAAATTCAAGGCCGAGCCAGTCGTGTCCGGTGCAATGAACAACGCATCCACAATGACCAACACCACCAGCACTCCTGTACTTCTGCAGCAATCCCGCCAGCCTGGATTGTTTCACGAGTAACCAATTGAATATCCTAGAGAATGGCGGGGACATCTCGAGAGGGGCTGGACATTTAACCGATGAAATGACGACGAAACACTGAGGCAAATGTTTTTCTATCTATTCGAATGTGCACGCATTTGTCCAAAGAACCATAAACGTACGCTGACCACAAGGCAGTTGTTCAAGGTAGCTTTCTAAAATGTTCATGGCTCTCGTACGCAAGGAACGGGCCGAGTAATTCATTGGACATGCACACAACATGAAGTTGAAGCACCTTTTTCACCACACGGACCGAGAAATGACCAAGAAAAAGAACGAATGCTTCTGGTGCGAGCGTTTATTAAAGAGCTCTTGGCATACCTTGTCCGTTACCCGCCAAAGACGGTAGACGAATTCACGTCTAAAGCGGCCGAGATGGGAACGACGCTTGAAATACCATGTGCTGGGTTCGGAGATGATTGATGCCGGGGCTATTAGCTCCGAAGCACTTTGTGCAAAATACCGCCTAGTCATCAATGCGCAGCTGCAGAAACGTTTGTCAACAATATTGAAACTCAGAGTCAACTCCTGCAGAAAAGTTATCCAGGAAGAAGTTCAAAACAATTTCGGTTCTTCTACGCCATCCGAAGTACCTGGTGAGCCACAAGCTATAGCGTACTCTGCAGCTGTTCCTCGACCACGCCCACCTCTAACTTGACGCACAGGCCTCCACTTACACCCGCCGGACCCCGTTAATCCAAATACAGACGCCTAGGCAAACAGACCTATGGGGGTCCGCAGCTTCGTCCGCTGTGTTATCACGGCGGGAAGGCCGAAGACATATACTATCGCAACTCGTTTAAGAGGCTCGGTTTGCGAGGGCTGTCAGTCAACGCACCATGCCAGCTACACAGCCAGCACCCTACTAAAATCACAGAACTACCGTCCACTACCAACCAAGATTGAGCGCGCTTCAACCGTTCGCTGTCGCCCTACCAATACCGGTCGCGACATTGTCGAAGAAACTCAGTCTGAACGCGTTGAAGTTCTCCCCAGCCAACACAAGGAAGCCAATAAGCAATCACGTCTGGAGGTGAAGATTCTGAACGGTGAAAAATCGGAACCCCTCCAAAGATGCAACGACCCACCGAAGACCGCAATTCACGGCATGGCCTCAGCACAATGGCCCGATCTAACACTGACGTGGCTCACAAACACCATGACAGCCACATGGCGACGCCTACCCGACATCCTCGAGCCGGGCGCCGAAAGGACAACAACAACGAATACTTATAGTGCCCGGCCGTGAACACGCAGAAACCAAGATACGATGCCCCGAAGCAACCGGGTCTCAATGGAGGCGCCATCCGACGTCAACCTGTACATCGACGGCTTTGATGTAGTCTCCCTCATAGACACGGGAGCCACCTACTCAGTAATGAGTGGATCATTTGCGTCTAAGATGAAGTAAGTTACGACCAGATGGGACGGTATACAGATATGCGCAGCAGGAGGCTATCTCCTAATGCCAAGTTGAACGCTTACATTGCCCATCACCCTAGACGGCGCCATGTGCCCCGCCTCATTCGCATTCCGTCAAACTGCTTTCGCGACGTAATTCTCGGAATAGGCTTCTTGATGTGCAGTGGTGCAATAATTGTCGAGGAGACCAAGTGAATAATTAGTACCTAAGATCACTCTATGGCGCCGGCACCAAACCCTCAAATCCATGGTGCTGTAGGGTTCGCCATTGATCACGTCACCCTTAAACCCCACGCAGGCTGTCTAGTCATCGGCCACTCTGAAGATGCAGCGCGTGACGCCGACGCTGTCGTAGAGAGCGACCAAAGTTTGCTTCTCAACCTCGTCGTCTCTGTCGCAAAGGGTATTGCGTTTTTCCAGCAACGCAAATCTCATGTTTAGGTCAACTGCGTCTGCCGAAGAGACGGAAGAAGCAACTGACGTGGTCACCGCCACCGACCTAGAGCACACCCCGGAACATATCAGCAAGATTCCTTATTCCTGGTACGTAAATACTGCACTACCAGACGAAAAACTGTATTTGTTGGGGTTTGCAGGGTTTCTACGGTGAGAGCTTGCCGTTGGAACCCAAATAATGCCGGATACCTCTAGAAAAACACTGAGGAATAACCACTAATGCAGACCTACCTGGCAGACTTTCACCTTTAACGTCTTTTTTCCAAGAGCAGGAAGACAACCGGAAACAAGTCGAGGACATTCTCAGAGGCAACATTACACAACCAACACGAAGCGACAGGGCTGGGCCGGTCGTAGTTGTTACGAAAAAAGACGGCACGTTAGGCTCTGCCTTGACCCCCGGCGACTGAACAAAACCACCAAACAGGACGTGTACTATTCGGGACAAATTTACTGAGCCCGCACCACCTCTGCCACGCGAAGTACCTCTCTTCGATGGATCTGTAGAGTGTACTGGCAAAATGAAATGGACGAAAGAGATCGACCAAACAATGCATTCATAAACCCGTACGGCCTACACTAGTTCTAGGCGATGCAGTAATGGCTGTGCTCGGCCCCAGCAACGTTTAGAAGAATCATGAAGGCTGCGTCAGCTGGCAAACCTGCCTTGTAAACGTTTAACGACGTTTTGGTATTCCCGTGGACTTTTGACCACCTCGTCGCACGGTTGGAGTGTGCACTCAATCTAGGCCATTCGTAGGTTGGGGTTAACGCTGAAGCCGTAAAAGTACCGCTTCGCGTAACAGGAACTCAAATTTTCTGGCAACGTTTCAAAGCCTTAGCAGTCCTGCCTTATCCTGCGAAACTTTCAGACCAGAAGACCGAGACCACAAGAGAAAAAGTGCGTCCTAAGATTCTCAGACTGGGCGTGTACTAGCGGCGCTACGTCGCAAAATTTGCAATCATTGCAGATCCACTCATTCGCTTGACGAATGATTGCACCCCTTTGAGGCGGCAGAACGCCCATGAAAAGGAATATGTTGGATGCAACACCCCCTACATAGCCCGCCTGTCTTTGCTCATTTCGACGAAAATGCCCAAAGCGAAATGCACATGGACGCCAGGGCTATCAGCTTTGTTGCTTCGGCAAGAAACACCCCGATGCTGACTGCAGTGTTTGACCCACTACCACATGTCGCCGATGAAGACGGTGCATTCTTCTGAGTCGTGATAAAGACTAATCTAGTGGCTGCGCTGGCTGCCCCCGTGTTACCCATCATGATCGACTACCTCGAAGGACGGAACGTCGCTTGCCACGGACGTTCAAACGCGACTTGCCCGCATTAAGGCTACAAAACTGAACCCTCGTGAAGGGTTCAGTTTATTGCATTTCCGCAGACCCGCGAGACAAAATTTTAGAAGCTTCTTACAAAGACGCGTCTTCCAGACATCTAGGTAAAGCACACACTACGGAAAAATTAAAGCGAAGTATTACTGGCCACGCTTTACATCCTATGTCTCGCACTACGTAGAGAGCTGCCGTGACGGCCAGCGACAAAAAATACTGCCGACCAGACCCGCCGGACTTTTGCAGCCGATCACTGTCCCATCGAGGGCTTTCCAACAGATCAAAATGGACCTTCTGCAGGCTGTTCTCTAGATCACGATACGCGAACCAGTGGCTTGTCGTAGCGATCAACTATGTGACGCGCTGACACGCTATACAGAGACCGCCGCTCTTCCAAGGTAGCCTGCACAAGAGGTCGCGAAGTTCTTCATAAACAGAGTTGTGCTGCGGCATGGAACCCCTGAAGTAATCAAGGGCCACCGAACGGCCGTCACTGCGGAGCTTATGCGAGATATCTTGCGCTACAGCAACATGGATCACTGAAGAATGACGCCGTACCACGTGTGAAAACGACAATCGCGGATAGGCTACGTATATCGACATCGAACATCACTTGAAACAAAGTCCTTCTGAATAACACATTCGCGTACAACACGGTGGCCTGGAAAACTACGCAAATGGCACCGTTCCAGATTGCATACGTAAGATGGCCGGCTATGATGCTTGATGCATTTTTTCCGCAAGTAGAATACGATGACCTAAACACCGACGTTCAAGAATACCTTGAACGTGCTGAGGAGGCCCAAAAGCCCGCTCGAGCTCGTACAACGTACCAGCAGCTGGTAGAGAAGGACGTTAGAACCTCCGACATCGAGACTCCGAATACCACCCTGGGGATATTGTGTGGGTTTGGGACTCCCATAGGATGGCGCCTAATCTGTGAAAACCTTCTGCGACGGTATTTCGGATCCTATTGGGTGCTGTGACGTTTTGCTCATCTTATCTACGAAGTTATCCCCGATGGTGCTTCGGGAACATCAGGACAATGCACGCGGCCCGAAGTCAACAACTTAGTTCGCCTGAATGCTTACTACGCAAGATGACAGACTTTTGTTTGCTCGCACTGTTATTTCATTTAACAGACCAAGTTTCTCACGCTGTTTCCTAAGGGGTCGTGTGTACAAAAATAGCCCAAAATTAAGCTCTACGGCTAAAACTTTGTTCATAATATTCGCAACACCAGTGAAATCTGACTTTTCTACCACAACTAAGACATCCTCTATGTTCTTCTACACGTTAGACTCACTATTATAAAAGCGTGACCAAAAGCTGTGTTCCTAGGAAACAGCAAAATATTGCACAGTTTTATAACAATAGCGAATATTTGGTATAAACCCTCTATGTGAATCCACGGCCAGGGAGGCAAGGAAGGAGGCCGCCGCCAAGACAAATGCGAGCTATTTATACCATTTACAGAGAACGGTCTTCAAAACAGCCACCTTGTTGCCTCGCCTGGGCATCGTACACTATATCGCCTATGCATTTATTGAGCTCGGCATTTGCTTCATCATCGTTTTCGTAGAAAGTTCAAACACTTCCAAAAATGGTCTCTTCCTAAGGTATAAAGTTGTTTAATGCTACCTTTTTTAAAGGTATTGTTAAGCTTTTGCTTTTTTAGACAGTACTCTCAATGTGTACTTTCTGAACACCTGATCACAGTATCTTGAAAAAATGTACTAGTACTGCTTGTTTTTTTATCTCGGCATCTTTAAAGATTGGTATAACTGGGTCTTGTGTCTACTTCATTTCTTCTCCTTTATTCAGTGCGCTTGCACATCTGAATATGCGTTGTTGTACCAGTTCTGTTCACCCCGGCCTTTAGAGCAAAAAGGCTGCTCGAAGTTCAAAATACACGGACAAGATAAAACATTATCGGCACAAAAAAGCCGCGCCCGCATGGGCACCATGTTGGAGAAGAAACACAACACAATTGATGCCTTTGTTTTTGAAACAGTAGCCTAAAACTTCTTTTTTTTTTGACAACACAGGTTTGTTGAAGTTACAAAATCTCCGCACCTGTTTTTGTTTAAAGTACTTTGGACAGTCCACGGGCCGAAGGCGAATAAAAAGATATGAAGGCCCGCGTGGTAGATTATCTTTTGTGCGTGTAAGCGAGCTTTCCTTTTACATGCATGCTTAAAAGGCTACCTTTTTTTGGATTAAAGTTGTTAGCCGCGAAATCTTAACCTATTTTTGTTAATGTTGCACTTCCAGTGTCATGGTGACGAATATTTTACTTTATCTATCCTATTAATGTCACTTTGATTTTCTTTCGGTTACAATGAATCGTGTTTTGTGTATTTTAAGATTTCGTAGATCTGACCGTTGCAGTAAGTAACGTTTCCCTTTCTTTTTATCGCGTCAGACATCGGCTTGTGCTACACCTAAGCCTAGAAGATGGATGTGAACAAATGTTTTGTCCCCAAATGCGGCAGTTTTGCGAAAGGATTGTTTTGGCTCATGAAGTCCTCGCTGAACCATGCCACAGGGTGTCCCGCTTCATCCACTTAGAGCTCAGCTGCTGCCTGCGACATTTTTGAGCTGCTTCTTTCGGCCTGCTTGATGAAAGGTGTGCATTTATAGGTTAATACCTGCTTGGGAACCCCTCAAAACTCGTTGATTATAACGCCGAAATCCTATGGCGCAGCATACTTGTCCCTTCAAAAAACTGGTACAAGTAAGAGATTACCATACCGGTCCTGGTAACATGAAGAACGTTGCGGTTTCGGCTGACGTCATCAGCGGTTTGAAATTGAGGCCTAAGTGGTGGTTGCCAAAATATTGTAATGTAGCGGCAGATGAAACGAACCATGTGGGGATGACGTGGTACATTTACATAAAGCGAAGAACCTTCTTACATGCATCCATAACTCTGCTCAGTCTGGGTGCGCCACTCGCCCCCCCCCCCCCGAGCTTCTTCCTTGTTGTCAGGCGGAGGTGCGCAGGGTGGCCAGTGGTTTGTCCTGGCCCGTGAATATTTGTATTTGCACATTGACTGCTCTTTATCAAAACAGTGGGCTATAAGTCAAAAAGAGAACAGCAGAAACGGGGCTGCGTGGAAGAAGTCGATTGCGTTTTGTCCACTTCCCCGCAAAAAGCCTATTGACCAGCGTCAGCCATCAACAATTAAACCACGCCCACTCTTTTGATAAGTAACAACCTGTTGCGGAAGATACACAAGCGCCGGGAGCGCACGGTAAAGTAAGCGATTCTTTTTCTCTTGGAGTGAGACCACCGAAAGAATGTAAAGCGAGAACAAACCACAGTGTGTTCAGAATCAGGCTCGAGATGTTTGGAACCGGAAAAACGGTAATAATTTTCATCACAAAACATTAACAAATTTTCTGCGTTTTTGTAGCCGACCCTTTCCATATGCGCGATTTCCCGTGCAAGCCGGGTGAACTTCCCAAGCGTTGTAGTCCTACACAAGAGCTGAGCGCCAGGCAGGGGAGTCGCGTGTACTTATTTTACCGCTAGGTGCCCGGTGCCACCAAGGCACCTACCACGACGCCACCAAAGCACTAAGGCACCCACCAAGGCACCCACCAAGGCACCAAGGATCGCGTATCGGGAAACGCCTGTGATACCTACTGTAATATATCATGCTCCAGAAAATAAAAGACAGGACGAGTTTAAAACAAAGTGAAGGGCCATAGTGGGTATCAGGTTATGCGATATTTTACGAGGTACACAAGGCTTTGAGCAGGCAAAGCGTTTCTAAATTTTTTACTGCAGATTCGAACAATGGACACAAGCAGACTCTGCAAGGATAGTGCAGTTGCTGGTTAGGAAGATTATACTCAATTCTTGAGAACTCCTATATAGACCTGAACTTACACTTGCATCAGTGATTGCGCCAGAACAGTAAGGTTACATTTACAAATGCCGGTGCATTGTTTGGTTTGCTTATTTTTACGTGTGTTTCTTGGGTTAAGCCTGATTTTCTCTACAATTACAACTGCCCCATGTTAACTACTGGCGGTGGTCTAGCTCAAGAAAGGAGCAATGGTATTCCTCAGGACGGCATTCTTTTGCTTCGAAGGATAGAACCGGTTTGCAGCAAGCAAAATGATTTATCATACCTTCCTAAAAAACTACGAGAAGCACGAAACCTAAAGGAACATCCAACGTTCAAACAAAGTGCGCCAATTGGATTGTCAAGCGTTCAAAACTCAAATCACAAAGAACAAACCCATACGAATTTTTTTTGCGCGTCAAGCAAACGCATATACGAAGCGCTTGAATGTAGCCCATACGTTGTTAATAAGATAAAGTTGTACTGCTGTACTCCTCTTTTTATTATCGATATGTGTATTGCATTATCTAGAACAGTTCTTTGTTCGAGATTCCTACTGATCCGCATTGACACAACGGAAACCCGGTTTCACGTGCGCGCGGTGTGTCGATAGGTCTTAGCAGATGTTTTGGGTTGACTTACCGCCTTGTAAGCAAATGCATTAGTTGTCGGACACAACGCCAAAAGACCAGCTAATATTCTTTCGCTGTAAAAGTTAGGCAGTTCTCCGAGATGATGAAACGGCGAAATTCGCATTTTAATGACGCTATCTTCACGACGACCACTGACTCACTTAATTAGGAACGGTTTAAATTTAATTAGATAAACATATATATATATATATATATATATATATATATATATATATATATTTTAGTGTGTGTGTGTGTGTGTGTGTGTGTGTTTATCAAATGTGTATTTCAATATTCAAAACGCAAGAGGCTGGGTGCTGCTAGTACACACTGCGGGATGCGCAACCATCGCTTCATCCTCTTCTTCCACTGAAACTCTTCACACAATTCGCGTTCGTTTACCTATGGCAAATTCACCCATAGCCACATAGTTTTTTAGTCGCCGCTCGGTGCCTCGTGTCGTTATCTCTCGGCTGAACGAGGGCCGTCGCGGTACCATGGGGTTACAGCGTCCAGCGTAAACTATGGCTTCAATCTTACATGTACAATGTCCGTAGAAGAAGTGGGAATCGACGGTGTCGACGCAATCGGGGAGATCTAGAGGAGATCGGGGAGAGACCTTACCTCGGTAACTTGGCGCAAGACGCGAAATGTACCGCAGTAGCGTGCATACGTTTTTAGAAAGATCGATACGGCGGGTAGGCTTCCGGAGGAGGACAACCGATCCCTTAGCGAGGTGCGCCACCCGATGTCTTCGGTTATAAGTCGTTTTCTGATCCGTTTTGGAGAAACAAGGCCGGTTTTGTGGAATCTGCCTGTCATGGTCAGGCCGGCAATGGCGTCCCAGGTGTACTCCGATCGCACTGAGGGTTTGTCTGCCAACCTAGGCAAAGCGTGTCCAGTGGTAGTGTCGGCTCACCGCCATAAAGGAGGTAGAATGGCGAACACCCAGCCGTATCATGCCTTGGCGAATCATAGCCAAATGTGACATAAGGCAGCATGGCGTGCCATTCGCGTTGATCCGCTGAAATGTAGAAGGAAAGGATATCGGTAAGGGTACGATTTAGGCCTTCGGTAAGTCCGTTAGTTTGGGGGCGTTAGTTATGTTAGGAGAACAGGATCGGAGGATGTCGTCAATGACTTGTGAGAGAAAGCAACGGCCACGGTCGGTGAGCAACTGACGTGGAGCCCCATGCTGGAGAATGACATCCCGAAGAAGGACATCTGCTACATCAATAGCGCAGCTAGTCAGCAATGCACACGTGATGGCGTTGTGCGTGGCGTAATCCGTGGCATCAGCAATCCACTTGATTCCACATATCGACTGGGGAAAGGGCCAAGCAAGTCCATGCCAGCCCGGAAAAAAAGGTTCTAGCGGGATCTCGAGTGGAGGTAGTGTTTCCGCAGGAATTGGTGTCTTGCGGCGCTGACACTGATCGCAAGAACTGACGTACCGCGTACGGAACGGTTCAGGCCGGGCCAGAAAAAAACGCTTGCGTAGGCGTTCGTACGTGCGAGAAATGCCGAGGTGACCAAAAGAAGGCATGTCGTGAAGCTGTTGGAGGACAGTGGAGCGCAGGAGCTCAGGGAGTGGGAGCAAATGTTCGGGTCCATCAGGGCGGGCATTGCGGTGATACAAATGGTTAACGCGAAGCACAAATATTGCCGTCGATGCGTCAGATGAGGCAGAGTTGATGTTGTCGATGATCGAACGTAACGCTGGGTCACGACGCTGTTCTTCCGGATTGTAGAAGAGTGCAGATATGGCCCAGAAAAAGACTTCGTCATCATCGTCATCAGCGTCAGGTGGGTCGACCGGATTGCGAACCAAGCAATCATCATCTTGTTGCTAGCGTCCATATTTGTATTTTCATCGAATGTATAATATTGTTGGCGCAATGCCCATCGACTTGATTTGCCAAACAGATCTTTTAGCTAAGAGAGCTAGCACAGCGCGTGGTGGTTTGTTATGGCTGTGAATGAGCAGCCATGCACATAATGGCGAAACTTTGAGACAGACAACACTAGGGCGAGGCATTCTGGTTCCACAATGGAGTAGTTGCTCTCTGGGGCGGAAAGAAGATGGCTAGCATAGGCAATAACCCAGCTCAAGACCATCCTGTCGTTGCGCCATGACAGCCAAGATTCTATTCCGTACCCACGGGTATCTGTGCGTACTTCTGTGGGCGCATAAGGGCCAAAGTGAGCCAGAAGCGGAGAGTGGGTGAGTACGGAGATAAGGTTGGTAAATGGGGCAGCGTGCTCGGTGCCCCACGAAAACGAAATGCTTTTCTTCAAGCAGTTGGTAAGGCGTCTAGCTATATCAGAAAAGTTAGTGATAAAGCGCCGAAAGTACGAACAAAGTCCGAGAAAACTTCGAACGACTTTCGTCGACCGCGGTGCTGCAAAGTTCTCAGCTGCGCAAACATTATCAGGGTCGAGACGAACCCTCCACACATCGACGAGGTGTCCGAGGATCGTGATTTACTGACGTCCGAAATGGCATTTGGAGGAATGCAGATGAAGACCGGGGCATCGGAAAAAGTTAAAATTTTAGAAAGGTGTTCGACATGGGTAGTAAATGAGAGAGAAAATACGATAACGTCATCCAGCTAACAGAGGCAGGTGAACCACTTGCAGCCCTGGAGCAGCGAGTTCATCATGCGCTAAAATGTAGCTGGGGCATTACAAAGGCCGAATGGCATCACTTTAAACTGATACAGAACATAGGGTGTTATAAAGCCGTTTTTTTCACGGTTTATCGCATCTACGCTGAGTTGGCAATATACAGACCGAAGGTCAATGGATGAAAAATAGTTAGCGCCATGAAGGCAGTCAAGGGCATCGTCTATCCTTGGGAGGGGATACCCGTCCTTCTTTGTGACAACGTTTATAAGTCGATAATCGGCTTAAAACCGCCATATGCCATCTTTTTTTCTGCAGCAGCACTGCTGGAGAGACCCATAGACTGCACGAACTTTCAATGATATCCTTTGCTGGCATCTTATCTACGAATCACATGAGACTTTATATTTAGAGGCTTCTGGGCAGGACCTTGTTTTGGAAGGTTGTAGGGTTCTCTCCTCTTCGAACTCATCGACCCACTTCTGTGATGGGGAGTGTGCGTGAATAACGGTCCAGGCAGGTAAGGAAGGAAGGGAAAAAACCTATTTTCCTAATCACCGTTACTACCGGGTGCTGTCTTGGGAAGCTGTGGTCATAGCTTCCTCTGCTATTGATATCAGTAGGAGATTTGTCGCAGCGTTGGTGTCAGCCAGGCTTGCTTCCCAGGATGCCAGTCTTGATTTGGGGATACGGGTCCACTTTCAATGTTGATCACAGGCCCATATTGTTTGCAATATGTTGACGACGCCAGTGGTGGGCGAGACGACGAGTTCCGGACGCGGCGCAACAGGCTCGGCACCCCGATCTGCGGCGGGTGTGGGCGTGACCCTCTATTGAGATTGCCAACAACAATGACAACGGGTCCACGCAACGAACTTCGAAGCGACACCGCTGTGCCGACAGCCCCACTGCAGTGCAAGTCCAGCGTACGACGCTGCATTTACCCCCGTGTGTGTGTATGTGCACCGTCCCGTGCCGTATCGCAGGTCGTCTCTTCTGTAGTATCCATTTCCGTTCGTTTGGCTTCGTAATATAGTTCCCTGCGTATGCATATGCCCGACTCCCTGTCTGAAAACCTCTGAAACAAACCTGACGTAGCCCACGCTTCACTGGCATAATAGTTCCTTCATCTGTTAAAACGGAGGCATTTCTGAGATTTGGTGGTATCAGCGTGGGATCAGTACAAATATTGATTTTGGTTGCACTTCTTAGTAGCTAGCAGTTTCTGAGAACGTTTCTGTCTTTAGGCGGCTGTAGTGCGGGCGATGAGATGATTTGTCGTTAGTTTTAGGGCATTCAATACTTTACGTCCCTACCCGTACAGCAGACATAATACTGTCTCTGAAAAAATAGTTTCTAGTTCCTTGGTTGGAGAAGTTGTGGTCCCAAATGGAGTGGTGTTCGAAATACATGTAGAGGGGCGATCTTTCTTCGCTCAGGCCCTGAGCCCGTTACATTGAAGGAGAAGTTTCTATTAGAAGTTATATTGGTCAATTTCCTCGTGAATAACTTTTTTTTGGTGGAAAGGCCGCCGGATCTTCAAGGTGAACGGTTTTTGTATGCTATTGTAATCAGGGGAAGGTACGAAGGTACGAAGAATCGCAATATGAAGGTCAGCGCAGGTGAAAACCGGACAAAAACAGTACGGACGACACAAGCGTTGTCTAGCAACTGAACGTTTATAAGAAAAAAAACATGTGTATGGGGGCACAAAAGTGTGATAAATACCAAGAACGGCACAAAACACTTGTCACGCCACCACTTAAACACCCCACTTGTCTAAGCAGACAACCTCATCATGCGTAAGTGGAAATAACGGATGGCTTACGCACGTGTCTCCACGCTTTTTAATCTTATAAGCTTCGGCTAATTCCAGCGTTCGCTGCCTTTTGCTGCTCATCATCACGACTGTCCGATTAAACTGCGGAGCGCAACCGAACTCTTTGCAGTGGCGGGACAATTTCGATGTAGGCACAACCTTCATTGCAACGGGGAACGTTTAGACATTGTCCCGTCTGGCTTATATTCGTGCCATCCCAGGGAAGTAGCGGAACACGGGAAGTGGTGGAACATTTTCACAGAGTTGGTGAAAAGTTTCTCGTGCTTTATGGTGCAGTTTTCACCAGCACTAGCAGCTCCTCCTTCCTGCAACCTTCAAATAATGCCGGAACACACGCTCGCCAGCATATTCCCGCCCGAAAGACGACATTGATATCGTACTGGCCGGCAATCTTTTTTATTTGGTGTGAGACAGAAGGCAGATACGGAATAACAGCGATTATGTTTTGACTCCCTGGGAGCGTTGCCGCTACATACTACCTAGAGAAATATTCTTGCTTTCGTCGATTCAGCAATCGTTGCGACACGGAAGCAAGAGCCAAGTGCGGGAAACCTGCCGCTTCCAATCTGGCACTTTGGCGCGAAAACCTTTCGTGCACAACATGCGAACAGGACTTCTTTAGCGCTGAGCCGAGAGACGAAGTGGCCCACCCGTTTTTTACAATCTTGGAATGACCAAAATGGCACATGGTCCACAAACACCAAGTAGTCATCCACATTTTAAAGGCATGCCATGCGTGCCCTTCTAAGGGCTGTTTTAAGGCTTTTTACACTTTTGAGAAAAAATGTTACTAAGTGCTCGGGCCACCCTAGAGCCGATACATACCCCGGGCATTTGCACAAAAAGACCCTCTTGGAAAGAAACAATGTAAAGCACAAATAACACCATAATAGCTCTAGAAAGCCTTCCACAGAAATTCCTGCACGGTTTCCGAAAGTAACATCCTCGTTGTCCTCAAGAATGATTTCTTTATCGCACATCATCACGTGCTCGTGGGGAAATTAACAGAGGTAGTCCTGTATGTCCACACTGAATGCGAACACTTTGCTGGGTTGTGCTCGGTCAATACAGTCCCCACATCCACCGAGTGACGTACAAGTAACGGGTCAACAATGATTAGTGCTCCCACATTCTTCTGTGAAAAACCCGCCACAACGTGCTGCCATAAATTTTGGTCAGTTACGATGGCTCGGAAAAGAATGCCTGGCTTGTGACTCGTTGCTGTGAAAAAAATCCGGAGTTCAAGTCCCTTGGCCTATTTCACTCCTGAATGCAAACGTTTATTCCAGATTTAAGTCAGCAAGGAGGGTAAGAGCGCGTTTCTTTATACTGGCAGCTTTTTCAGTTACAGGCTTGAAGTTTTTCTCCACAGCCTCAATAGCTTTCCTGTCGAAAGTTCCCTTAGGCACGGCAACAAACACCCTTCTTTATGCGTAACAATCGCACGAAGGTAATTTTCGATGAACCAGTTCACTAGGCCCCGGAAATTCGGCCCTAGGGGCGTACCATCCTCACACTTGTCTTGTCACTGCAAAAAGTGGTCTGCGTTCCGCAGTTTAATTGCAAAGTCAAGATAATGAGCAGGAAAAGCCGGCGAACGCGTGAAATAGCCAACGCTTATAACATCCTAAAGAGCGGAGACAGGTGTGTGAGCCATCCGTCAATTTCGCTTACTGACGATGAGGTTGTCTTCCTAGACAAGTCGGGTGTTTAAGTGATTGCGTGACTTACGTTTATTGACAGGTTTTTGGTTTTAGATGCCGAGCGTCTCTTTCTCGGGGGTATGTCCCGTGGTGGCAGCGTCCTCACACTACGCATGCGCATCTCTCCTCCTTCCCGGTCTCCAACAGCTGCGCGTTACTCTCTCCACTTTTCTCCTACCATCTGCTTGCGCTTCTCCGGCGTTCTCGCTTCTGCTCTCGTGGTGCATGCGCTACTCTCCTCCTCTAGTCTCCTCTCCTTCAAGTGTGAATATATAGGGGGTAGAGCGCTGCGCGCATTCAGTGCAGCGCTTGCTTCGGTTGACTCCGTTGATGCTTCCGATGAAGTGTGATGGAAGCAACAGTCCCGTCAGTGAGTGGGCTGACGCAAGCATGCGTCAGCATCAGCCCAAACACTAATAGCAGCGTTACGTCCACTCAAGAAAAAGCTGCGAAGCGAAGGGCACGCGACGCTGAACGCAAACGCTTGAAGTGAGCGGCGGACCCTGAACTTCGTCAGCGCGAAGCAGCTTCGAAGCGTCAACGTCGAGCAGTGGATCCTGAGCTTCGGCAACGTCAAGCAGCGCCGGTTCGAGAACGTCGAGCGGCGATACCGGAACTCCGACAATTTCCCCCAAACCCAACTACTAACACAACGGAACGCAACAGAACCCCCCGATTCTCCGCATCCTGCTCAGGGTTCCCCTCGGGACGATGGGGTAATTTTTTATCTCACTTTCTTTCCTATATAACACGGGTTTTTTCTAATAAAACTTCAGTTGCTAGATAGCTCGTGTGTCTCGTGTGTCGTCCTTACTCTTCTTGTCCGGTTTTCGTCGGAGCTGGTCATTATCAACCTACTCAAACTCACCCAATTTGCTACCTTATCGCACTATGAAGAACGTTAAGAAGGTGTAGTTAGGTACAATTTAAAACGTAACAATTTATTTTCTTGGTAACGATATGGACTGCAGCAGCGCTGGCAAGTGTATTCACTGGTTTTTGCACTGCTTATTTTATAGTATTCGAATATCATGTTGAGTAGAGATCATTTTCTTTTTTTCCGCAAGAGTATAGTCCGACTGCTTTTGAAACAGACGGGGATGCTCAGTAGGCGAATAGGGTCTGGGTCGGCGAGCAGGGCTGTGGTGCCAACCAAGACACAAAGAAGTAAAATCAGGAGTTTTATTCAGGGCGATATCTGAAGGCAACTTCGTTTTAGGGGCTTTGGAAAGGCCTGGATCCGGTACGGTAGAATCAACGTTTGCCACAACTCCTTACAAAGCCTTATTCACCGCTTGTTTATTCTTGTAGTCCCTTGAGTTCATCTAGATTTTGATGCCGTCCTCATAATAATAAAACTTTTCTTAACCTATCGTTGAATGTACTGTGCGATACTAGTTGTGAAAAAGTTACAGACCGAAATTTTGGATTCGAGGCGTGCGAGATTTCTCTCGATGTGAAGGTACGAGGCACTCTAGCACGGAATTTTCCTTGGAGCTTGCTTGTGCGGGTTTACACATTTTGAAACCCGGCCTGTGGTGGTTGTATAAAAAAGGGCTTAGCAATTTCGCAGATGATGGCGCTCTCGCCTAAAATGTCAAGGCTGACACTGACACTTTCAAGCCTTGTTACTGTCGGAAAAGAAGGCTGCGCACATAGTCTTAGAGTCTCTCAGAGCTTCAGCGAATGGTGAAGCTTTGCAGCACCGTGTAATGTCGTAGCTACTAGCATTATTTAATGGCGCATTATAACCGAAAGGTTGCTGCGCCATTAAACCTCAACTTCATCATCATAATTATTTGTCGTCACTATAACGGGGAGTTTAGAAATTGTCATTTGAATGCTAATGTCTCAGCCAAATCGGTATTGCTGAATCCGCGTCGATCTTCTGAAAGTTGCGGTCATCATCACTGGGCAATTCATTTGAGTGAGTATCGTGATATTAATAAATCGAGGTTTTATTTAAAGTACATCTAAGCTTAGCCTAACAGGCTGGCAAACAAATTCAAGCCTTTTATCATGGGATGACCGAAAATGGGTAATCGCTCATGTGGGGATATGTGGCATGAAGATTGTTACAGCAAGTGAAACGTTAAAATAGGATAAGTATAAAATGCCACGAGAAGAAGAAGAGGGGCACAAGTTTTAGCTATGGAGCAGAGTGAATTTGTGAGAGACATGCTTCTGAAGGCTGTTTGCCAGATTCCTGCTATGCAATAGACGGGATCTTCCGAAGCCATTGTCAGAGCGCTGAGAAATTCACCTGCCTGCGGTTCCAGGCGTGTCTACTAGCTGCCCTCGACGACCGGACATTGAATCGCCGGCATCGGCTGTCCGTCGTGATGCAGCCCGCGTCAACTAGTAAGCGGGAGTTGCAATCACGGGTTTCCAATGAGTAAGCATCTAGAGCGACACCTGAGGTTTTTATCTATTACAGATGTCTACGACCTCAACTGAGAACTGACAATTTTGCCCTCCCTCGACGAAATTTCTGTGTTCTTAGAGTAGAGTTCGTTATTTAGGAGTAACGTCCTTCTTGGTAACTACTGTTGTCTAGATAAATGCTTGTTCTCGTCTACTCGGCCCTTTTATCGAAGGTTTTTTTTTTAGGTTTCCAAAATGATTTATTCAGACAAAATTGACCACAAAGGCTAAAGTGACGCCGTCGCTTACACAAGATTGCTGATTGTACCTAGCAAGTGCACACTTGTATAGCCGGCGCATAACAATATGAAAATATTTTACGCACTTTCCCTATCACTAAAAGTGTGCGTGAAGAAACGCGCCGCAACAAATACTTGAAAAGACTCTACTCATGGTTATTTGCTTATGAAATTAGGTTTACGGCAACGTTTACGGCTTATGTAATGCCTTCGGTCCCTTAGGAAGGAATGGATAGATGTAACTTTATTAGGATTGATTCCCAAAGCATACTTTTGTCTGTGGGCACAAATTTCGACTGGTATGCGTAACAAGGACGAACTATTTTTGAAATGCTGTTATGCATCAGCAGGTGTTTACACCCGGTACGCTTCACACCCAATAATTCCCGACAACACTAGTAATGACTAAGTCAACTGCACCAAAAAAAGGGTGCAGCGCAGTGCTCTAGGATTGTTTGCTATTCAACATTAGTACTCGCGTGCCCTCACTATTCCACACGTTATTGTAATTCTACGCCTACAAAAAATAAAGTTTAACGTTACTGCCTTCCCTGTGACCGAGGCAGGAGACGCCCTACCCGTGCTCTTCTTAAACGTAAATTCCAAAAGGAGGCAAACAAGGCTACAAACTCCCTAACGCCCCTCCTCAAAAACCGCACGGAAATCCCGTGCCAATTCAGAGCACATCGACGCAGCTAATATCCTCCTCCACCTTTCGCTCACACCGTACACGCCCCCTTTGGCGCCGGATTCACAATAACACGTACTACAATCACCCTGTATCCACCACCTATCCCCAGCTACCAAGGCAGATATTTACGGCCCCCCAATGCAATCAGCGCTATTTTATCCTTATCTCGTGTGGAATATGCACATGAATTCTCTACAACGAAAGTTGGACTTCCCATTCCCGAGCTTGATGCTCGAACTAACAAGAGGCCCTGTTCTCTCTTGCGAGAGTGGCGGCAGCAGCTAACGGTCAGCCGCAAAAGTGTGGCTAACTGCTACCCATAGATGTATCTCCACCACAACTTTTCTATTGTTGCAACAAATAAATTGTCTTTCTCAAACTGACTTTTCGGTGGTGATGTCGCGAATGGTACTATTCGTTCGAAACGGAGTTTTCTCTACGTGAACTCTGGAAGGAACAGCGGCAGAACGGGCTTCCGAAAGAAGAACAACAATAGTACTAGAATATGAAAAACAACCCTGGAAAACGATCGCGCTCGAGGAAATATTCTTGAGCCGCTACACGAGTCTTTGCTTTGGAACCGCAGGCCCACTGCGCCACATTCGGCGTGAAACAGGCGGGAAAAGGGGGCGAGATTGCACGGTGCAGCACTTATCAGAAGAGGATGGGTGCTATGAAGGGAACAGTTTGTCAGGAGTCACGGTTAGAGGGATTTTTTTCCTTGTGAAGCTGTGTATTGGGTGGAAAAATTAAACAAATGTACAGCTTGAGGTTAGGGATAGAGGAGAAATCGCTGGTCAGCTTCCAGGGGTACATGGGGTATGGCAGCATGGGAACAGGTGTTGGCTGCTTATTCCTCAGTAAGTACCCCTTGACCCGGTGTCCATACAACGTACGAATATGATGTTGGTATTGATGCTTTTGCAGATACGAGGCAATGGTTGGATTTTTCCGACTGCTACAATCTGTAAGCCATATGAGAATTCCTGAAGGGTGGCACGTCCTTTGGATTGAACGGGTGGTCAGGAGAGCTGGAATCCACATTTTTGGTAAGCGTTTTAATACAATTACGCTTTCAGTAAATGTTGTAACGAAAGAGGACCTGCAGGAAATGACAGAATTCGCACGTCACGCCGTACATGAAAAGAGCATTGCAAAGCATTAAAAAAGTAGCCAGCCGGTACAATGTAAAATGCTTATTTCAATCTGATGTAAGATATCAAATCTGTGAACGTTAATTTCCAAACAAAGTAAAAGTGTGTGTGGAAAAAGAAACGGAAAAGGCTACACAAAATACGTTTCAGGCTCAGTCTACGAAATTTCTTTGACCTGTGAAACAATAGCTATCGGTTACTAGGGGGCTGAAGCAGAATCTTTCTGTTAAAAATAAAACGGGGGAGGTTAGGATTCTGGCTATGAATTGCAGAACCTGAGGCTATGTTCCAAAGCTTGAAGATATCGAATTCCTAGAACGAGCTAAAGCTAAAAGCGTGAGAGAAATAATGAAGCCGACAGAATGAGAGACTACGGGGTTAATACATCAGCAAGACCTGAGTAATCCTCCTACCCCAACAGGTAACCTTCAAGGGCCATGTTTTAAATAACTTCCATTTTTTCAGCACTTTTGGGGTTTTGGTAACTCTTGGAAACGTACAGTCGATGCTGCTCACCACTTGCGTACTCCCACTTCTTCTGATTCTTTTTTAAGTGGTTTTATGCGTTTCGTCTCTAATTTTGTGGTTTTATTGTTTCATCTTTGGTTTTAGGTTTTACACATTCATTTTAAACGCCGTTTGTAGTATTTAATCTTGATCTCTTTTGGGATTCTTTTATATTTTGGAAAAACACAATCTGTCTTGTTCAACACTTCAATACTCTCATCCCTGTTATAAAAATATCTTAGTGGTTTTATGCCCTTTAATCTCTGATTTTATTCTTTAATCTTTTCTTTGGGTTTCCAACGTTTTGATTTTGGCACACGTGCATAGTGACAAAGTTAAATCTGGTTCCTACTGGTTGGTTACCCGTTTGAATGAATCGTATTGTTTGTAGTAGTATTCGACAAGTGATTCTTGTAACCCCGAATGGGTGGTGCATGTATCGATCGGATGGGTGGTGATACCGGTTGGAGGTATGTATCTGTGTTGTTATTTTCTGCAAAAAAAAGTTTGAAATTGAACTCTTCATGTCATCCTTTATCTTCGTCCTCGTCTTTTGCGGAAACCTAGTCCTTCGTACGTGGTAAGGCAGTTTTACAGGCTATCCTCTAAACTCAGGGGCCATCGACGTATGGATAGAATATTATCATTAGGTGGGACCCTTCATGTACCTACTTGCTTGTGATTTGTATATAGCCTGAGGAAAGCAGCCGGTGCACTGGGTGAATCGGTGTTTCAATAGGATTTTCTGGAGAGGTATAGGCGAGATGTTGATATGACAGCCTATGGCTACTGTGATACAGCGCAGCATTATTCGTGAAATGGCAGAATAGCCGAGATTACTCAATAACAAACGACTGTTTCTAAAAAGAGGGCGCCTCGAAACGCATTGTGGACGTGGTAAGGTGCACCACAAGTGGTATTGGGGATATGCATATTATTTTGCTGTGAGCGCATCCAAATAGCACGTACTGCGGGCTTCGACTGAGCTTCATTTGATATATATATATAAGACCTAAAAGTAAACCGGTAAAAGGCTTGTTGTGTGGCTGTCCTTGACGCCAGGATGGTGCGGTGTTGATAAATATTCAGTGTACAATAAACGAAAATTTGACAGGATTCGCAATAGTAAACAGTATTAGTGGGAGAAAGACCTTGAGTTTTGTAAAAACAAATAAACATACAGCCCTCTCACTAAACATTGGTTGGGATACGTGAAACGTTCAGGCAAGCTTATTATCAGGTTGGTTTTCTGGATTGTGGTTCCTCTTCTGTGCGATTCGAAGCGTTACGTTGACATTGGTTAATATTACATAACTTTTACAGCATACCACACAGTAGTAAATCTTGTGTGTATAAAATACGATGTATAAAATATGATGTACACTAGGTATAATTTCTTGGGTTACACTGTTCCTTTTTACATACATGGTACGAGAAACCAAAAAAGTGATGCTAATTCATAGTGTACTCGTATGACACCCGTTGATTTTTTTCTGGGATTCTCGTGCAAAATATTTTCGCACAGACATTCCGCTGTATCATAGATCAATGCTTGTGTCTTGCATCCAGCAACCTGACAATATATGCAAACAAAACCAAATATATGAGTTTGGAGGGCGGGGAATATCCACGCATTATCATTAAAATGTACATTTGTTGTAGTTTTCCAATCCAGAAATCAAGAGCAGCCGCATTTCGGGGAGTAGCAATTTTAAATTCACCAGATGACATCACACATAGGTTCAGTTAAAGCAGAATTCTGTCTTTGTATTGGCATCTGCTATGTGTTAATATATAAAACCAGCCTACACTAAACGAGCGTTCTTTAGTCTTGTCACCACAATTTACACTAACCACAACAGGATTTTAAGCCTACAAAAAAGGAAAATGGGCTACTATAGGTTGCAGAGAACTGAAACGGTGGGGCCGTAATTTATAATCTATTAATAATATATATTTGATCTTTATACACATGCAATCTTTGCATACATTTTTTTCCAGAATTCATGCGAAGGAGTATTGCACAAAACTTACTACCCTAAGAAATTACAAGCTACCGAGTGAAAGCAAATGACATTGACAGACAACTGCCAAACACAGAATTACGGTACCGAACATTACGATGTGTACGCCAACATCGCAACTTGAATTTTACACAAATACAATTACTGGCCGCCGTTTGTGTTACGGTTCCTCAATTTGTGTTACAGTGTCTCTGCTTTTGCTTTTCTTTGATAAAATTATAAATAACTTTACTATTTGCTGGAGCTGTAAGCTGACAGTGCCCAGCCAGGAATGGTTTTCGCCTTCGATGTGACAATTGTGTAATTGAGTCTAATAGAAGTAAAGAAAGCCGAAACGAGAAAAGAATCAAGCGCTTGGGCTAAAACCAGGACATGAAGATTTGCAAACACCTTCTCCAAAATTACTCTAAACGGATGTCCGGAACTGTCATTTTCTGGGAGATGGTGAGTGGTAGGTTCTGTAAACACAGCATTCTGGGTGTAATTATACGATTTAAGAATGCTATTTTTTTCTTTTATTAGAAGCAATAGGTTTACCTGGGTCTTTTATCTATGTTTAAAATTTTAAATTGTTAGAAAGAGCATACTGGTCGGAGCCTTGTTGGATTTAGTCTGTTCATCGCGACCTCATAACAGAAGCTGTTGTCCGGATTCATTACCCTGCTATCTGGGTATGTGAACTTGTTTATTCGTATTCTCATGATGCAGTGAAGGCTAAATTGGTGAGTGGTGCAATGAACGTCCTCGCCGCCTAATTGGCTAATGGTGAATCCACCACGTGTGCCTATATTCCACGCATATTTAGCGGAGGTTTGAATGGGGGCTACTTGATTCTTTATTATACGGGGAAAACAGCGCTTAAACAACTACACGGAAAGACGTATATAGACAACGATCGCTGAATAACAACTAAGATGTTTTTATGGCACCGGGCCATATAAAAGGAAAAGTGCAATTACGCCAGACACATTTCAGTGCACAAAAACACAAACACAACTGTGAGATGTGCGAGTGGAGCCGCTGAGCCACCATTATGCATGCCACGTGTTTCATTAGCCAACTTTCTTGTTGTATAGGGCAGCATAAGCACACCTTCAATAGCCGCATATAACAGGAAACTTGGCTACTTGAACATGACTTTTTGGATGGTGACTCAGCGGCTGCACTCTTACACCAGACATTTGTGCTTGTGTTTATCTTGACTAACGCATGCCTGAAGTAACTAAATATATCCATTTATATTCCTTGGTGCAATCGAAATGCCTTTGTTCTTAGACAGCCCGCCTGTCT
Organism: Haemaphysalis longicornis; assembly: GCA_013339765.2. NCBI lineage: Eukaryota > Metazoa > Arthropoda > Arachnida > Ixodida > Ixodidae > Haemaphysalis > Haemaphysalis longicornis. Next base: position 134,306,715 of record CM023453.1, on the reverse strand, counting down.
ATGTACTTCTTTCCCAGTTCTATATAAAGCGCCGTTTTTATAGAATAAAAAGAACCACATATATTTGCACGTTTTCTATGGCATAAATGGGAAAAGTAAAGCTGTTTATGCTACGAGAAGCGGCCTGTAGCGGTTATTCACGTTATTGATAAAAGCGTAATTTTAGACCAACCAATGAGCGCTACCCAAGAAAATTCATAATTTTAGTCCCGCATACCCGCGTTTCAATTGAATGAGGAATTTAGGACAATGACAATGACAGGTGACATACCATCTATAACAGTCGAGGGAAGGTTACTCATGCGCACATTTGAGTTGCAGGTAATATAACCGTCATTTGGGGCAACAACTTTGTCGTTAATAGACTCCTTAGTACTGATGTTATCCCTGTTAATGCCTAACACCGTGAAAATTACCGCTTGTTGTGCTGACTTCTTCACGAAAACGATTTTTGGTTTCCATTGTAATACGCTGGCAAAGCAGATGGTGCCTATTCGCAGGAGCATTGTACATATCTAAATTTTTATTGCAAATAGAAGTTTCAACACTTCTTATGTCATACCTGTCTTTCAGGCCGGCCGTACTGTTGAGCTAAGATTTATATATACCCCTACCTGAACATAAACATTGCTCTGAAATTACCACACACGTTTTAAGAGAACGTAAAATGTTTATACGCGTCAGTCCAGCACGCGGAGAAGATGGCCTTCGATGAGTAGCTGCTTGAGAAATAGCTATGAAAGCCAAGCTAGCGGCTCACCTCCTTCAGGCATAGAGCAAATGAAGTCTACTGACTATTGAATTTGTATTTTATTCTCACCACGACCACGTTTGGTAACGCGGGAGAACCGACCGCACCGAGGGGTCCACCTGTGTGATTGGAAACCTTTATGGTAACTTTATTCTGATATTTTGTATATTTGTTTGCACCGGGAGCACTTGCAAAATCATGTGGTGGTGCAATCCTATGCTACCTATTCTGCACTGCTACTGTAAAGGGGTAAAATTATGAAGAAAACTGGCTGAAGTTGATTTGCGGCAGATGATTGCATTGCAGGCGTGCTAAATGAAATCCTACGCTTTTTTATGCCAACAGTGACCGCAACATTTGAGGCTAGCTTCACAGCGTTTTTTCATGGTGCCGACAATGACACGTATTAGTTGTTTGGTGGGATATGTGGGAAACCACCTGCAAGCTGTGTTTATCATTGCTAGGGAGTGCTTGGTGCTGTATCTAGATATGTGGATCATGGTTATTGGCAAAGCTATTTCATAAGCTTCCATACACTGTGGTCAGAAAAGACGACGAAGAGTGGAATATGGAGGTTATTGATATTCAGGAATAACACTAATGGTTTTGAGGTGCAGGAGTGGTGTCCGGTGCAGATTTTTATCCTAATTAGTCTGTAGTGTGTTAATTATGCAGTAACACTATTTTAATATTATTTCTTAGATATCTGCTGAGAACGTACTCCCTATGTTTTAAGAATATTTCAGGCAAGGCTGTCTGAAGAGGGTAACACTCTATAGTTCGAGAACCTATTGTTTGCTACCTTTGAACGGCTTTTGTTCGATAAAGTGGTGTGAATGCGTGCTTGGCACTTCCTGCGAGTTGTCTGCATATTCGTGTAACATGAACACGCCAGCCCGCTTTTCTATTTGTACTCTTGTACATTTTGTATCCCAACTTAGTTTCTGATTTTGAACATACTTTCCTTTCGTTCGCACTTGCGGCCTTTTAAAATGCATTGAAAAATGCAAAATTTATCAACGTTAACCGGGCAACTGATTCAGCAGCAGTAGTCCATACATATTATTACAAAAAGGCTCAAGGTGCTGCTATGACACCAAAAACATTTGTATGAGGATAGTACCCATTTCCGTGCCCTTTTGTACCGCGTTTGATTTTACCGACCCAGTAATCATTTCGCTATTTCTGCCTAACTGTTTTCCAGGGCTTTTTATGGGCAACTTTTTCTATAAGGGTTTGTCATTTTACTAGCATTCTTTTCCTGTTGCATTTGAGAGTACTGTTTCTAAACATTTTTCAATAACCCGTTTGGAATGCCTTCTGCGATTTTTTAATGTGATACCTGAGGAGTACTGAGAAGAATTTTTTGTTTTAGGTTTTTTTGCAGCTATACGTGCCTATTAGCCTATTAATTATAAGGTTTCACATTAGTCTGTCGATAGCACGGTAAGTATTTATTTAAAGCATGGTTCAGTTGTGTGAGCTTCGGTTTCGACTAAACAAAGACCGAGGAAGACGACGTTGACAGGAGGGCGCTCGGGACACCACCTTTCTTATCGCACCACTGCCTGTGAGGAGACGCGCGCACTCGCTCTCCCTCGCGCGCCCAGAGCGGCTGCGCTCTCCACCATATCCATTCTTCGGGGCAGCATCACGTCCATCTCAAACCACTGACGTTCGCACACGGCGCAATAGCTTGCGCCATCCGCAGCCAGTGTGTTGGGCACGTCGCGCAAGCTTACACATCTGCAGTTTGCGGCTAGGAGTGGATGGCGTCATTTTGACTCCGATTGCGACGGGGTGTCCGTTGGAATTTTTCTCATGCGCGCGGAGATGAAAATGGTTTTCAAATATGTTTATTCTGAACGTTTACGGCTAAAACTTGCCGGGGGATACCTCTCTGTATAGATGAACACTTTTTCATAGTTATCACAGCTTTGGAATACCTTGTCAGTATTTCTTTAATTTTTATGTCATTACTGTTTTATTCTTTCTTTTCAAAGCCGAATTGTTTGTAAGCGGTAATTCACACAGCAAAGTGAAAATCGTTAAAATACTGTAGAATAAAATATTTGTTGTAGGTTGACAAAGTCATTTGAAGCTCAATAACAGACGTCCACAAAACAGCAGTTTTGTCCACTCAGTTATTTTTGTTTAAAATTTCATCAATTCATTTATTTATTTGCTTTATGTGAACCTGTGTGGTGTGCGCGAAGCGAAGAACGTTGGTCATGGCTTGGTACAGAAACCTTCGTCTTCATTGAGGTGGCTTATGCACGGACAACTTGATGGACAACCTACAGGGCTGCTATGGTGGCACTGAAAAAATAATGGAAGGAAGAAAACAGTATATACGATAATGTCTGCAGCTTTTTAAAAGTGAAGCATTTCTTTTGTAAAAGTGCTCTCAACATTGCAATTTTAAACGCAAAGGCTGGCACGAACTACTTAAGGCAAGGGTGGCAATACATTTTAACGCCAGGAGAGGGTAGGTGTTGCGTTGAGGGCTAACTACATCACAACAAGATGTTTCAAGCTACAAAGCAAAATATTCCTGTGACAAGGATTTTTTCCTGTGAAGCAGCAGCGTGCATCCTTGTTCAAACTGCCTTTAGTCAATGAATTTTATGTTATGTGCGGCGTGCATTTCCTAAATAAGCACCGGAGCCTCCGTCATTGGCGTCTGTGTGCATTTCAGCCTCGGCGTACTCGTCGAAATGGGAATGTACAGCCGGGCGCTGTAGGCAATTTCAAAGCTCTCCGAAACCATGCTGCTGCTCCTTCTCCCAGCACAACTAAACGTTGCCTTTATTCACCGCCTTAGGTGTTCGGCAATTTTTGCGACGTTTTCGACGAAGCCCCCAAGTATGAGCACAGTGAGAGCAACTTTCGCGTGCATATCGTATCCTTCGGCCTCAGAAAAATAGTGATTGATGAAGATTTCGCAGCTTGAGCCAGGAGTTCCTCCGCATTGTTGACGTGCCCAAAAGGTTTAGTTCCTAATGCGCGAAGCCGCAATTCTCAGGTTACACCTCCTGCCAAAAACTACGTCGTCGAGATGGGCGAGGCAAGTGCACGTGTCGTTTAAGTCTGGCTAGCTCAGTGCCAGCTACTCTTTAGATAGTTGCTGCTGCCATACACTGTCCACGCGGCATCACCTTGAACTCATAAAGTCTATCCGGCGATATTGACGAGGTCTTCTTGCGGTCCCTGTCCCTCTCGCGTACTTCCATTTTCCAGGCCCCAGTTTTGATGCGCATCGAAGACACCTTCATCACATGGTAAAGGTGGAAAAGGGCGCTGTGGACTTCGGGTAGGGGGAATACGTTCTTTCGTGTCTGAACCTCAGAGTGACGTGTTTTTACTTCGAAGCAGTATATGTCTAACCACATCCTCCGAAGCGTTCATTCCGGTGATGCCGATTTACTCGTTGCCGCTGCGCACTCTTCCTGGCAAATTCCGACTCCGCTGTCACAACTGCTATTGCCCTCTCCACAACCGATGACGCTTTCCAAGGTATTCAATCGGCTGATAATGGTGGTCGCGCTCTTATCAGCGTTGACACAAGCAATTTGCCCACTTTGAACACCGTCGGGAGTTAATAATTTTTTCTTAGAATGAAAGGCATTCCGCGTGATAATTTCCACCGTGTATTTCACATTTAGGCACGCGCATCACCGTTTGCCGGTTTGCGGGGGCACTGGTTTGTGGTGCAAGCAGGGAGTCTGCATCACCCTTAGTCTTCATGCCGCTAACCGGTGGGATGCGCGTTGTTCTCGCGGGAAATTGAAAGGTGGAAGGCACGCGGCCCAATGCGACATGTCAGTTGTCCTCAATGCTTCAGCGATTTGGGTTTGTGTTGGTGTGTTACACAGACGGCGGGATGCCTCGGACACACGACAGAATTGGAGAGTAACATATTTGTCAACTAGAATAAAGCTGGAGTCCTTCCAGCTTTTAACTGCCTATAAACAGACGCCTGTCGTTTGCTTGTAGAAAGAACAGCGGGAAATGAAGCAACCTCTGTTAGAACAGAAGTGCGGATGGGTGCGAAAACAACAGAAAGGTGCTTCCACTGCCATTTTCATCACAAATACTAGCTCGCCGAGGAGCTGGGAATCTCTCCTGGATGAACAGCATCGTGGACGTGAGCAATAATTTTGTTCAGCTGGAAGGGCTTTCAGAGCGACACTTTTGGCGCTGCCTTTCACTACTAAGCACAGGCACATAACTGGTTGCTGATTTATCGGGTACGAATTGAGAGTGGATGGAAGGGTGGCCGTGCACGCGAAGATCTAGGTTTTATGCTTTCACTGATGACATGTCCGTTGTACTGGTGGGAGGTATAAACGGGTATGTCCACCCTTACCCAACCAATGCTAACTTTCCGGTGTCCACAGGGGTTGAGCAGAATGGATTGGTGTGTTACCCAGAGAGTAAGACGCCTACGACGCGGTACGGAAACAGAGAGCTGTATGTTTGTCCACTAGAATAAACCCAGAATCCTTCAGTTTCCTTGTGCTAAGTGCTAATTGCTCGACCTCAGCTATAAACAATGATGTTTTAATTCTTCACTTTCGTTTAGAGAGTGCAGCTTCACAGGTCATCCTTCTGCACAGAATAGAAGGCAATTATTTTTTCGCTAAATGCACAGCGTCGGCCGCCCATGGGCTTTTGGACGGTTGTGTGATGTCGTTTTGCCCTGAACACGGGTTCAGCTATATCCAAGCTGGTCGGAATACATAGGCTAAGGTGACAGACGCGTTTTTCGAGCGCCATCTTCGGTGAATATACCGTGCTTTGCAAGGGGCTTGTGATGAAGACTAAAAGTTGAGTAAAAAAAGTCGCAGTAACTGTACCAAAGCCCTCAGATTTTATTCGTTTTCTTTCCACGGATGCTGGAAGCTGATCAAAACTTAACAAGACCTAAATGTGGCATGAGGGTCGTGATAAAGCCAGCGACACTGGTCACGGAACTTCCTTCCTAAATTTATTTCACGGCGGCCTATATAAAACCTAGTTCCACCAAATGATGAATGCGGTGTCTATCCGATTGCTCCATTTCGATGCTCAAATGTCGGCGACTTTTCAACACTGTGTTTGTCTTTCTGCCTATGTCTCAGTCATTTTAAAAGTGCTACAAATATTCTTGTATAAAAATACACTCAAGTTGACTGCCAAGTCGGTGACATTGCTAGTGTGGAAAGACAGGATCTTTGTTCGTGGAAAGACAGTACAAAGACAGCTTGAAACTATAGAAACTGCATCCAGACAGGCTAAAGCTGACGTCATAAATACAAAAATATCTCGCCAAAGGAGAAATCTACCTCCGGTCACCTACAAATACAGAGCCTACAAGCTACTGGAGTAGTTGTGAAATGACAGCAACCAGCAATATGAACAAGATTAGGCTAAACTGGTACGAAATATTTACGGTAGGAATAGGCAAAGGAACACCTGGTTCCGCAGACAGATAATGCAGCTACACCTGCGAAAGGGAATTTGCGAGTTTTTAAGGACTTCCAAAGAGTCCTCGGCAAGCACAATGACCAGTTTCGAGACAGTACGCGAGTGCTGAATTGCCTTCAATTCCGAGAAAAAGCTAAAGAACTTTTTCGGAAATCATTTACATGGCTCGAACACCGCCTATGCTAAGAAAACACAGCCGAGAGCCATCTGCGCAAACTAGAAAAGGAAGCCATTATCTTACGAGTGGACGAAGTCGAGTACGCCGCGCAACTGCTAGCAGTCTTCAAAGATGGAACAAGTCATCTGTTTAGATACTTCCAATTCACCACGAATGGGGTAATCCAGCAAAAAGAGTATCTTTATAACCCGTCCAAGACCTACTTGCCATTGACTTACTTGTCGAGACCTTACCAACAGCTGGAGTTGGACCCAAAAAGCAAGGTGATTTTGACCTTGAACACTCACAAAGGACTATACTATTTCAACAGACCTTTATATGGTGTGTCTACAACACCAACCATTTTACAAAAAGTGATGAACAAATGATACAAGGATTGTAAACCGTTGCCGGCAACTTGGATGACATCTGAGTGAATGCACCGACTGTTGAGACTCATTTGAGGCCGTGTGAGAAAGTGCTAACATGACTGCGTGCAACATGACAAAATGAGAAGAAGGAGTTCGGGTGAAGTGCGACAAGCGGATTTTTCTGCCACCAAAGCTGGAGTACTTGGGAAATTGTGCCAATAGATATAGCTTACATCCACAGGTTAAGAAGGCAGGACAATCTAATGCCAGGAATGTACCTGAATCGCGATCCGATTTAAGACGGCTCAGTTACTGCGGACGCTTCCTGGAGAACTGTTCCACAAAGCTGAGCCCATTGGACGAGTTTTGTTAGAAAGACTCTAACTGAGCCTAAACAGAATTGTGCGCAGAAGCGCTTTATTAATGGAAGTATCTTTCACTCAACCGGAAATGGCTGAAACAATATGATACGAAGAAGTTTTGGTTTGGTGTGACGCCTTGCAAGACAGAATCAGAACCGTTTGTTTCATACTCTTCTAAGAGGGCACAAACAGCCGATCTTATTTGCATCAAGAGGGCTAACTTCCCGTCAGCACAATTATACTAATCTACTAAGTGACGACTTTTGCTTTTTTCGAGAAGCGAAGTAAGAAAAGAAACTGTGTATAAGCAACACTGAACGTTACCTATTACGGAACGTTATTACAGCTAACCACTGCATGTTCAATCGGTGTACACCCACATACATAGCACTGCGTTGTCCGCACCATTTTTCTTCTCACTGAATCAATTTGATAGCAGTTTGAAGGGTCCCCGTGTGTCATAAAATTTCTTAAACCTGCCAAATAGAGCTTATGAAAGTTGAGTGGGCGCTACAAAACAAGTCATCAACAAGATGAAAAATGGTGAAATTATATTTTTGATACTAAGCATACTGGATAGCACTTTAGGTAAATACCAGGCCACTTTTCCAGAAAACAATCTTTGTTGCCAAAAAAATTTAACCGTAAATACTGGTTCCCATGTGAATGTCTCTTCACACGTATAAAAATATTTCCCCACCCACCGACCTACCGACTGCCTGTATTATGAACCCTCTGACTAACAAAGTGACCAGGTGTGTGGCTGGCTGACGGACTGATTGCCTTGGTGTGTGTATATCGCATATCCTGTATGGCAGACTGCCTGAGTGAATGACTGATTCATCAAAGCACCGATGATACTGCTCTATATAAAGATTTGAAATATTGGGAGTAAAATCCTTCCAGGTTATGTAGGCGCTGTAACCACTGGGTTTTCGAAAACTTGAGTTTGAGTGCCACAAGGAGCAGTTGTATCCCTAATTTCGTAATGAAGGCGCTCGCACTTTGACGCAGCCAAGTTCCTTTTTACTTCGGTGGGCGGAAAAAACTTCAAAGAGTAGCCCGAGTGTTTTACCCAGGTGAATTACAAAGACGTAATTGCTATGTTGAGGAATTTCGCAGCTTCCTATAAGATGTTTGACCATTGCTTATACTGACTTCATTTAGGAGGTTTCATTGCTCATTAAAATATGTGCAACAATTTAAACATTCTGACGCAGTATATCACCAGATGAGGGATAGGTTTGTTTAAATCGCAACACTAACAAACACAAAAGGCCGCACATCACTGCTCAGGGAAACGTGTCACCGTAGTAGGGCTTAAAATTTCGGCAGTACATTGCTACGAAGCTGCAGATACTAAGTATAGCTATATTTTTAACATATTTAACCCTGAGAAATAAAAAGTCTAGGAAACGTTTCCATAAGTTTCTTTGGCGGCGGAAGGCCCCGTTGCTATATCGAAATGCTTTTTTGTAATAAATTCATGATGAAACTCTTAAAACCTAATGACCTGGCCTGCGCTTACCCAACCCTTAACAGGTGTGTTTTTATGTTTGGTTGAAATAATGTTCTTTTACAGATTGTTCACACCAAAGTATATGAATTTAGTGTTTGCCGTTTCGTGTCTACAATTTCTGTTGCTAAGAAATGCTACGCAAGTAATTGACCAAATACAAATTTTCGAACTGTACCCGATGCGAAAGCTATAGCGGAATACTTCAAATTCTCCCTCTCAAAATGTGAAAATGCCTCTGATATGATATCAACGCCAAGGCCAAAGCAGTGAACCTACGGAATGTAGTGTTTGCTGTAAAAAAGAAATATGGCGAAGGAAGCCGCTTAAATTTCTTACTCTGCTTTGGCTAAGGGAGGTCAAGCATTCGACGATGTATATGCTTGTTTCATGGAAATTACCATGAAATGGTGAAGCTTATGTCATCGTTGATATAATAGATAAGAATTTCGCCATCTCATCTCCTCCACTCTCCCTACTATTATGATGACTACAATGAAGTGTAAAATCCAAGAAGATGATCACAATTTCGTACTTCTAACAAGTTGCCTTGTAGGACGATGCCTGCCCCGAGATGGTAATATTGGTGCGTTGTCTTTTATGTTTATTTGATTATAGGTGAAGGGATCTAACGTGCATGAGTTAAATAAAAACCTGGTGTTATTCTATATTGCCTTGACACATGTATTTGGGTTGATTGTGTGTTGTTTTGCCTACCGGCTACACCGGACTGTGTTATTTGGATTATCCGCCGGTCCAGTGAAGCGCGTGTTTCATTTTTATGCCGCACATGTTATCTCCTTTGAAAGGAAAAGCGTTTCGAACAAACGCCACCAGCCTAAAAATAATCTTTGATCTACAGTGTTCTGCATGTAATTCCACGGTTCTAAAAGTACTCGAGCCGAGAGATAAATAGCCGCCGAGGAGACGGCGCGGTATTCGATTAGGCGATACTCGCCTGTGCACGTCACCTTGTCGACTGCGGCTTCGCCGACTCTGTATTCTTTGAGTTCTTAGAAAAGCGCAAATTGCGTACAATGAACTTGTTTTTCCTTCGAGAGAACTGCGTCATAATTGGTTTCTCTGACATTTGGTAAAGGTGCTGCGTCCGCCACCCTTTATCTCCGTCGTCTTCTGGAAGCTAACAACCCAGCAACAGCCAAGGCAGCCGCAGTTTTGCAAGTTTTACCGGGCGAGTTTTGTCTCCTACCAGAACGAACCGAGAGAAAGACAGCTGAAACCTCGACATAGTGCAAAAAGCCACTCCTCCTATCGTCCGGAAACAGCCCCGGGACCCCCTCTCGTTCCATGGATCCCTGGAGAAGATCCTCAGGACTGGTCGGAGAAAGTAGGCCGCGTGCGCATCTTTAACAGGTATGATAAAAAAAACCTTCCGCCATGTTTTGTTCTATATAGAAGATACAGCCCGAATATTCTTCTAGAACGATGAAAGCTCCCCAGCCAACTTTACTCTCTTTAAAGGCGAGTTCCTTAGAACATTCGCCACCGCCGTGCGGGAAGAACGAGTCGCACTTTTGTTGAAAACGCGCACGCTACAGCTCAACAAAAAGGTCGTGGTTTTCTTCAGATGAAGCGACAATTTCGCCGAGCGGACTTTGGAATGATGGAAGAAAAGTAACTCAGGTTTGTAATACGAGGAGTGAAGCAAGAGCTCTTTGCTGCCATTGTCGTCAATACCCATAAAATGGTGGCTGAATTTACGTATGAGGCTGCCGCATTGGAGAAAATGCTGCATATTCGTAAGAACAGTACGACCGCCACATCAATACGCTAGCTTCGGAGACGATCCATGCGGAGGCTCCGATCTTTGCGAAAGAGTCCGCGCAATTGCCAGGGAGGAGCTTCAGAAAGATTTTTCCACTGACGGTGCCGCCTCAAGTCAGTTCCCTGGCTCAAGTCATCTGAGATGAGGCACAACAGGCACTGGAGACTTCTACACCATCCCAAGCACCCCGCGAGCACTGACCAACTCAGAAGCTCTTCGATGAACCCGCCCTGTTCGTCGACCCCGTATTCAAGAGCCCCCGCCGTACCACCCTCCACTGTCACCCACCCGACCCCCTCTAGTCCAATACCATACGCCGAAGACGACCGACGTGTGGCGAACCTCCGAATATGTCCGCTGCGGAGAGGCCGAGCACACCAACCGTAGTTGGCCGCAGGAGACTGCAGGGCTGCGTGGTGTTTCCGTCGGCGCAACTCGCCCTCTCCCTGGCCGACGACCATGTGAGATCGACAAGTATCTATCTCAAACCAGCCGTGGCACATCCTATTTCAACCGTTCACCATCGCCCCACCCACACCTCTCGCCGACGCACCGTAGAAGTCTCATTTTGCATGTGGAAGGACCCCCCGAACACGCGGGGGAAACTAAAAGCAGCAACTTCTGGAGTTGAAGTTGCACAATGGCGGAGAAACAAAAACCCTCCCACGACGCAAACATGCACCGAACACCGTGATTCACGACACGGAATCAGCCCGACGACAAGATGTAACCCTGACGTGACTCCGGAACACGACAGCCACACGGTGCGACACGTACCGAACATGACCAGGCCTGCTGGTGAGAAGACGATGACGACGCATAGTTCACAACTGTCAACACAGACAAGCAGAGATACGATGAACCGACGCACCCGGAACTCGATGAAAGCAGATTCGGACCTTCAGCTGTCCATAGACGACTTTGATGTAATCGCTCACATAGACATGGGAGCCGTCTACGCAGGAATGAACGGTATATTTGCGTCTAAGCTGAACACATTTACCACCAGACTGGACTGTCCCGACATGCGCACAGCAGGAGGCCATGTCTTAACGCCAACTTGAATGGACACGTCATGGGTGACAATACACGGCACCACGTGCCCCGTCGCGTTCGTCTTTTTGGCTAACTGCTCTCACGACGTACTTCTTGAAATGGACATCGTGACGGATAATGGTGAAATAATTCGTCTACAGAGCAAGTTGAAAACTTTCTCCACCAAACACTACAAAACGCCGGAACAAAACCTCGAACAGCTTTCTGCTGTAAGGATCGCCATTAAAATTGTCACCCTGCACCCTGAGCAAGCTGGAGGATCACCGTTCACTGCGAAAATGCTGCTACTGACGTCGAAACTATCAGAGGGACTAAGGAAATGTTGCTTCTCAACCGCGGAGTCTCTGTCGCAAGAGGCATTGCGTGATTTAAGATTTAAGCATCGGCAGTGTCACTTTAACGTCGCTATTTTCAGAGAGGGGTACCAGCATTTGAACGAGGGTGCTGCACCTGCGTTCATACAAGAAACACAAGAAGGAAGGGACGTGATTGCGGTCGCCGACTTTGAACGCGCCCCCGAAAATACCTTAAGACTTCCGCATCCCTTTGACGGAAGAACGAAAAAATGATTGGCTATGCTGCGATGCTGCAGCGAGTGTTTTTGTCGAACTGAAATTCACGACGTACACCTCTAGCGAAGCACATAAATATAGCGAAAGATGGAGCCCGACATACCCGGCAGTCACTGTACTGAGGGCGTTCACCCGAACGGGAAGCCATACGGATACACGTGGAAGACATGCTCAGGGGCGACATTATACAGCCATCGAAAAGCCCCTGGGCTGAGCCGGTAGTATTCCTGAAGAAAAAAATATGGCACATTAGGGTTTTGCGTTGACTACCGGCGACTTCAAACAAACACCACTGTGGAAGTGTGCCCCTGGCGCGAACCGTCAACGCACTCGACCAGTTCTGACACGCGACGTGCGTTTTATCCATGTATATAAAGACAGGGTACCGGCCAATAGAACCCGAGAGAGACCAAGAGAAGACTGCATATATAACCCCGGACGATCTTAGTTCAAGGTGATGCCGTTCCGGCTGTGCACTGTAGCACAAGTGTTTCAAAGAGTCATGGACACCGTGCTAGATGTACTGTGCCTAGGTAGCACGCATTTCTCGTATACCTCGAAAACGTTATGGCATTCGACCAAACCTTCGAGAAAGTGCTTGCAAGTTTTGAGTATGTACTCGAGGCTATTCGCTTGTCAGGGCTAACCATGAGGCCTGAAATCTGCTGCTTCGCGTACGAGTAACTCAAGTTTTTGGGCCGTGTTATCTCCGCCCTGTGTCCTGCCTGACACGACGAAAACTTCAGCCTTAGTGATCATCCCAAGACCGAAAGGCAAGTAGGGTGCGCGAAGATTTCTCGGTATGTGTGCATTCTATCGGCGCATCGTCAAAAACTTCCCACGCATTCCAGAGCCCCTCACGCGCTTGAAGAAAGATAGCACTATTGTGTCTTCGCAGATCCAGAGGCGGGAGCGGCAGGCAGCACACGCTGGCTAGTGCAAGACGTCTTTACTCGGTTACACAAAGAAATAAGCTAGCAAAAGGAAGGAAAGAGCGTCAGCAGATTGATACACAGGCTCGAGGCACTATCACACAAAGGAATTGATGTCTCGTAGAAGAGCAGTCCGGATCGCCGCTCATAGCGAAGCACGTATGCTGTACCACCATGGCTCACAAACACGTAACAAAACACTCTTCTGCCCTCATGAGTTTTCGCCTAACTTCCCGTAACAGTCTGGTAGAACATCAAAGCTGCGGTGCTGATAGTTCATAGCTAACTGCACGTAACAGTCTGGTAGAACATCAAAGCTGCGGTGCTGATAGTCCATAGGGGCCGCCGCTATGGAGACAAGTGGCGAGCGTCGGACCACTGCCCGGTATAAGGCGCGCAGTAAAGGCTGTTTTCTTCCTAGTCCGACTGAGCCCGACGTGGTCCGACTCGGCCTGTCGGGCGCTGTCGGGTGGATTTTGTCGAGCCATGTTGAACGCGGAGGCCGAATGTGCTCGGCGATCAAATTCATCCGGCTCAGCCATGCGGCTCGACCATCCAAGACGAGTTGCTCCACCCATCGGCCAGTGCCAACATGACGGCGGCGAACTGCGGAGCTTATGGCGGGGCCGGCGTGCGTCTCACTGCTTGACTGTGATATCAAAATTACAAGCAGTTGCAGAAGCTACGACAGACCACCCCGGTAGTGAGTCGGTACAGCGATACGCGTTTATCGTTTCTCTGTTTCAAATGTCCGTGATTTTGATTTTTGTGCAGCCGAGACACGAAAGGCACCAGCGTCTGCAGTGTGGTGCGGTGTTTCTGTTTCTATCAAGCGCTCAGCGATAAGCTCGTCGTGCACACCTACAAATAACGCGTATAACGCAACACGGTCGCTAGCGCGAGAAGACTGATAAAACCAATTGATCGTGGCCCGGACTGCGCGGGCTCCGAAATGTGGTCCGGCTATCAAGGCCTGTCTCCACGCTTGGACCATAGATAACGTTCAAAATGCGGTCACTCTGAGTAGAAGCGCAGTGGCAGTAAGCTCTTGTATAGTGCAGTGTTTCCTTATCAGGGGTGTGTGCAGTGCTGTTGTTTACGTTTGATGTATGAAAGCTCAGCTCTCGCAATCAGCCATGTGCACCAAAATCCGTCAAAATGCGACTGACGTGTGTCTTAAGTTTCAGTTCTTCCGGAGTTTAATGTTTATGTGATTGATTGATTGTAGGGTTTTAACGCGCCGACGCAGTGCAGGCGATGGGGCGCGCCGTAGTAGTAGGGGTCCAGATTAATTTTGACAAGATGGGAATCTTTAACGTGCGCCAAATGTGTGTGTGAAGCTGCGGCGCCGCAATCTACGATACTGCAAGAAAACACAAAGCATCGAAGAGATACTCCTTTTACATAATTTTCCCTGTGTATATCTGCGCATTTGGTGGCGATATGTGGCGGTTTTTCTGCGTTCTAAAGTGTGGGAGTGTTCCTAGTGTTTTGGTGCCGCTGGTTGACTGCGGCATTCCCAAACAAATGACGCGAGTGCTCTACTAGTGCACCTATTCCAGTGGCCGCGTGATGTCGTGGCAAGTGTGTTTTGTTTGAGATGCAACTGCAGTGTTTTCCCAGGCTGTTTTTCTCGCTTTCATTACTGCGTCGGTTACGTGGCGTGTGCTTCATGCGAGATCCTGTTCCAGTGCAGGACTAGCTGCAGTTTTCGTGGTCAGTTCACTTGCAACCGTTTTTTGTTTACACATGCGCAAACAGGAACTCGGTAAAGCTAACGATACCATGCGCCATTATTTAAAAGAGTTCCTTCACGAATGAAGCATCTGATTATTGTTAATGTCATCGTGCAATCATGACAGATGCCTGTAAGTAGTGTTGACCTATCATGTTCACAAAATGGTTTTGGCCATAAACCTTTTAAAATGCAGAGTTACACTTTTGCTGCTGTTGTTTGCTTTGAGCCACACCAAAGTTGGCTACGCTCTGGCTTTCCCTGAACTGTTAAAATGCCAGCACTGTCAATAATCAGTGGACATTCTAAAGCTGACTCGGGGTAATCCGTGGTCCGTGGGCGACACACGTGATTTCATTTTAAAATCCGTGATTTTGCTCACAACGTATTCAGTATCGCTTGAATAAGCTCGTTGGATATGACGGGTCCCAATTCGTTGCTTTGTCGTCCAGTTCTACCGATGAATCCAAAAACCCGAGCCGTGACGCAGCTTAGCTTTGAGAAATAATTTCCCTTCGTGTTTCAAATGGATCACACCCAACTTAGCAGTTGGCGACGTAGCCTTTGGCAATGATGTTTCCTAGATTTCTCCTGGTTCGATTTCATCATCTGTCACTTTCAGAACCACTAAAGCCGAGTACATGTCTGCGGGCCAAATCCACAGTGTTCTGATCCACTACAGTTCAGTTTTGGCGAGCTGTGTGGCTGGGATTCGAGATTCTGCATGCTGGGATTTATTTTCCCGGGTAATGTCTACATACGAACTTGTGTTCGAGGTGTTGAATTTCAGTGACTAAGTTGTGCACGAGCTGCTTACAGCGGTGAACATTTTCATGAATCCAATAGAGAACTGTTGTTGAATCCGTCCACAGGTCTAGCTTTGAAGGCTGTTGCTTGTGGGTTTTCAAAATACATTGGCACACTCGACCGGCAAGCAGGCGTGCTATCAGTTCCAGTCTCAGCAGTGTAATTTTATTGCCTGGGGCCACCGTTTGTTTGCTTTCTGGAATTCTCGAAATTGTACCGTTTTCACCCTCCAGGCTGAGGGAGGTAACTGCTCTATACGTCAGTGGACCGGCATCAGCGAAAATATGAAGGCAGTCCATCCTGCCTCCATTTGTGTGTGACGTGTAGTACCGGAGTACTTGAACCTCGGGGAGATATTGGAGCCCACCTAACTGCACCTTCCAGGCTGCTGTGGTGTTGTCCGGTAGAGGTTCCAAGTCGGTATTTTTACGCCACAGTTCTTGAAGAGTGGGCAAAAAAGTCCTAACCTATCCCACATGAGCTCTCGCTTTTGCGGCTTTTCATGCAGAAAAAGGCCATTCACCTTTCTCAGTTTTGTGTGAAAAACACCGGCAAGTCACAAAAAATCTCCCGTGGCCACGGATGCCGCAGTGAGTGCATTTTACGCCAAGATTTCAGGCTGTTTAAACATCGCATCAAGCTAGGCCTCACCAGAGGAACGTTCCAAGGCCGGCGAAAGAGAGCGCCTCGAGGAGCCAGTAGCAAATGCCCGCACCACGTACATGAGCCCCAAGCGCGAGCGCTCATCGGCAAGCTGCGGCTGCCCAAGAGCTCCACAAGCCGGTGCAGCCGCAGCTGCTCGTCGCCGACGGAAGCTCCCACCACCCCACAGTGAGCCAAGCACCCGACGCGGCGGTGCACGCACACAGCAAGGAAGCGAACAAGGATGACAACGCTATGCACACCGAATCCACCGAAGAAAGCGGCTCGCAGCGAAGTTGGCATACGATGAAAACAGCGGCATAACAATCGGTTTACTGAATCAAAGAAAAGTGACCGAAAAGAAAAGAAACAAGACCGCCGCCACTTAGGGAGGCACACCAGCCGCACAACCAACCTCTGAGCACTCGGCCACGGAGACGACGCAGCGGAAACGTTACCGGATGCCACCATTGCCCGTAGACGATACGAAAATCACTTATTCCCCAGAAGCCGGCCTTCAACTTTCGAAATAATCCCTCGTAGAAACAAGTAACGCCATCGGAAGGGCAAGCAAAATCACACAAAAGGAATTCCATGACAATGTTCGCATTCACGTGCAGCGAATCGAAAACCTCGTCATTGCAAGTACATCAAGGAAAGACTTGGCTTTCGGCTTCCTGGGAGAAATCAGCAGCATTCAACTAGGACGAGAGATATTCACCCTGCGAGGCCATGTGAAAACTCTGGAGTGGATCAGCAGAGGAGCATCAACGGCGTTCCACCGAATACCAGTCCCGATGAACTCATAGGCGGACTCCGCGTGCCAGAACGATATACCATTGTTGCGGCACGAATGCTGGGAAAATCGTCTGCAGGTGTCATTTATTTAATGGCCCCCACGTACCGTTCAACGTGATATATCACAGCGGTGACTACCGTTGCCGGCCCTATCGCAAGACAATGCAGTACTGCAGATCGTGCGGGGAGCTGGGCCACCGGCAAGCTCAAACTTTCTGCCACAAATGCGGCGAGACCAGTCAATCACCTGACCACAACTGTCAACCATGCTGCAAAATCTGCAAAGAACCGCTTGAGACCGCAGGGACAGAGTGCAGGCTGAAGCTGAAACCAGGACCGGCCCCGCACAAGGTTCGACAGCAATGAACAGTAAAGAGCCTAGAACCACATAGTGAATGGCGGCACCGCACAGACTTCCTTAAATCTACAAGCAGTCAAGAGCACAACTTAAGATAACCGCGATAACAACCAGCAGAGAAGCAGCAGAGACAGACCTAGAGCGCGCTCGCTATCTCGAACCGGCTCGCAAGCTTCATCTCAAAAGAGAGTGAGCTACGCCAATATGGCAAGTGAATCTGCAAGAAGCTCTCAAGACGAAGCTGCCATCAAAGCCTTAGAGATGAAGATCCAAAGCCAGCAAACACTCATTGATAAGCTGCTCCAGTGCTGTCGAGAACAAGAAGCTGCTAAACACACTCCACAACAAGTGCTACTCGCAGAGGAGCGAGGTATTCAGCTAACTGAAGACAGAATAGCCGCACTTGAACACTGGATCATGGAAAGCATACAGCAGGTCGTAGCGGCAGAAATCCAGAAAGCCATAACGCCTTTTGCGCAGCAAGTATCCCACAACACTGTAATATTTGACAACTTCGTCTCATACGCCAGGAAGAAGTATATCACCAAAATGACGCTCGACTCAGTCCTCTGCTTTATAGATGCGGCGCGGAAAAAGGCACGAAACGATAGTCGTGACGCATCCCGTGCTTGCTCATTAAGCCGAGAAGACTTCTCTGACATTGAATACATCAAAGATGCAGTCGAAACTGACGGCACCACAGACGTCTTTTAAACAAAAGTCTGGCAATGGAACTGTAGATCTATCAGGCGCAAAATGCCTAACATCCTAGAACTCACTAAACAAGATCAACCAGATGCAATAGCCCTCCAGGAAACGTACAGCACTAACGTTAGCCTTCAAGGATGAAACGCCTTCAGCAGAACAGAGCGCACCGTAGTCCTGACTAAAAAGACCCTTACCGCCCAATTGCACGAAATCATGGACACCAACGTGAACCATAAACGTGTCGAAATCTTACCCGACAGAAAAAGTCAGCAAAGTATCTTCATTTTTAGCGTCTACAGCCCCCTATAGCCCAACTGGCGAACTTCGAGCAATTTATAAGGTAAATCACAAACATCACGAAAGGGCACAAAGTCATGATCGCGGGTGATTTTAACGCTCCTCACATGGTGTGGGGGTACCCGTCAAAAACCAGTAAATAGACCCGCATACATGACGTGCCCAATCTCACAATTTAAGTATGTGGAATGATCCGCTGCAACCAACCAAAGTGGGCAACAGTGTCACCAGAGACACTGATCCCGACCTGACCTTTACCCACGGCATCCACCAGGCAGAGTGGACCCGGCTGCAGGAGAAGTTAGCAAGTGATTATCACATCCTACAACTCGAGATAAGCCATTGAAAAAGAACCGTTCGGTTCACGACAGCAAATCTCACGGATTGGAAAGCCTTCCGTACCTACCTCAATCCCGGAAACATTGAAGAAATTGACAAATAACTTTCTAAGATATTTGAGAAAGGGGAAGAGCATACAACCATAATTCAACTCTGCACAGGTATTCCCGATAATGACCTCCAGCTTTTCCATCTTTGGGAAGCAGGAAGAAGCCTCCTCAAGCGATGCAAAATACAAAAAGTCCAATAGAAAACTCAAGCTGAAAATCGCCGCCATCATTAAGAAAGCTGAAGAATATGGCGGCCTATTGTGCCGGCAAAATTGGGACAAACCATGAGACCAACTTCAGGGCACCCTCAGCCCGCAAAGGACCTGGCATATCTTACGAGGCCTTCTGGCGACTACCGCGACAAAAATACACCAAAAGCAAGACCTCCAAAAATTAATCCACTCCTACGCAGGCACCCAACAAGACATACTAGATGAGATACAACGGAAGTTGACCGGGTAACATCCCATCGAGTACGACAAGTACCGATTCGTATCGTTAGAGCATATTCCTGACCTCGATCGGCCTTTCACAAAAGCTGAAATGGAGGAAGCCCTGGTAAAACTCACAAGGAACACTTCGCCCGCCAATGACAAGATTAACAATAAGATCCGCTCTAACCTACCTTCAGATGCAACAGAAGCACTCGTATAGTATTTTAACTCATGCTAGAAAACAGGTGAACTGCAAGCAACATGGAAGCATTCGGATGTGACCATGATTCCCAAGCCAAACAAGCCTCTACGTATTGACAATCTTCGCCCTGTATTGCTGACTTCCTGGGAGGGTAAACTTCTGGAACACATTATCCACGAACGGCTCTCGCCGTATCTCGAGCACAACTGTACATACCGGACGCAATGTTTCGGTTGCGACAGCATTTGTCTACCCAAGACATCCTTTTGCTCCTGAAGAAGGACATCATAGATCGCCAGGATCGTCATCACAAGTCGTGCATACTCGCCGTCGACGTCAAGGGCACCTTTGAGAATATCAAGCACGAAAAGATTCACAAAAATCTGCAAAGTACCAATGTTGGCCACAAAGCTTACAATATGTTCAAAACTTACTCACGAATCGTACGGCAACGATGGACATCGGCCACCTTTCAGAAGAAAAATTCGACGTACCAAACAAGGGCACGCATGAAGGTTCGGTGGTCTCCCCGCGGGCTTTCAACATCACCCTGCTACACCTGCCAAAGAAACTTCGGACCATCAAAGGACTAAGGCATGCTCTTTACGCAGACGTCCTCACGCTTAGGGTGAGAGCGCCTACAACGGGGAAACAACATGATCCTCTACAGGAGGCCATCGACATGATAGTTACCTATTTAGACTCTTGCGGTCTCCAGTGCGCACCGGAGAAGCCTGAGCTTCTCGTGCTAAATGCTCGAACTCGAGGATGACCACCCAAACTTGTAAATGAGGATCCCAGCGTCACTCTTTATGGAGTGGAAATTCCCAAGGTCAACTCTCTTTGGGTACTGGGTCTAACAATACACAAGGATGAATCAGGTGCAGCTCATCTTCCCAAGCTACAGCCACCAATGATACAAGTCACCCACTTAGTTAAAAGAATCACAAATCAATGAAGGGAGCTCAAAGAACAAGACACCTTACAGGTTTTTCGAGCATTACTAACCAGTAGGATGAAGTGCGGAACCCCATACTTAGTCTTAAACAGCGCTGAATTAAAAAACAAATTGTACATAATGATCAGGAAGGCAGCCAAGACTGCTCTGGGCGTCTTTTTTATGGCATCCAACGACAAGCTGCCTAAATAAGGCATACATAATTCGCGGGAGCAGATGGTCGAAGCCCACAAAGCCAGCTGACTCGAAAGCCTCAAGCTCATTCCTACAGACAGAGCAGTACTCTGCTATCTCAATTACAGTGAAATCTACATCGCGGACACCGACCAAAAAGCAAGATTACCGTTGGAACTCCGAGAGGGAAGCTTTGTAGCACGCATACCACGTAACATGCACCCCTCTTACCACAAAGAAAGAAGAGAGGCAAGATCGAAGGCACTCCTCCGAAAATATGCCAAAGATACCAACACAGAATACACAGACGCTGCTCGATACCCAGACAACACTGCTTTCGCAGTAAGCGCCACGGACCAACGATACAGGGAACTGATGTCGGCAACAATACCGGCTCGTAACCCCAAAACAGCAGAAGAAGCAGCCATCGCCTTGGCTGTGACCACATGCAGCGACCGAGAACTAATATTCTCCTACTCACAAGCGGCATGTCGCCAATTACAAAAGGACGCGTGTCCACAGCAGCACTTAAAATTTGAAAGACGCGCCTCAACCTTCCTTACACCTACGTCATCTGGAAGCCGGGGCATGAAGGGTTGGCGGGAAACGAAGCAGCGCTCGCTGCAGCCGGAGAAGATACCGGCCGGCCCTTCCTGCCACCCAACAGTGGTGTGACTACGGGCGCAGAAGACGTACCCATTACGTAAAGGGCAATACTGCAGCACTACCGACATGAGTGGAGGAGATATCCCCCACCACACCTTTATCTCACTGAGGAAGAAAGCGTAATCTTTAGTCGCCTCCAAACAAACCACACGCGCACGGAATAATCATGCACCGCAATTACCCCACGCAATTTCCAAATCTATGCCCTTATTGCGACATACCAGACACCTTGCTGCACACGATTCTGGAGTGCCCTTGCGAAGACCGCCACCCAGACCCACCTGTGGATAGCCAAGCATCATCAATAACCCTGACTACCGCAACACAAGATATTGCAAGCATGCATACAACAGGTCAAACTGACATTGCTGAAAAGTGGTTAGGCACTGCTCGTATACGACAATCTGGAGAACCAGAAGATTCTGGTTAACCGGGTGAAGACGGCAGCGAGGTTTCCTGGACTGAGGAGACCTACCACCTCGGACAGGAAAGGACCAAGTTCTAGCTAGTCTTTTCAGACAATAAACGTTCATTTCTCTCGCTCACTCTCACAGTTCTTGGAACAGGACCTTTGCCTGGACGATGAAGGGAGAAAGTCACCATAGTGCGTCACATATTCATGGCGTTGTTTGTAGCATGGAGCAATTTGTGAATGGTTCTGTGCCATGAACGAAATCCGCGGATGTAGATAATGTTAACTGGTCAGTACATGGGTCCTATATAAGTTGCAAAACTTTTAGCACTCCCAGCCAATAACCGAGATGCATGGTAGCGTGGGAGTCATGATGAAATAGCTGTAGTAGCATTTTGCTGCTGAACGACCATTGTCCAGTTTCATTTTTACTGTCTGAAACATTACGGTTGCGTTGTTGTAGAGCTTCACCGCAGCTTCCTCGATTTCAGCTCCTGTGAGCATGTCACCCGTGTATGTCTCGCAGTTTGAGGTTACTGCTCTTTGTATTTCTTTAAGTGGAGTTGAAGCTCGTGGAAAGTAGAGAGAGAGAGAGAGAGAGCGACAAATAACATCTATGTTTGCCATTCCATAAAGGCTTCTGCTTTGCTGGGGAAGGGGGTGCTGTTACCAATCACACCCAAGCACTGCTTCAATGTGTTGGAGGAGTGCCTCGCAGTGCTCCTCTGCTGTCAGTGCTAATGAGGAGCCGGTCAGTTGTCAGACTGATGGTCGGTACGGGCCGGCGCTTTTTGTGCGCTTGCGTAGATGGACTTTTACATGTTTTGGGGATCCTCTGGGGGTCACCCCACTATGCCCAAGTGCCAGGAGAAGGGAAAAGGGAGTCTGTGTATATGTTCCCTGTCTGTATAATATCTAAGCAGTGCCACATGTAGTGCTTGTTGTTAAGGTACCCGGACCTCAGCGTGGGCGGCTAGGCTGGCCACGTTTGTTTTCTAAGTAGAGCATGATATGTGGGGTTCCTAGGGCACCTGGTTGAGCTCGGCGGATGCAACTTGTCTGCGATCGCGGCCGAAAGGTGGGGGAACGCAGTGTGTGTCTTGATCGGTGCGACGCTCTATCAACTTTGGTGCCTGGCTTTTTTTCTTTGGCGCGGCTGGTGTGGCGGTCTTATTCCTCCGGAGTGCAATTGGAGGCTCAGACTCAGGGAAGAGAGCATCGCGCGTGAAGTGGTGAGCCGCCACATTTTC
The DNA here is from genome assembly GCA_013339765.2 of Haemaphysalis longicornis. NCBI lineage: Eukaryota > Metazoa > Arthropoda > Arachnida > Ixodida > Ixodidae > Haemaphysalis > Haemaphysalis longicornis. The sequence continues at coordinate 134,283,913 of CM023453.1, read as the reverse complement.
TGGCATTCCTTGATGACCTGGGATCCAGCGGAGTTCAAACGAAAGCTGTGGTTGGGAGGTTAGATGCACTTTGAGAGTGGAGCGAATATGCATGGCCATTTTGTTGCGCCAGAAGAGGCGGATCGCATCCTGGCTGCACGTCAGTGTAAGCAGTCTGCGTCGGCCGGTGAAGTTCGTGATGCCATCTGCTATGGCTAACGCTACGGCATAACCGGGATCACGAATTACCGGGAAGCGACGAGTACTTTGTCCGTTCCCGTAGAGTGCGGCGGAAGCAGCTATACCGTCGTCTGGTACGTTGGGATCGGTGTAGATTGGTGTGCAACCCTGGTCTCTTCTTCACCACTAAATGGTGGGTGGCACGCATGTTTTGGGCGCTGCGCTCGTGGTCGTTTTCCACACTCATGTGGCGGGGAGTACTTTGAGTACTTCAAAAATACCCCAGAGATGATGTGTGGAGTCACGAAATAGAGCGGCCTTGTTTATCACTTCTCTTTCCTCAGTTTTTCAAGTATTTTAGGCGTGTTCCATAATCTTTTTCTGCTTATAATTTTCACTTTGGTACATCGAAAATGAAAGCACTTGAACATTATCGGTGGAATCTTTGTCTTCGCTGCAGCACCTAATTTAATCCCGTACATATCTCGTGATTGTTTTAACCCAGGACCTCTGCATAATTGCTCACCTTCATGCGGAGCTTAGGTGTATGGAAGTCATGCGTTCAACACACAAGAACACGTTTGCCAGAGAACGTCATTGTCTCTCATACTCCCCAAGAAGCGCGCAGCATGCCTGGGTGGCTCGGTAAAGCCAGCGCCTCAGCTCATTTGCCACCACCACATCAAATATCGTCGCGGCCTTGGGTGTAGAAACTTTCCTAACTTGAGTCGCGTTTGTTTGAAGCAACCCAAAATAACAAAGTCAGCACATAGGAATCACCCCGAGATAGCGCAAAGTGGACCGCGTTACCCGTACCTGTCCAACAGTTCGACAGGTGCAGACAGCGGAGCAGAGTCTCTGCGCAATATTTCAATCATGTTACGTGTGAGATGAAAGCTTGAACGCCGGTCGTTCCCACGTAAATCGAAACGGGAGAACAGATTTACTACTTATTGGCCTCATTATCGATAACTTCTTTGTGAATTCGGCGCAAGAATTCGGAACGACATGACGCACTGCTCTATGCTTTGCTTAGAAACAGCCACAGAAAAAAAAAAGCGGCACTTGCTTGTGTCGGGCGACCGGCTTCCTTTCGGCGTTTGTAGGAAACGCATAGAGTGCCGTCCGGAATTTTGATGCGAAAACAAATATGCTACTACTTGTGGCAAGGCATTCGCAAACCCACATATCACGCAGAAAAAAAACACTGTTCACACGAATGTTATTGCAAACTCCACACTGCAAACTACGTTTTCCACCAGTGACCGCGCGACCCTCACGGCAGAAGGCAACCTTACAGATGGCTTTCGCGCAACCAAGCAAATAGCACCGCCGCGCATTCGAAAGCCGAGTGCGTACACCTTATAGACTGACTAAATCTGTGCTAAGGTTCAGTCCACATTCAAAGTTGGCGAATAATTTTGGTAAGTTTCTTTGTGATGAGGCGTCAAACACCACCCGAAGCTTGGGAGTCACGTGTAACAGCCTGGTGCGGCTTATAGTAAACAGCAATTGTTCACTCGTACTGTCCATAATAAGTTCTATCCCTTAGCGGGTCGTAGTTTCTGTTCACAGCGTCGGTAGTCCTGACACAAGCCTGGGGAGTTCAGAAAGTGCCTTGTCAAGAGGTGCAGGCGCTCCAAGCAGTCGTTTAATTATTGTGGTGCACTAAAATTGGCTTCCAAGGAAGCGGCACCTGCTTATGTCCATCAGTTTGTTTGAATGTCTCCTCAAAAAGTTTAAGGGTGGGATTTGCGCTGCTTGTTTTCTCGATGTCGTTCAATCGAACTCATTCCAGTGTCGAGAACTTGGTCACCACATCAGCCGCATTTCATTCGATGAGAGACATCGGCTCAGCAATGTCTAGATCGGGCTGTGTGCCGAGCTGTATTTCTAGGTGCAGAAGCACAAATTAAAGGATGTAGCACTTTTGTCTTCTGACTGGCGCCTAGCACAGGAGAAGGGAACTAGAACGGTTGGGAACTGTACATTTTAGCTGTGATTGTAAGTGCATTTGAATGTATGAGGAGTACTTCGATGGTATTGGCAGTAGAGGAACTTGCAACCTTATTGGCTGCAGGCACATGTTTTTGCAACAAGTGAAAGCGAGGTTCCGCAAATGAATCGTGTTTTCTACCTCTCGAGTCGTGACATATATTTGAATAATTGTGGCGTTTAACGCGCTTAAGCTACGCTTTGACAGTGAGGCGCGCAGAAGTAGAGTATTCAGGATGAATTTTGAGAAACGAGCGGTGGGTGGCACGGTTGACCAGCTCCGACCTCTCCTGCAGCGTAGTCCGGTGGAGAAGGCCGGGCTGGCCAGTGCCGGCCAGGGTAACCCGGACTAGAGGAAAGCCCCCAGCAGGCAGGTGCCCCGACATCAGCACCTAAGGCTGGCCTCAATAAAGTTTGCTCCTCTTATTCAACCTGAAGATCTTTAAAATACGCCAATATCTTGACATACTTGCGCTTTTGATTTTCGTCTTCATGAGAAAAGCAGCCCCAATGGCCGCATTGAACACACGCCCTTGGGCTCAGCATTACAAAAGCTTAGCCACTTAGCCATTGTGGCGGTGGTTCCTAACACTCACCTGACATGAATAGTTTGCATATTTGTGCAACCTAGTCCAGCATTAGTCCTATCACTAGCCAAGAAAATCTCGGATTGCTTGAAACCTGCTATTGCACCCATCACCCCCTTCCCTCCTCATGGAACAAAACAGCTATACTTTTACGGTCCCTCATTAGGCGGCATTTACACGTAAACAACTAGCTACCGCCATTAGATGAATTAGAGGTTTGTTAAGTAGCTGTCACGTAATAAAAAAATACAAGTTAGAATAGTATGGTACTTGTCTGTAAGCTTACTGTTTGAATACTCAGAATTGTAAGCACTCTTAGAAACTCAAAAGGTGTCCTACGCATATTGTGCGAAAAGAAGTTGTCCATCGCATCATGCATTGAAGGACATATTTGTTTAAAGAAGCCTCCTAACAGAGGCATGTATTCAAGAAATTGCCTGGTTGCTGCAACTCATGGTTGTTGCTCGTTTATTCAGACGACTTGAATGCTTAGCGAAAGTTAAGTTGCTGTGAATGCCAGATGAAACTAACGACAGCACATGTCCTGCCTATTTATATTCCATCACAGTTACGCAGTTTAGTCTTTTTATTTATTCCTTGAAGGGCCAGTATAGAAGGCTCACTAATTCCGCAAGTTGAATTGTTCACTGAGCGGTCTCAAAAAAGAAAGAGATCCCGACGAACTGGTCCGGCAGCAGTGGCTGGCATCTGTTGAGCTCTGTTGAGCTATCTCTTTGTAGCCTCGTATGTGTGCAAGTAATTTGGTCCCAAGGTATCTGATAACAGACTTGTCACTATACCTTACAGTGTTTAAGTAAACAAGCTTTCTTATGAGGTATGCCCACATTGATCAGTGAGTTGTATGCCGGCACTAGTAGTATGCAGGTGAGTAGTATACCGACAATAAACCAGGCCCTCGTTTATTGTCGGCAGCGGATAGTGCTTTGGTGGATTTTATTTGGTTCAGTTGATCCATTCAATGACATGGTATGACATGAAGGATCGGAGCAGGATGTACACATGGGTTCCATCTCCTATTAAGTTTATCACTACAATTTTCAACTATATGCATCCATCAGTTTGTGTAAAAATAGTAACTGTTCAGCATGTTGGCGAGCGGCGCTAAATCATAATGGAACATTCACACTTCTTTTGTGCTATCACACTCGTTGAAGGGCAGCTTCCATAGACAATAGCAGCAGACTTCCTTCCCGTACAGTTGAACACGCTTATAGTGAACAGTACTATAGTCAAAATGCTCAACAAAAGTTCATCTTGTCAGGCAATATTTCAAGAAACAGTAACATGAGTACAACCGTAAAAAAGACAAGCAATCGAGATTGAAACATGAAACTTGTGGCGTTATGATCATGAGAAGCCTCAATACCATACACCAGATGGAAGGAACATTGCCAGTAATGTACTCTACATCATTACGTCAAAAGCTTCATGGCAAAATCTTTATTGCTCGTTCTTTTTTGCCCCTTGTAAACCAGAAACCTGTGCAGGTTTTGAAACATCTTGTGACATTTTTTCCTTGGTGAGTGTCACTTTTACTGTTAATTCGTATGGTTAAAAGGTTGAAGTGTTTCAACCAGTTTGATATATTTGATATGTCTAAACCCGCTTATAGCAAACTGAACTTCTATGATGCGTATATTATGAGAGGGGTTCTTATCTTTAATGGTGAGAATGACCTTATTGCAAGCAAAGGCACATATAGTAAACTGATTTTAACTTGAGGCAACTTCCTAATGGCATTGGAAATGGTGCTATTCACACTCGACTTTTTGGGAACATGCTCTATCAAACTTTCTTCAACATGATAGAAGTTTCAATGAGAACGGTTGAGCAGCCTACATACGTAATTCAAAGCGAAAGTTTACACCTTAGACGAATCATCTTAAGACGAATGTTTGCAGTTTGCAGTTTAGACGTATAATCTATGTTGAGTGTGTCTGCATTGTTATATGTCAGATACAGAAATGTGAGGATAAAATACACACCACACATGGTAAATTGCAAGTAACGACTAAAATTGACTGAGGAAAGGAGTCCGTTTAAATACTGTGCGTGGCTCATGGGAACATGCGGCAAATTGTAGCTATCAAAAAGGTGGGCAATTTCTTACTTTCTAGAGTAATTATGCTGGATAATAATGCAAATGATTTCGTTGCTGCAGGTGTTTGAATTACATTTTCAGGTTTTCTGTACTACACCACCCATTTCAAAAGGACTTCTGTTTTGCACATGCATGGGATGCACAAAAGCACATTGCAAGTAATTGAGCTTCTGTTGAACACGGTGCTTCACGCTTGGGAGACAGGCATTCAGCACAACATACCGGTTCACACGTGACGCACGTATTTTTTGTTTTTTCTACTGGAAGTGTAACAATTTGTGAGGGTTACACAAATTTCAATAATGCTGGAAAAAGTAAATTAGTCTTCGCATATTCTTTATTATAGGCAGGTGACTTCTATTAACACTAGATTGCTACAGATAAGATGACTCCATTGAAATGAAGGAAAGCTACTGCTAGTTTTAACACATATCAAGCAGGAATAATCGGGAAATACGACAAACACGAAGGGCGTCAGATGAGCTGAGGGTAAATGGTTACAATCAATATAGCTTTGGGGGGTTAACGGTAGATCAAACTGTTTAAGGTAAATTGTTATGACAGAAAAATTTGAGGAAAGATAAAATTTATGAAGTTGATTGAAAATATGTGGTCTGGGTATTGTCAGGAATTACCAACTGTCAATGTCAAATTATTTTTTCAGTTTTTTATACCCAAGACTTCAGGTGAATAGAACCACAATCCTGCATTATTGATAACTATTGTTCACAAGTTATTCAAGAAAACTTCACAAAATTAAATTCAAGAACTTTACAAAATTATAGGGTATTTTTTCTTTCCCATCGCATAAGCTATGCACTAGCTAATATTGTATGATAGGGAACCAAATTGTGTAATTTTTACTGGTTCTACTCGTCAAGTATAATGAACCTCTGAATGCCGCTTTTGTAACCATTTTCATTTACTTCGCTTGTTGCTACTTTTTTTGCCTCAACTACTCCGCTCACTAATGAATTATGACCCTAAGGTTACTGCAAATAAATAAATTTGTATATGAATTAAACCGGGGAGGGTGGATTCAGCTACAATATTAGTGTAACGCGGAATGAGGAAGGTTCCAGGAAGATTCAGATCTATGAGATAAATTTAAAATTTCTTACGGCAGATTGAGATATTTCGGACGAGAGGCGAAATGAAAAAAATTTAAGCCATGGTGCATTAGGAATTGGTGATGAAGATACCTTTATGTCAATGGTGCAAGGCAAAAAAGAAAGTGAAACATTAGGAAAATTTCTGGTATAATAAGCAAGGTAAGGGCGATTTTTTGTATTTGGTTAGTTTAAAGGAAAATAGCCCAACTAGAGGTGGGTTAAGGTGAATCCAGCTGAGTAGCTATTTTTACGAGTGAATTCCAACCTAACTGATAGTAACCTCTAATAACCGGTCCCTGAAACCACCTGGTGTCATTCCAAACTAACCCAGAAGTGTATGCATTGCCAAACCTTAAACCTAGCCCAAACTACAATGACCGTATCCGCAACCTAGACCCAAATATATGGCTAGACTACTCTCCATAAAGATAATGCTGGCTTGTAAACATTAAAGTTGTGTGTAAGCATTCCTTGCTACACGCTGAGCCGTCCCAACTGCATATAACATGCCTATATCAGTACCTACTTCGAGTGCTATTCAGCTCCGGTGTTTATGATAACAATCGAACCGAGATATTTCCAGGTTGTAGTAGATACCATAGACAATCTCGATAGACAGAAAAAAAATCTCGGTGCCTTCCTGTCACCACGGTGGTGCCACAGGGTACTGTTTTCCGACCATAGACTTTTCTGTTGTATATTAAAAATTTAGCAACTGTTGTTGATACTAACATTCAAATTCGATTGTTCGGTAACGACTGTGTATTGTTTCGAGAAGTCACAGGTAATAATGATCAGAGTAAACTCAACAAAACGTGACAACGTCTATGAGTGGTGCGTTGAATGGGGAATGGAAGTAAATCTTGGGAAAAAAGTTTAAATTTTTGTCTGAACCTAGCGAAAACACTCTTTTGACAACGTGTGTAAACTAGGATCGTCTTAAACAGGTTCAGAGCCATAAATACCTTGGCGTCATATTCGCAAACAACTTATGAAACTCGCCCATAGCCTGTATTTGCTCATCCGCTTTTCAGAAGTTATACTTCTCATGATACAATCTAGGAAATTCCCCGACAAACGTCAAGCCCTTTGAATATTTTTCTTTCATTACGCTGCAGGTGGAATATGCCAGCATCGTGTGGGACCCCCGTACTCAACAAAACTAAAAACGTGAGAGAATTCAAGAGAAGACCATTCGGCGGGTATATTCGAAGTTTTTGTGAAGATACTCCCCTCCTGAGCTAATGCTAGCTAGTAATTTATCTTCCCTTCAGGATTGAGCCCCACCCAGATTTCCTGCCTCTTTTATATAATCGCAAGCTTGCCCTTGATTCATGCCTTTTTCTTGCCATCTTAATCACAATACCCATAATGTATCACCAACGAATCGCACTAACGCCGTAATACTCGAGAACCGACGCATCCAAATTATCGTTTTCGAGCGCACTTTTTCAGAGTGGAACTGGGTAACTGCGAATTGTTTTCTGGGCACTCTTATTGATATTTCTCGTTCCATTGTACCATGCTCTCCTGCTTGGTTCAAATTGTGTCCCGCAGTCTATAATAAATAAATAAATAAATAAATAAATAACTAAATAAATAAATAAAAAATAATAAATAAATAAATATATAAATAAATAAATAAATAAATAAATAAATAAATAAATAAATAACAAGGCATTATGTGCTGCAGGGAACCTCCTGGAAAGAAAACCGGAAATTTTATGAACACTTACTATTTCTTCGCACTCAAGCTGAGAACTCGAAGTGACGACCGGAGGTCTTGTGCTGACGGAAAAAACACATAAGCATTTTAACTTTGGTATAATCAGGTTTATGGGTAAAACACGTTGTCAATTGTGTCGTAATAAACACATGTTTTTTCTAGTAGTCGTGGTAGTGCTGTGCGGTACACTCCTAAAGGGAAACGGTGAGCGCGCGGCCGCTGCGCTCGACGTAGCGCCGCCGCCGAGAAGTGGCGGCAAACGCAGACCGCCGGCACATGCGCACTGACAACATGACCCGGAAGAAGCCCCTCTGTCGTCTGCAACGGCACTCCGTTGGGCTACTCAGTTTGGGGTAACTGGGAAACTTTGCACTCGAAAGATCTCAGCGACATGGTGAAGCGCCGTAGCAAGCGACAGAGCGGGTTCTCCCGCCTCATGCGCTTAGTTTACATGTACCAGCTGTCTGCGATTCTGGGCAATTCATGTGGCGCGCCACGCGCTTGCCGTTTTCTTTTTGTAAGTGAACCGCACTGCAAATAAAAACTGGGGTTTCTTTTACTCTGTTTGGGTGTACCTGCCCTGCGCAGACTGGACTCTTTGTGGACCCCTCTTAACAGTGTCCCGCGACTCTCATTTAGAGAGGGTCAGGCGTATTTCATCATACTAGAGTGACTGAAGTGCATGGGTGACTGCAGTACATAGAGTCAGCAATGACTCTGACGCGACCATATTCTAGTGAAAACCGTCGCTGAATCTTTCATGATGGTCATCATGGCACAGTCACAAGTGTTCTAGGATGCTATTTGTATGAAGAGAGAAAGAGAGATAAAATTTATTTTGAAGCCTGTGTCCAAAGGACTGCTCGGCTTCTTGGTTATGTTGCAGGGACTATAGTCCTGGCTATCTATAGTCCTGGCGTGTTTTTAAACGTGGTGCCACCAGCGTGGTCCAATAGAGCTCTTCAAGCTCCTAGGGGGTGTGACCCATGCCTCCCAGCAAGTAGGCCGCCTTTGTGGCAGGACTTGGTTGCAGGGAAGATCTCAGGGTGGTTTGTATGTTTGGGCATGTCCAGAGGGTGTGTTGGGGGTATTGGTCGCAGTGTGAGCATTTTGGTGTGCCTTGAAGCCCGTCTATGTAGTGTTGTATGTGGTTGTGTTGGTAGCGTGCCCGTTTGTGCACGTCGAATGAGGACAGCGTCAGGGCTGGCGAATTTTCGGGGGAAGGGAGGGTGGGTTCTCTGATCTCTGACGTCCCGTAAGTACTTTCTACGAGTCTGATGCATTTCTCGGCGGTGCTCTTTTGGGTCATAGAAGCGAGGCCAGGGTATTGGGGTGCCCGGATCAAAGAGAGCAGCTCGGCCTAAGGCATGGGCCTTCTCATTCCCCTTTACACCTGCGTGTCCAGGGACCCATATCACAGTGGTATGAAGCTCGGGTGGTTACGTGTGATGCTGGTGAGTGTGTAGCGCATGTGGGGGTGCATGTGATTCTCCCGTAATTGCGAATTGCTGATTTGCTGTCCGTGATGATTACCAGTTCTGTTTGATCTTGGTGTGCTTCTATGGCGTTTACAATAGCCTCAAGCTCCACAGATGTCGACGACGGTGCGGGGGCGTACTTGGCTACTGCGGAGAGGACGTCGATATGAAAAGCTGTCGTTTCGATTTTGGTGTCTTTGTTGTACGCAGCGTCGGTGTAAATGACCGTAGTTCCTGGGGGAAATGTCTTCCAGTTGTAGCGGTTTGCCCTGTCAGCGCGGCGACTTGCCTGGTCTTGGACCCATATTTTGGGTATGGGCTTCAAGGTTATGTTGGCTGGACATGACCATGGTGGTGGCTCTGGTGGAATATGCTGGAGCTGCGAGATGTTGTGGCCCAGATCAAGGAGGATGAGACGACCTTGGGGCGACGTTTGTAGTCTTTGGGTTTGGGCGAGGTGGTTGCGTTTCAATCTTCTCACTGAGTGTATCAGCGCGCCTGTGGCATATAATAGGTCATTTTGGGTGAATCTTGGGGTGCCTGTTATGATACGGGTTGCGTTGCGGAGAATTACTTCGAGTTTTTGTGTGCTGAGTTTTTGTCAGATTGTAGTAAGGAAGGCCGTACATGATCCGTGAGATAAGGAGAGCTTCCACCACCTTGCAACGTTCATGTTCCTTTAAACCATACTTGCCAAGGGATACCCTATTTATCATGTGGAGGATCGGGTTCGCTTGAGTAGTGATGGTTTTCAGCCAGGTTGTACCTGTGCCGTCCTGATCTATGTGAAAGCCGAGGATCCGTATGGAGTGTTTTCGCGGAATTTTTTTGCCATTTAGGTGTAGCCTGATGAGTCCCCGGATATCGTTTGCGTGAGCCTTCTGGGAGTTGATGACAACCGTGTATTCTGTCCTTCTCAGGAGAGCACACCAGTCCTAATAGAGGCCGTGTATTGAGTGACTACGTCTATGTCTCGTTGCAGCGTCTCTTCTTGAGTGCCAGGAGAGCCCGTGTGACACCAAAGGGTAATATCATCGGCATAGATGGAATGTTTTAGTCCCGGGATATCATTCAGAAGGGCTGGAAGATCGCTCATGGCCAGGTTAAACAGAGTTGGAGAAAGTATGGCTCCTTGGGGCACTCCTGCTGTAAGTTTGCGGGCATTACTGATGTGGTCTTCTACTTTGATTTTGACGAGCCGGTTAGTAAGGAAATCTCAAAGGTACTGGATAGTTCTGGGTCCTAATTTGTTGTGTTTTGCTTTTTCGAGTATTGGCTCGTGAGCGATGGTATCGAAAGCTTTCTTTATATCGATCCCGACTATGATACGAGTTTGGGCAGTGCTCTTCACTTCCACAATGTCTCTATGAATGCGGAGTATGGTGTCTTGGGGCAGAGACATGTCGGCGAAAAACGGGTCATCGTATAACAAAAAGCCTGGTTTTCTTCTAGAGCCCATTCAATGCGGGCCTGAACCATCTTTTCCATGAGTTTGCCTATGCAGGAGGTAAGGGAAATGGGGCGCAAATTCTTAATGTCATCAGGTGATTTACCGTGTTTAGGAATAGCAACTACATGTGCCGTTTTCCACGTCATAGAGATATGGCCACTTTCCCAGGCTTGGTTTATGTAACCTAGGAGGGCTTCTAAGTGGTTGTATGGTAGGTTCTGTAGCATTATATACGTAATTTGGTCTGGTCCAGGAGCTGTATTTCTTCGGAATGCTTTGTATGGGCGTTTTGCAGTTCATGAATTGTGAATGGCTGAATAATGTCCGTAGTTGATGGTTGTGGGAAGTGACGTCTTCGGGTACTTGTTAGTAGACACTGTAGTGGTGTGAGGGAAAAAATGATCCAGCAGAAGCTCAGCTAGGTCATCGTTAGTCATTTTTGTGTGGAGCTTAAGCTTTGAAGGTGTGGCTCGTTTTCTTATTGCCTAGTAGGCTGTTAAGGATGCGCCAAACTTTGCTTGTATGGAGGCGACCATTCATACTATCGCACAATTGCACCTATTTGTCATTGATGAGCTGTTGCGAATATATGTGAATTTCGTCGGAGAGTTCCCTGAAGTTGTCGGCGTAGTTTTTTGTTGTGCTTGTTTCTGTGCAGTTTTTTTCTCAGGCTAAGCCGTCGGTCCCATAGTGCGAAGAGATGATTGTCAACGGTCGGCTGTTCTCGTGTTGTCGTGAGCTCTGTGTGCTTGCGTACGGCAGGCTTGGTGGATCTGTTTGCTCCATTCCTCTTGGTTGACTGGTGGCTCCGATTCCTGAAGCAGGGCTCGGACCTTGTCCCAAGCCGTAAGGGCGATGGTGCCTATTGGAATTTTGGTCACGTCGGCCTGCATTGTTTTGGCCGTAAGGGCGCTAACTCAATAGCAACGATGTGATGGTCACTAGCCAGGTTCTCTTGGGTGTTGTACCACTGATGCATACTTGGGTGATTGATCCATGCTAAGGTCTGGCATTGTATTTCTTTCAACGCTATTTCCAATACGGGTGGGTTGCAGGATATCGTTAAGTAGTTGTCAGTTTTGCGTGTGTGGTGACTTCTTGTAGTTTGCGGCCTCGTGGACTTGAATTCGGTATAGCCCCACGCTGTGTGGCGGCTAATTAAAATCTCCAGCAACGACCAGGTGGCTATGTTTGTGGTCGTGTGCCACTCTTTTTGACCCAATCGACCGATCCGATGTCCCTGCCTGGTTTCCAATATGTATTCAATTACTGTCAGGGGTGCCATCGTACTCGTAGGTTGGCATTGTATGGCCACCGTTTCCTGTTGTGTCGGTGTTCCATCAGAGGTGTCGATCTGGATGGCTGGGATGCTGTTGTGGACCAAAGTTAGGGTGAGTACAGAAGTTGTGCTCTGTTGAGTGTGACGTGAATAGTTCGTGATGGCTATAGTAATGGAGGTGTGAATGTGTATAAGCGAACCCATCCAAGACATTGTTGGTACTACTGCCAGGGATTCATTCCAGTGTACGCGCAACACAGAGGATGGTCACTATGGACCCCCCACTTACCCGATTGCCCAACTGCGTGCAATGCTTCTGGCTTCCTTATACTCTCCCCATCTTAATTAGGTGCAAGTCTCTTGGTGGCTACTCAAGTGCGCCTGTCACTTTATCGAACAAAGGCAGTTGTGATCACAAAATGACTTGTCGCGCGCGTCTGGTGTTGAACTTCGATGTCACCAAAAAGCAGCAGCAACATGAAGTGTGTGCAAGTATAAAAATTTAAATTGAACATTGATCCCTCATGAAGAAGCAGTCATGTCACCTCAGCACACCTCACTGCAATTTGGAGCCACCTGAAGGCAGCCTCACCATTCTTCTTATACCAGCACTGCAAAGTAAACAGAAGTATCAAAAATTGTTTTCATAAAGAAGTGTGTGGTAAACATTGCAAATAAAAGCCTGCTTAGGCTGTTTTTATGGGCTGTTTTTTGAAGAATGGCCTGCATGTTTTACATGTACTAGAAGCATGTTTCATTTTCGTCCTTGGCTTCTCACACCAGAGTTTTGCTAGAATTAAGGCAATAAAATAATTTACAGCAAGGTTGGTAAAACTCAGATTTTCAGACTTGCTATTGCTAGTCTGAAAATAAACGGCCATTTTTAAACCTTGTTTTTCGAAGCCAGTGTTTTTTGCAAACGAAATTGATCTACGCAATAACGCACAGAATTTTTTATATTATTGCGTATATGTTTGCAAAAATGCATAAAGAAACAAAAAACCTCCATTGAAAACTGTGTGTTCTCCTGTTCTAATCATCATCAATATAAGGTTTTCTACACCCACTGCAGGGCAGGCGCCTCTCCCATCGATCTCCAATTGTTCTGTGCTTACTGCGACCAATGAGACCAGCCAACTTGATCTCATTTTCCCATCTAACCTTCTGCCGCCATCTGCCATACTAGCCTTCTGTAGCTATTCAATCTGTTACCCTTAATGACCAACGCTTATCCTGCCTTTGCATTACATGCACTGCCACACCCAGTTCATCCTCTTGATTTCGAATAGCATTCCGTTGAGACACCTTTGTCTCCTGACCCACTCTGCTGTCTTCTTGTCCCATCTCACCTACCACCTACCGCTATATTGCTCGGTGATTAATCCTCAATTTAAATTGAACACTTTTAGTATGCCTCCAAGTTTCTGCCATCTCGGTGAGTACCGGTAAGATGCAGCTGTTATACTTTTTCCGGTTCAGGGGTAACTGTTGGCTGCGACTTATTATGTGAGAGTGCCTACCGAATGTAATCACGCAAGTCGTATCCTTGTCATGTTTGCTTGGGATGCGGCGTAACTTTTTGGTAAGTATACCATGGCGACCGTTGAACTCGAAGCTTTCTGGTGATGGAGTCTGTGGTTGGCCAATACCAGAGAGCGAGTACGTGCTGGTCTGGGGGTGCGCACAACTTTTCTAGAATACCACAGCAACTATCATCTAGGCCCTTCTAGGCTCATCTAGGCTCATCTAGGCCCTTCGAGCAGATTGGAATGGACCTTCTGGTCCCGATCCCACATCACAATCCCAAAACAAGTGTATTGGCGTAGTGACAGACTACATGACGCACTACGCCGAGACCGCCTATCTTCCGAGGGTGACTGCACAAGAAGTTGTGAAGTTCTTCATAACCAAAAATGTGCGCGCGACATGGAGCCCATGATGTCGCAATCCTGGACCGTGGAACGGCCTTCAATGCAGAGGTTATGCAGGAAATCGTACGCCACAGCAATACGGATCACCCACGAACAACGGCGTACCACCCTTAAACGACCGGACTAAGGGAACGTCTGAACAAGACGATCGCGGATAGGGTGTTTATGTATGTCGACGTTTGATATAAGACATTGAACAAAGTGCTTCTATATGTCGCGTTTGCTTACAACACGGCTACCCAGGAAACTACGTGGATGACACCGTTGCAGCTTTTGTACGGAAGACGGCCGACTAAGATGCTTGACGCTATGCTTCTCCACGTAGAAGGCGATGACAACAAGGCCCACGTCCAAGGATAACTTCAGCATGCGGAGGAGGCCCGCCAGGTTGCTTGAGTTCGTACGACAGACCAGCAGCTGGTCGATTCCGGCCGCTACAACCTTCGCCCCCAAGACGCTGAGTACCGACCAGGGGACCGTGTGTAGGTTTCTACTCCCATTCGACGATGTGGACTCAGTGGGAAGCTTCTGCGACGGTATTTATTACCCTACCGGATTCTACAACGTGTTGTGACTCAGTAAGAAGCTTCTGCGACGGTATTTGTTACCCTACCCGATTCTACAACGTGTTGGACAACTTACCTACAAAGTGATCCCCGATGGCAATTCCGGAACATCACGACGACGCACGCGGTTTGAAGTCGTCCACGTGCTTCGTATAAAACCTTACTACGGACGATGACACGCGTACCAACGTCGTCCACGTGCTTCGTCTAAAACCTTACTATGCACAATGAGGGACTTTATTTTTAGTTTGTTTGGACAGTCCTTTTATTTTAGCATCATGTCGATGCACTCCTAAAGGGGAATACCTTCCTGAACCATGTATAAATTTGTGTATTTATATTTTTGCTTTTACCGCCCGGCTGCACCGAGCTGCTGTGTTATCTGTGTGCAAAGTGAACCCTGTGTTAATGGATTATTTTGTATCCCTCAATTCTTAGCTGTTTTGACAGGGAGAGTGCGTCGAAGTAACGTGACCAGCCTAGAATAATCTTTTTTTGAAGTCCAGTGTTTCCGATGTATTTCGACGGTTCCAGAAACCCCAGCTACGGAATATAAATACCCGCAGAGCAGACGCCACGGCATTCCTTTTGCCGGCGCACGCCTGCGCACGTCGCTTAAATGACTGCTGCTTCACCGCCTGTCTATTTTTTGAGTTGTTGAGGAAGCACATGTTTCAAGTTACTGCGCAAAGTGTTTGGTCATGTCAATGGAGGGCTACACTTTAGCATTAGCGAAAAACTTCAAGATGATGTTGTCAACCTCGCATGATGAGGAAATTTTCAGTTTTCTAATTAAACATTCAACGCCGTAATTATCAAAAACACTCGGTTCCAAAAAACGTGCTTAAGACTTTTATAATCAAGGTAACCCTAAATATATTACATGTAGAGAATATGGAAGAAAAAAGCATTGCAAATATTGGGAAACACCTCCGCAACCACTGCGTCATGATCTGTATACTTAAGCGCTGCCGCTACATCCGTGCTTTTTTTAATGATGCTTCAGATTATATGAGATTGTTTCTTAGTGTATTGGGTAGCGTTTTATTAAAGAACGTGTGCGTTGCAACTGAACGTGTATAAGCGCCACTTTATATTGGGTAAAAATCCCAAGATAGGAATTGGGATTTGGATAAGAAATTGGGTAAGAATCAAAGCTCTTTATTAATTTCAGTGCGTTTAACTGTTCGACATTTTGTCAGAGCGAAACCGGCGCTTTTTGATGCTGGGCAGTGTTTTCACTGGCCTAGTGAACGACGGTTCCTCGAACGCAGCACCCCAATGACGAAGTCATTGTCTTGGTTGGAGAAATAGTGACTATTTTGTTTCGGGAACCCGGAAATGACAGAAGAAATGAAACTGAGATTTCTTATGCGAGAATAATGCAAAAATTTCTTGCTTGCCTTGTCCGCAACGCCCCTAAAATGAAGGCCGAATTCGCGCCTAGAACTGCCGCGATGCAGAAGATGCTCGATATTCAATCGAGGCAGTACGGCTGCACTTCAATGCGCTGTTGTCAAACACCATCGGGGCCGCAGCTGTAAGCGCCGATACTTTTCCCGAGACCACCCGAACAGCGGTCAGAAAGGAGCTTCGAAAACTTTCTCCAACGACGAAGCAACATCAAGTGGCTTCCACGACTGAGGGGTTCTGAGAAGAGGTTCAACCATCTTGGGGGCTCCTACGCCATCGGAAGCACACCGCGAGCCTCCTCCGCAGCTCATCGTCTACCCCGCCCTGCTCCAGCTCGTCGCCAAAAGGCCCCGAAAAACCACCCTCCACTGTCGCCCACTTGACCCCCTGTAGTCCAATACCCGACACCGAGGAATTCCGACGTGTGGCGAACGCCCAAAAATTGTCCACTCTGCTACCACTGCGGAGATACCTACTACATCTACCATCGCTGCCCTCACAAGAAGCTCGGTATGTGCGAATTTTCTATCGACGCACCCCGTCCCCTACCCGGCCAGCGCCCATCTGAGATCGAAGAATACCTGTCTACCGCTACCTTAGGTCAAGCGCGTTTCAAGTGTTCTCCGTCGCCATACCCGTAACAGTCGCTGAACCGCCGTAGCACTGCTTACCTCGCAGGTGGAAGGTCACCCCGTCCACTAGGGGAAACTAAAAGCAGCCACTTCTGGAGGTGAAGTTCCCGAACGGCGGAAAACCAAAAACCCCCGAACGATGCAAGGACGCACCGAACACAGTGCTCTCAGCCCGACAAAGCGATCTAACCCTGGCATGACACCCGCACACGACGACAGCCCTACGGTGCGATGCGTAGCCGACATGACAAGACCTGCTTGTGAGAAGTTGACGGCAACAATCCATAGGTCCCGATCGTCACCCGCACAAGCCGAGATTAAACGCCCTGACGCACCGGGAAGTCGTGGAAGGCGGCGTCGGACATCCAGTTGTCCATCGACGGCTTTCATGTAGTCTCCCTGATAGACACTAGAGCCGAATACTCAGTAATGAGCAGATCATTTGCGTATAAACTGAAGAACCTTACGACCAGATGGAATGGCCCGCGCATACGCACAGCAGGAGACAATCTCCTAACGTCAGGTGGAACGTGTGTATCACGCATCACAATAGACGGCACCACGTGCCCTGCCAGGTTCGTCATTTCGCCTAACTGCTCCCCCAACGTAAATTGTGGAGTGGACGTTTTTAAGGACAACGGTGCAATAATTCATCTAGAGAACAAGTGGGTAACCGAACACCGTGCTGCTGTAAGGATAGGCGATGACCATGTCACCCTGCCACCCCACGCAAGCTTGATGATTACCGTGTGCTGTTCAGAGGCTGTTCCTGATGTCGACGCTATCGTGCAGACTGACCAAAGGTTTTCTCTACCGTGATGTCTCGGTCGCAATAGGTATCGCGAGTCCCACGTTTTGTTCTCTGAAACCTGGCGCTTTTCGGGGCTGCTGCAGGACGATTGGCGACGTTACTTCTCGCACCGGGATGGTTGTTGCAGCTGTTGTTCTCTTCGGTGCTTCTGGCAGGAGACCGAACTCGGGCGGTAAACGTTGAAGTCGGCGGCTGCCAGTTGAACTGTCTTGGCGGCTTCCAGAGGTCGTAGGGAGCATAAAGTGTGCGTACCCAGCACCTCAACCAGATCTCATGAAGCCAAGACGACGAATTTGCCTTGAAGGAAAAACAAGTTTCTTTGACAAAACTTGTGCTCTTCTAAAAACTCTAAGTATACCGAAGTGGCGAAGCAGCAGTCAACAAAGCGACTTGCGGGAGAGAGTGTCTGGTCTATCAAAGTCCGCAGTGTCTGCTTATCCGGCATTTATTCCTTAGCTCGAGTGTTTCTAGAACCGTCGTATTGAATACGGAACACTGTATCAAAAAGAAGATTATTTTAAGCTGCTGAGGTTAGTTCCAAACACTCTCCCTATCAATGGTTATATAGGTGCGGCATAAATGATGGGACTTGCGCTTCTCTTGGCCCACGGATGACACTGCTAACAGACTAGCGCAGCCGGTTGGTAAAAAAGCGTAAACAAACAAACCCAAAGCACGGTTCGCGGCAATGTTCTGAATTTTATGGTGTTAAAATTGGCTTTTGTTACTCTTCATTACACCTGCACATGTGTGTTGGGCACAAAAACGAATCTGCTTACATTTTGCAGTTCGTTTCCTAAAAAGCTATAGTGAATAGTTCCTGTAGCTGTCACAACAAAAACGTATTTTGCGCACCTAAGAAAGCCCCTTTCTTAGCCCCAACGGGGTTCTTTTCAGCTCGTACGACGCGGGTGGCCGGCTAGATTCGATTTTGCTTCTGCATTGGTGTAGCTCGGGCGCTTTGCTGTTTCCACTGATGGTCCTTATGCGTGCTTCATTCATGAAAATAAAGGTACTTGCAGTCTGGCCTTGTCCTTGTACTCGTTTTCTTTCCAGGGTCTACATTTCGTGAAGAATGTTTTGCAATTTTAACAAGCACCAACACACCCAAAACCAAGTTTGTTTAAACTACGGAACGCGCATGTGGAAACAGCCGTACGCAGGCAGCAGTAGGAAAGTGCTTCTTGGTGTTCAGGGGGTGCATCGCCTCAAGATCAATGCGCAAATGTTATCGTTCACAAAGACCTATCGCGGCTACAAAATCCAGGCCCCGGAGGCCGCCGATTTTGTATGAAATGTATATTTACCCTGTCGAAAGACAGCGCTAGCCAAAAACATATTGTGTGAATATGTGCGCTCAAGATTCAATAGGAGCTTAAGTAGTGGTTTCTTTGGCAACAACCGAAACGTTTTTATATAAACTATGAGAATGTAATTGTAACACAATATTTGGAAGACCCAGAGAGTACCAGAACAGTTTCTGCTTCAACGGCCACTCACAACCCCTTCAAAGCTGAAATTTCTGGAAAGAACCTCTACGTTCTAATCATAAACGTTTGACAAATTGGGTAATCCACACAGCACGCAAACAGAATTAATTAAATGTTTAAACGCCATAACAGCTAGGTCTTTTTGCTTGAGGCGGTTGCGTGCGAGCTATACCATTCTTGCACGCCCCATTGATAGAAATGAACTTTTATTTTATAACCTGTAGGGCGAACCCGCATCAGTAGTGTTTTTGAATGAACGTGAATGCAATATACATCTCGTTTTCACGTAAAAATAACTGCGAACAAATAAAGAGGAACAAACGTGGAACTGTGAGTGATGAAAAGTATTACCACCGGTATTTTTTTTTTCAAAGCGAACTGACGCTAATTCAGAGTAAAGGCATCACAAATTTCAGTTTAGTACAAGATTGAGCTGTAGTTTGGCTATTTTTACCAAAGTGTCATCTTTGTTTTAGAGATGTTATGTGGGTATACATTCGGGGATATTCGCACAGGTCGTAAGTCGTTTTGACTCTGCATTGTGGTAAGCAAAGATTACGTCAAGTTCCTATTTTGCAATGGCTATACCAACACCAGTGCGCACACACAGTACACGTCAGCAATCACCAAGTAGATATCAACGGGCAAGGCAGCGTGGCGCGAGGATTACCTGCTATACCAACCACAGGCATGCCACCCATTTTTATGAACAGGTACACTTTCGATCATAGAGGAAGCCGTTTGCCTCCAACTAAAACACAGGCCCGCTGCAAAGCCAATAACACGTCTAATCAGCTTTCTCGATTGCCATGCAATATTTTGCCAATTGGTTGCGCAGAAAAAAATGTGTTTCTCGCTCATGACGCCTTCAATGCCTCGTTAAAAAAGGTGACTCTTGAGCCGTGCTCAGAAGCCTGAACCAGAACCAATTCTGTTTTATGGAACTTGTTCTAATTACCGTGGATTTCTGCCATCGTTGACACTATTCTGAGCTTCCACGTCATGCTGTATTCGGATGTCTTTGTATTTGCTAATTCTGGTAGTGCTTAAGCGAACAATCTGCAACTTTTCCAGAGCTGGCCATTGACCGTGGTAAAAGATACCTGCGAAAACGGTTTTCTATAGGCAAAGAAAAAATGTGCTTTTTTCATGCAAAAAACTGCGCTTTACACGAGGAAAGATTTACCTTCGAGTAGTAGGCGGCAGCGATGCGAGCACCATTGGGCAGAGCCTGCAAACGTCATAGTAATAAAACTTACGATAGTTGAAGCAAATATTGCAAAGGATAATATTTAGTGTGGTAACTCAACTTCGAACTGCAGTCTGAAACTAACAGGAAGGTGCCAGGAGCCACTGAATTTATGCTGAGCTCTAATTGTATGAAAGCTTTCTTTATGCAGAGCATACTCCCGGACAGGGTCGAGAATTGTACTGTAACAAACATATTCCATTGCATTGTCTCTAGAATACATTGCCATGTCGGTCTATTCTGTTGCTGATTGCAAAAAGAATGCAATTTGTCAGAAATAGAGCCAAGAATAAAATATTGACGACTCCTTTTCTGCCAATGTAAACCTGAAGAGTAACTAGTTACATGGCAGCTTCTACAGCTATTTTTAGGCCATCAGAGAGTCCGGAAGCAAAGAAAATATCGCCAGCACAAATTTGGCTGTCCGACGATCACTGGTACTGTAGACAATAGCCGCATTCTAACGTGCATCGAGGGGGAAGAGGACAAATTTTTACCTTCATAAAGAAAAGGTACCGCTTTTCTGACGCGGATCTCCTGAAGGATCTGCTAGTTATTCTAGCACATGAAAAGTATAGTGCAGAAGCTCCGTTACAGTTTGTATTGCATTATATTACGTAGATTGCTTCAATTTCTTCTAAAGCCGTGGCTAATATTCTTTTATTGACCTAAAAGACGATGTTTGTCGTTTCTTTTTGATTTCGCTCTCATCCCAAGAGGCGTTTTTTGACTGATTTGGACTTTGGTTGAATAAAATACCGAGTAACGATGACGCAGAAACAATATGATATTGAAGTAAGAACACGCGCTTGTACGCAAAAGAGGAAATTATAGACGGAATCCAACAATGCAAAAAAATAAACATATGACTGTTTTGATTGAAGACGAAACATACAGGTAAATCAGATAGCAAATGAGGATTTGCAGGATAAACCGAATACAAAAACATAACCATCTTTCAAAGAGTGCTCAGGCTTCCCCACACATTAGGCAAGCAGCCCTAAAAAGATAGCACTTCACTCAAACATCATTTTAGAGGTCCTGAAACCATTGCAATCATTGCAATTATTGGGGTCACATGTAATATCTCAATCTTGCAGCTGCATGCACTTGTCTGAAGCTAACAGCAAGAGAAGCACAAAGACGCTATGGTGACGCAGGAAATTACTCCCCAATCAGTATATACAAAAAAGCTACGCGGCAAACGTTCCAGAAGGCATGGTTACGTAAAAACCTGCTCTTTTTGTAAAAAATAGTTTCTGTACACTTTCATTACGTTAAAGGGTAAAGTAAACGTCGAATGTAATGGTTAACCCTTAAAGCAAATATTTGCCTGAAGCTTTGGAACGGCAAGCCAACCGAGCCACAACCTAAACGTAGGCAGATAATCTAGGAACTGCAGTGTTTTAAAGGCTCATGCCGAAAAAAATCTAACGGTATTACACTGAGCGTGTTGTGGAAGAATAATTCAACGTCTTTAAGTAGTGACGTTTTAGGAGGCTAGCTTTAAGAATAATGTGATATATGAAAGAATTTGTTTTGTGACTTAGTTGCGAGCGGTTTTCATTCGGTAATTATTGGGTACTCGAGCCTGGCACCTGCGATATAATGCATTTGCGCCGGCATGAGAAGCAATCTACTGGCAAATGAGTTGTGTAAGATCATTTTGTCCGATAAGCCTACTGGCAAGAAAATTCTGCAGTTATATTAGCTCGAGACTTTGTACGTAAAAGGTGAAACACCTAACAACACAATTTGAAATATTTTACTGCATGGGTTTTATTCCAAAGATCTGTGACAGTTCGAAATTACGCTTCATTATTCTTAGCCAATAGTTCCTCAGTAAGACAAGTGAAGGAGCATATCCACAACTAAATGATAGTTTCGTCTACGATCAGTATGAAGATGACACAATCAGTTTCAAGATGTCTGAGTATATCACAGAGATTAAAATACACTGCGCCTTGGTCAGCACTTCAGGCATTGTTTTAAACTGGGCAATACAAATGTTGAAAACCTAGCAATAGGTCCTGGCGTAGGATGTTAAAGTTTATTTTTCAAGCAGTGGCGACAACGCTGTGTATTCGACATAATTTTCTGTTTTCAATGGGTAATGAAGCACATAAGTTGTGTTGCTGGGATCAATTATACATTCTATATATTTCCTACTTTGCAGCACAAATTAAATTAGAAATATATAATAGCAAGTGTAAAAGAGGAAAGATGTAATATTAAGGTTGCTTTAACAGCTACAAGATGTACGCTGCCCAGAACACATAGTAGCCGTGATATGTATGAAAATATAACTACAGGCTCCTGGTTAATCACAGTAGTTTGCTGAGCACGTTTTTAGAGATGTAGAAGTGATATCTCGGAATAATCTGCGTCGTGAAAGTAATGCCGGGAAGATTACTGTAAGCATATACTGTAATGTGAAATGTGTTACCCAAACGTTCATTGAGATTATACACTGCACACGCGTTGCAGAAAGTGTCCCAGGCTCAGAGTAGAGATATAGCCCCTGTGGTAAAACGATTTAGGCAAAACAATGTTCCATTCTTGTGAGAAGAGGAACGCGGTATTGTATGTGTGGAAATTCAATCGCAGCTCAGTAATCGCTGAAAAGCAAAATCGACGTTTCTAACGAGGCTTTCTGTTCTTCTGGATAAGCAGCTCATTCCGCATTTTACAACGTTTGTTAAACAGCTGAACCTCCGTGTCAACACGAGGATCGCTTGAAACTGGTCACCGTTCAGCATAAGAATGTCATACAACCAACCACTGCTGCACGCTATGAAAAACGTCGCTTAAGGTAAGAAAACCACGATTAATGCATGATCCTGGCATAAAAGATATTAGCAGTGGCTTAGCTCGGCTATGCCAGGATATACGTAGCGTGAGTTAAGGTTCAGCTGATTATTCCCAGCTTGTTTGATTGTCGAGGATAACCTTGATTATCATGCTCACTGCCCCTTCACTAACACACACACGGTATACGCATCATGTGACAAATGTATCAAGCGGTCCAGCGCAGCGTAACCAATCCCCCCAGAGCTAAGCTGGTTCCACTGGGGCACGCCGGTGTTGCTGTGACGCACGAGAGCCATCAGTTCCACACCCGGCCACCCTCCGTATGATCATCAAGTGGACCGGGCCGTCACGTACAGAACAGAGGCCGGCGTAGAAGTTGGGTGCGTGAGGTGTTTGAGAGACTTCGGGCAGCGAGAAAAGTTCTGTGCGCCTAGTGACGTCACTGCGCCTCCCGCATGCGCAGCACGGCTCTCCAAGAGCCACATAAAACTGCTCAACCTCGGCTACTGTAGATCACGCTACAATTAGCTTGCAGCAACGACGGCTACAATTTTAAGTTCATATTGACATTTAACAGGACTGTCTGGGGTAGAGCACTTCTCCAGCTAAAATGTGATTCAGGCACAGACAGAAAATTTCCCATAGTAGCTTTTTTTTTAAAATTCGCCTGTATTGAAGTGTTCCGAAAAAACCTCTGTAATGTGAGAAATGTCGATAAGCCCTTTACCACGCCTGGCAGTGAACGCTGTGCAGACAACGCCGGTGTGTCTTGTTCTATTTGTATGCGTGTCCCACACGCCAAAACATTTGATTGACAGAAACAATTAACAGAGAACAGAGAACCTAACAGCTGTAACAGAAAACTTTGGGTGAATCAATCATTGGTTGTGATGTTAGGATGTATTTAACGAGTACTCTCTTTCAGGATAATATTATTTACTGGGCGGCCAAAACACCAACTTTCGGGGTATGTACGCGAGTCTCAGTCCGCCTTTCTGCATTTTTGTGGGACTCTACGTGGGTTCAACCAGTTGCCACCCGGAAATTATTTGCTAGCACAACAGCTGGCCACGTTAGGATTGAACTGGTGTCTGGACCTATTTCTGTCTACACTATTCAGCCTCAAAAAGTACCCGACATTTCAGAGGCAAAATTACATATATACCAACGAGAGCCTCCATTCATTCCCGCCGAAGAACAAGTTGCATATTTAAGGTACCAACAAATACAGCAAAAAATAGGCGGCACAGACGACAAAATAAAACGAAACGCTTAAAAAGAAGGGTCGTCAAGCTGCTCGCAAAAAATAACCTCTGCTCGCAAAAATAAAACAGACTGCGCATGAGTAGAGCAAACGCTGCAAAGATAAATAAATTGAATGTAAATATGCACTTATTTCAGCATCCACAGAAAGAGGGTGAGAGCCCAGGTGTGAGTTGTGTATTAGAATCGAGGAGACGTATTTACACGTCATGGTGGCAGAATTTACACGTCTTGATATTTGCAGTGAAGCAAGCGCAATGGCGTTCCCCTTTTGTTACGGCTTTTCCAAACTCTGGCACGCTAAATGCGGGTTAAAAAAGCGAACACATTGTAGTTATGAATGGGTATCAGGGGCAACATTACCATTGCACAAGGAAGGCAAAAACACAGCTGCTCGCTAAAGAGCCAAAAAACAGCAAGTAGTATCCTAGAGGCTGTACTAGTCACTGTCACTGTTACAGGCAAGTCACTGTCACAGGAAAACAAAGAAGTACCGCTATTGAGAGGACGGTGAGGCGTCATTGGTGTTTTTAACATCTCAAAGGGTATTGGCTTGTAAGGGCGAGAATATTACCTGTTAAGGGAAAATAGGCCATGCAAGGGCCTCTCAAGTGGGCGCGTTTTTGCAGAGTGGTCCTAAGATAATTTTCAGGGGCTGCTTTGTGGGACCACAAACGTCTTTCGGTAGCGTGATTTGATTGATTGTAGAGTTTAAAACGCCGACGCAACGCAGGCAATGGGGCGTGCCGTAGTGGAGGGCTCCAGATTAATTTTGACTACCTGAGGATCTCTAAAGACCGCAGAAATCTCGTACACGGAGGCGTTTTGCTATTCAACTTCATCAGGAAAGCGACCGCCGCGGCCAGAAATCGAACCCGCGACTTCATGCTCAGCAGCGCAACGCCTGAGCCACTGAGCCACCGCGGCGGGTTGATAGCGTCATTTATCCAGGTCGGCGGACTATGGCGATTCCTGGGCCACATAAAATGTCACGTGTGCGGGCTGGCTGCGTTAAAGATTTCATCAACTGCGTATGCCTCTAGGACGATGGACATTCTTCTGAGATCGCTACCTTTGCATATTATCCTTCATTACAACAGATAACTGGCCCATACTTAGCAAAGGTCGAGTACATCAGGGCCGGATTGCCCCTAGACGGAGCAACGGCACCGTCCATATTTTTTGATTGCGAGACTGATGCACTTTTACAGCCACTCAATATTAAGAAGCAGTTAGAAATCATAAATAAACAAGCTCCACCATTAGCAGGCGGTGGAATGTAATCTTTAGGCAAGCCCCTAAGCGTGGTGGCAGGAACGTCTACACCGTTACACAAGTCAAGGTACCTTTTATTTGACTCAGGTGATTATTTTGCGACTCTATGCGACAGGACCATCAGGCATGAGCGTAAAAAACGAAGATTGGCATTTTAAAGGTGGTGATTTTGTAGTATCATGAGAGGCATTTTTTCAAGAGATTGCAGCGTTGGCGTCTAATGAGCTAATTGCACTGGCACACCTGGGACAGCGGTGTGCGAAGCTGGCTGGCAGCGCAGCAGCACACGGCTTACGGGCACTGTACGTCAGCAACCTGAGAAGAAGAAGAAGAAGAAGAAGAAGAAGAAGACGAAGAAGAAGAAGAAGAAAAAGAAGAAGGAAGGAAGGAAGGAAGGCGAGAAAATCACCAGACGCCATGAGCTTTGTATTACTCCGGTTCAATTTATTATGAATACAGTTAATCGTTCCTTCTCGTGGTGCTGGACTCAATTCTTTAACAGCCGTATTGATACGTAGTGGACGGAGAACACATCAGGCTTGTGCCGACAGTTAATTCAGAGGAAGGCCATAGCAAATGTCTGCTTAGATTTTGTAAGTCCACTCTTTCTGCTCTGTCGGCCATGCACACTTAGAGCTCACTCACAAAAACAGTGATAAACGACGTCCCTGCACTATTGTCACCACAAGCCAGCGAGCACCATTGCTCCTTCCCTGAAAGCGCGCACGGGAGATCCTACGAGATCGTACGATATTCTACAAGACCTAAAAGTTTACACCCCTGTGAAACGAAGTTCAGGGTCTCAAAAATATCCAGAATTTCTGAGCCTAGCATATTCAATGAATTTACCCCTGCATGACATACGTTAAAGCTAAGACGTAACAACTGCATACGCCTGCGATGGCTCTACAATACCTGTATTTTAAATGTTGTTTAGAGTCTCTACAGAGGTTAGTACTGAAATTTTAGGCTATTATATGCTGTATATTTTAAGGAAAGTAAACTCCCTCGCTCTCAATGCGTCTAAAATTACAATAAAAAGATTTGGCTTTCCTAATTCTACAAATATGAATGCGGCAGGAAGCGCTCCGACGTTTCAACTGCCCAATAAACGTGTATCGCCTTACAGAAAATTCGCATAAAAGCCATAAATTTGAACGGTTTTATTGCACGCGTATTATTTGCTGAGCTAGCGATAGAGTCCGGGAACATTAGTACAACTACCGATAGAGCGAATATAAAAACAAGATATTCCACCGTCGGCATGGGCTTTCCATTGCATGGCGGCAGGAAAGAGAGACAGGCCGGAGGTGGTTATAAGCTATCCAATACACATCGAAGCAATAGCAAAGAAAACAGGCTAACGCGTCGAAATTCAGAACCTCCTTCAACAGCGTGAGACGATGCAATGCTTATGAGGCGTTCAACTCAACAACCACCACTGTGCGTTCGCTACCCAGTATATCAAATGAGAAAGAGAAAAGGATATTTCGGTGGGTCCCCCTAAGGACAAAACGGAAGCAAAGTTCGGAGGGGGGGGGGGGGTTGGCTCACTCAGGCAACCCGCTCATCGGCGGGACCATGCAGTACTCTATTCCAGAAAACAATTCCAAAGGTTGTGCTGTATCAATAGCTTCGGAAAAAAAGTGTTCCTCAATTGCGAAGAGGCTGCCCATCGTGATACGACGACTATGGGCTATCGATACGACGACTACTTGCTTACATTTAGGCAAAACCATGTAGTGAATTTGTATCGTTTTTTGCCCGGAATAAACGTGGAGTTTAAACTGCCGGCAACTAGGGAGCAATGCTGTTCAGGCTTGAAAAAAAAATCTCACCTTTTCGAGTTTTTTTCGTGAACGCGAAAAGCTTTTGTTTCTAAGCGTGTTTATTAAATAACAGACCATCAAAGGCTCAGCGCGATATGAATCTCAATGGTTCCGATTATACTATCCTGTTTTAAACTCCGAAGTACCTAAAATACAATTTCTATAGAAAGCTTGTTTATTCACCAGTCCGGCCGCAGCAACTGATATCAAGATATTACAAATATAGCAGCCACATGAATGCAGAACCATCAAAATTACTAAGGGCTTGCATGGGTTAGGACCAAATTTTTTGTGCCTGCCGGTAATGGGTATTACAGATTGTGGCCAATGAGCCTATTCTGAGCAATTCTGGTAATCCAATTTTAAGGTGACGTCCAAAAGAACCTTATGGCTGGTATGCTATGTGCTATACTTTTGCTTTAAAACATTTAGTATCACATGAGTTGCATGACTTCTAATATATTTAACATCGTTTCCTTTGAGCAAACTGAAACTCCGAACAGAGCAAGTACTATTACATTAAACAATTGTGGTGTCTTCAAACCCTGAAAGGGTTTGGAGATGCCACAAAGCAACCAACCCGGAAGGTTTGTTGCATTTCCCAACTGTTTCTCTTGACGCTGACAGAAACTGTTTGCCCCTCTGACAGTAAGCACATATACCAATCTCTAAAACACACAAGATTTCAACAGAGCTAAAAATTTCCTACCAAAAAATAAAAACCTACTCACGTAACAAACCCCACCATGACAACAATCAGCATAACAGTTCGCCCTTTCATATTGCCGGTTATACCGCAAAACACAGCAATGCCGCGAAACGTGCAAGCTGAACAAAATCCTCCAAATTAAACTTTGAAGTCCTCTGCACGAGCCAACCCACTATAGGCAACCAAACCATATCTTAGTCTTTTCCACATGACTTTTAGGGGTGTATTACCGGGCTCATCATTTTTTCCAAGAAAAAACTGCAGCGACCTATATTTAAAAACCATGCTTTTACCTCTTCGTCCATCTCTCGAGACACTGGTTGGACTCTATTCTTGTTTTTCAGCCTGCCTTAGACAATGGGGTAAACGAATTTTTTACTTTGTTTTCTGTTCGTAGAAAAATATTGTTTTTCTTTTTTCAGTTGTTTGTAGAACACTCCTTTGCTTTTGGCTACCAAACGTCACTGTGCGTTATGAGCAAGCGGTTGCTTTCCTTACTTTGTATTGTTCGTGCTAGGAAAAGCATGAGCTTTATGAGACCTCTTGCGTTGAAAGAGAGAAAAATTTCCCTCTCTTGCGTTAAAAGAGAAGGAAAAAAACGTCGATTTATTGCTTTAGTAGGCCAATAATGAAACCAAATTCGTCCCAAGGCTTTCGAGTATTTTATATATTTACGAGAAACGCGCAAAAAGCGCGTGCACTCATTTCCTTTATTTCGGGATAAGCATTCGCTATATTGTAGTCAATAACAAGCGAGAGATGCCTTACAAAACCTCGGGACGACAAACCTAAACTTTACATGTCCGAAGAAATGTCGATCAGTATAAGAATATTACCCTCTTTCATGCGTAGGTTGTTGTCTGTCTCCTTCCTCATTCTACGCTTTTTTTTTAGCGGGGGAAGTAACCGTTTGCAAAAATCTCTCTTTTGACTTCAAGAAGACGGTGAAGTTGCAAGGTATTGTTAGCGTGTGCTGTGAAGTGATGTCCATTGTTGTGCTCGGTCATACGCGACCAGTTTTGCAACCGGAGTGATTTATTTTTAATGGGTACATTTTTCATTCCACCGAAGGTCCTGATCGACCTCGTAAAAGGAGATCGCACTGAAACACTGCGAATCGAACTAACTTCGGGAACATTAAGTAATTTACTAGTTAGGTACTCTACCAACAAAAAATCACCAATCAGTGGCAGGTCACCCTTCTTGACTTGCAAGTGCATTGAAAACATTCCTGTAAAAACCAATGCCAAAAAGATGCCCTCTAGAGAACTGCTTGTTGAGCTAATTCGAAAAAAAAACGAAAGCGCGCGCCTCTTGAAGGAAGGAATGATTGCCAACTCGGTCATCACCGTTACGCCGCATCGTGCGCTAAACATTGTACAAGGTGCTATTTTCGGAAGAGAAATCCTTGCTCAGACAGACGCTGATTTCCTGGATGGAATGAAAGATGAAGGTGTGGTTAGCATTCATGGATTCGTAATAACAAGAGATGGGGCATTAATCACGACCCGACACATCCTTGTAGCATTTGCAAGCCGCACGCTCCCTGAGACCATGAAAGCAGTTTTTATTAACTGTCGCGTGCGTGCCTGCTTTCCCAACTCAAAGCGATGATGTCTTTTTTATTTATGTTTTTAAAAATCTCTAAAGGATCTCTGGGAGGGTATTACATAGGATAGGGGGTCACACTGGTGTCACAAAAACTACAAAAAAAAATAAACAATAGAACTAAAAATGGCAAAAATAATTTGCATTGATAGAGTGGAAACAATATAAAAAATAGGAAACAATAAGAACAGTTATTGGTACACTAACTAGAACAAACTATGCAGATTATGATCACATGTAATTTTAGCACACGTCATTTGACAACTCAAAACTGAGTACAAGAAGGCAGTGAAATGATACATATTATACTTTGATAGTTTTGCTCAAAACATTAGTAAATTTTATGGTATTCCGATCAGTAACAATGTTTGATGGTAGGTTATTCCAGTTTATTGTGGTACGAGGAACAAATAATTCGGCAAATGCAACGGTAGGACATGGGATGCGTTTGATTTTGCATGACTGATCTCGACGCGGAAATATGGCTGCGGGTTTACACATGAATTCATTACGAAGGGATACATGGAAGTACAGTTTATGAAATAATATTAGGAGAGATATTTTGTGACGACGCAATAAGCCTTCGAGTTCAGCACGACTTTTTATTCGGTTTCGCTGGTATAGGGTGAGTACTCTGAAAAGATGAAGCGGACCGCACAGTTTTGGGAGGATTCTAAGTCATTTATTACATATGCCTCATGAGGGTGGCAATTGGCTGCCGCGTACTCTAGTTCAAAGCGTATTAGTGTAATGTATTCCAACTTTCGTAAACGCGCGGTATCATGTCTGAGGTTACGTAAAAAAAAACCAACGCAGATATATGCTCTGATATACAAAACCTAATGGTTTATCCGATCACGACGTGAGTACCGGCCGCATAGTTCCTCCTTTTATCAAAAGGCAAACATTTACCAAGCTCATAATATGTGACAAGAAAGCTAATTTCGATCGTAATAACCGCAAACTATATTGTTGTGATTGACGTTCTAAAAGAAAACTTCTCGCGGAGCATCGAAGAAAACTGGTTACTACTGAAACACCCTCTCACTAATCTGATAGACAAGTACATCCCGGTAATCTCTATAAAATCTGATATTACTTCGCCTTGGTATTTACAGAAACGTTGTCGCCTAAACAACAAAAGAAACGATTATTCAAGCAAGCTTAACATGTAAATTATCTTATTCCTGGCATCGGTACAAGGAATGTGACAGAGAGTATCAGAATTGCTAAAATCCACGCGCTTACAGTTTTTCCAGCGTAAATTATCATCCATGCGAGCAAATTATCCTCGGCGTTTCTGGGGTATCATCAATCGCAAGCGTCATCCTGATATCGTCTTTACTTATCACAACACCCTAATAATACCTGCCAGTGACTGTTGGGAACTACTGAACAAAACATTTTCATTGGTAGTTACAGTTGAATCTTTTCACGCACTGGCAACCTTACCCAGTAGCACTGTTTATGCCAGAATTAACAATAACCGAGGCTCGCGTATATTCTCTTAGGACAAATATTAGGATTAATTCTTCGGCTGACAGCATTGGTTTAAATAAAACTATTCTAAAAGATATAGCACACAGCAGTTCCCCAGTATTATCTTCCCTATTCCAGTAGTCTCTATCAAGCGACGTTATACCCCAAGACTGGAAGGTGGCGAAGGTTGTTCTGGTTTTCAAATCTGGTGATCGCACCTCACCCCACAACTATCCCCCCATTTTATTAACCAGTACCATTTGCCAAACTTATAGGGCATATTATACACTCCCAGATCATTAATAACTTCAAAACATAACGTTATTTTTAGGCATCCGCACGATTTCCGTAAAGGTTTTTCTTGTGACGCCAAAGTAGCTGGCTTCATTCACGAAGTGCATTCATCTATAGTAGCTGGAATTTTTCAAGACTTTTCTAGAAACATTTTTCTACAATTTTTCTAGACTTTTCAAAAGCTTTTCAAAAGCTAGACTTTTCATCGTGTCCCTCACCATGGACTTATTCACAAGGTTACCCTATTGATATAACATAGATAAAATGCTTTTTCTAACAGGATGCAATTTACATTAGTTAACAATCACAGCTCATCCCCAGTCCCCGAAACATCTGGTGCCCCTCAGGGAAGAATACTCGGGCCCTTGCCTTTTCTAGTTTTGTATTAATGATCCACCAGACAGCGTTAAATCTAGTATCAAACTATTTCCAGATGACTGCATATTGTACCGTAAAATTCAATCTCACCATAACCACGACATTGAACACTACGCCCAAAGTACCGAAGCTCTCATTGAAAAAATCACCTGGGCTACTTTCTGCGGAAAAGATCATTCCTCCGAAGACGGCGAAAACAGCATCTATAAATGCAGTGGTTCCCGCTCACTCTAATCACAATCATACCCATTCTTTAAGAAAGGAAAGGGGATAATTAAGATCTAAGTTACTAAAAACGTACCTTTTACAGCAGCACGACAAAAGCACAAGTTGCTTTTGGTTTCATCCTACCGAGGCGCAGGTTCACACGGGTCTTGTTCAGTACACCATCCTTGCTGACGCGTCGCAGTCTTCCCCCCTAGTTGAGCTGTCACCTTCTGCTATTGCGTTACCGGTGGAAGCTGAGGTAGTCCCTCCGCTACGGCTTTTTTTAGGTGAACATTGTGACGCACCACCGATTTTGGAGACTCCGGTGAATGTGGTGATGACGCTCTCAGTTGGGAGTGGTTTCGCGTCTCTCCCTTCAGCTGCACTTTGCCAAATAAGACTCAGAGTAGACAGGACATGGACAGGAAGAGTCGTGGAATCGCACAAACTTTCACCATACCGCAGAATCATCATTATCAACAGTCTTATCGACGTCGCTCGGGAACGCCTTCAGGCTAACTTAGGAATATGAGCTCACTCTAGCGTTTTGGGCAAGTGAATCTTTCAACCATCAGGTATTTGCACCTACTATGCGATGTGGAATTTGAGGCGGCAACGCAGGCGGCAGCTTTTTGTCATTTTTATGCCCATTTGCGCTCGTGCGTAATTCTCAGCAATTATTTGATAACAGCTATACCGCCGATTTCACGCGATTGCACAACTTCTGAAATAGACATAGGTGTTGGGGAGGGAAATCGGCATGGAGCGCGACAGCAGGTGGCGCTGCGAAGCGCGTCTCCGTGACGTCAGCTTGGGGAGTCTAGCATTTCTCGCCTGCTTCACTGGGCTGACTTTCTCTGCTGTTTAATTAGGCTCGGTTGACGTTTTTGCTTGTCGACACCAAAGTTTTCGCGTGCATCACTTTCTTTCATAATAAAAGACTTAGAATTGCATAAAACAACCCAATGAGTGATTTAAAGCAGAGTTTCGGGTGCAGTTCCAGAAGAAACGTGGCCGGCATTACGCCATTTTATGCCAGGCGCCAGCTTCTGTTGTCAGAAAATTTTTCGAACAAAGGGAACAGCTAGCTGCTAATAACCGACAACCGAGAAAATTCACAGCTTAATGAAATACTAATTCTTCGGGGCTGTCGGCTTTGGCAGACGGCATTACGATTCCGGTAATCGTATGTCAGGTAAAACAGTTTTGGAAAAATTGCCAAACGCTCCAAAGTATTGTACTACATCAATTACCGTGTCACGCCATGAAAGTGCGCCGACATGCACCGTGGCCAGCAAAAAATGTAGGTTATTTTGCTAATTACCGACTGTATATAGGCGCGTGCCGGTTTAATATCATTCTTCTAACCAGTCTGGAGATTTATTTAGCAGATCGAGTATTACTATGTTTGTTTAGACCTGAAACATTGTTGGCAACATTTCCCACAGCAATATATTTCCAATATTCAGATATGCATTATAGTAAAGCTGTACTCATGAGGAACGGAATGAGGGGGAGCAGAAGGAGAAAACTTTATTTAAAAGTAAAATCGAGCTGGTGATTGGGTGGCGTCCTAGGTCCAGGATAAGAAAGTAAGAGTAATCCTATTTCAATCCTAGATGGCCATCCCAAGCAGGCAAGGATTTATTCTTTACGCCTGGAAGGGTTAAAAAACCGTAATAACAGCTTCGACATATTCATCGGCTTTTTTTCAGGTTATGCTGAAAACAGGCTCATATACTATTTATTGCATTCGTTAGCGGGTATATTAACCATTCAATACCGATAACTGTTAGGGTGAAGAGTCAGTTCGCTTTGATAATTAGAGTAACGATATAAATTTAGAGCAAAAAAACACATTCGACCACTCAGTACGGAGTAAATTGTCTGCGCCGGTTCGTCATGGCGTAGCCCATAACTTCTCATTGCATTTACATGTGAATAAACAACGCCCGCAGCGGCTTTGCATTCAAGCAGCGATAAGCAACGCCCATTTGTGAAGAAGGTTCTATGGCTTATAGACTCAAGAAAATATCCACACGAGCATTGAGAGCCTTCCAACCATTCCCAAACATTCTGATAAGATGTTTCTGACTTACCGGAAAAATAACGCGTTTGGCACAAAAAAAAAAACATGCATCATATACAATTCAACAACACCAACCTTTAAAAACAGAAGACGGCCGCTTTCTGTAATGCTGTGCGATGCCCCCAATGCATGATGCGTAGCTATAGACTTTTGAGTCTTCATAAGAGCATCTCAAAAATAGTTTGCAGAATCCTACGCATTGTCAATACCTGGTCAGTAGCTCTGAGCCATTAACCTGTCAAGTAAGCTAGAGACTACGAGTTCCACATGATCATCCGAACGATGCTCTGAAGACATTTCTCTTTCCTCGTGCGCTGCAAACTTGTGCAGGATACAGCTTGAAATTATTCAGAGGAGTTGAAAATTGTTGAAAATTATTGAAAATTAGTTGAAAATTATTGGAGTTGAAGGAGTTGAAAAAAGGAGTTGAAAATTATTTAAAATACGCTTTTTGGTCCCTGAAGCATCGAAGAAGGCGATTGCTAGCACAGGCACTCCTTCTCCTCACAAGTGCAGCGTAGCGGACGAGAGTGGCGCGAGTCCCTAAGCTGATGTCAGCGCCAGCGGGCGCCACTCAAATATTTCAAACAGTCAAAGATGACGCGTGTGGAGTCCACCAGTGCAGTCTTGGTTTGTTTGTTCTCCGGCAACAGTGCGTTCTACAGTGAAAAAAAAGTGGAACGTTAGAAACAGGGGGCCACAGACACCAAAGCTGAGTATTTACCCGCACGGTTCTTTCTCGTTGTATCGGGTTCACAACCAAGATATCGAACATGCATAGAAAGCTGCTACAGTGTGGTAGCTGTCCGAGGCAAGTAGATGGAGATGAGTTTAAGTGGCATGGCGGCGAGTCAGACGAAGGGACAGGTAGGTGTCGTGTATGCTTAGTAGTGTCGTGGCTAGAAATCGTAGCGAAGGATAACACTCGGGGTTAGATAAGTTGGTGTCAGAACTGCAGGCAGCACTAAGTAACGAACGTCAGTAACGGAAGGAAAATAAGGGAAAGTTATATGCAGCTAAGAGGAAGCTCTAAAAAATCGTCATTTAGCCAAAGAATGACGAACCCTTTGGACCATGCAGTGGAGCGCAGGCATGCACCAAGGTGACACAAGGTGGGACACACAACAGCTACTCCCATGTGCTGCAAAAGAGGCAAGTGTAAAATGTTGTGTTCGGCGTGGCACGACAACAATTCGGCTGGGAAGAACAGCGCCGTTTATTTCAAAACTTTACAGCCATCATGGGTGTGACTCTGCGATCCCAGTTGCCAACACACATTTCAACAGTTGCTGCTTACGGACATTACATCATCCCTTCTGAGAAGCAAAAAAAAGGTTACACAAAATCCTTCAGATGCACAGGTTGTTGCCTGTTTTGTTGAGACTAACATCGAGAGAAAGTCTTGGAAGTTGGGGACAGGGCTTGGCTAGGACCAGCTGCACTGTCGCCGAAGTGGTCACTGTTACCTGACACAGCTTCATCTAGATATGGCATGTCGACCTGTTCTTCTTTCTGTTTCACCTGAACGGTGCTCTCTCCTTTGAAGAAGCTCGAGTTTCGACAAATCGACAATCCATTCCTGGACGCTGTGATCCTGGATTCATTTACCTTGGTAATGGTGTACAGATGCGGGTGATAGTAAGAAGAAAATTTGTTTGACATCTACTGTCGGCAGAGGACGTCTTGTCCAACACGCAGCTGGTGGCGGCCGGTGTGCCTCCGGGTGTCGGCGTACTGTTTTTTCTACACTTTCCTTTCACAGTCATTCTATCTAGATTCGGAGTTGGCTGATTTCGGGGTACCAAGCGCAACAGGTGGGAGGAGATTCTTCACGGGTCACCGATACAAAATTTCAAACGTAGATTTTCTAATGGAATCATGGGGTTGGGACCGATAGGAAAGGAGAAGGGACTGAAGCCCAATGGTCCAATCCAAATGGCTCATGCGACTTGCCAGTACAGGCTTCTTGAGATTGTGCATATATCGTAGGGCTTGTCCATTACACTATGGCCACCATGTAGGGATGCGATGATGCTCGAACCAAAGCTCAATAGCGAAGACTGCAAAACTAGCACTCTGAAAGGGGAGCCATTGTCAGACTATACGATTTATGTGCAAAGATGGTGAGCAGATGCTTGATGACCGTGGTTCTGAAAGAGTTTGTATGATGCTGACAACTAGATACTTGAAAAGTCATCCACAACCACCATTCAGGGACTGCCATCAGAAAAAGGGCCAGCAAAGTTAGCAGACAGCTCAGTCCATGGACCTCGAGGCAGTTCCTGGATTGGCAAAGGATCACGCTAGTGTACAGGTTTGTTAGCTTTACATGCCCGGCAGCTATTTACTGTCTCGTCCACAAGAGAGTGTACCCTTGGAACCACAACTTTTCATGTAAAAGCTGTTTTTTTCTTGACAATGCCTTCGTGACCTGGATATGCAAGGTGCACTACCCTTGCATGAAGCTGTGCTGGGATTACGATCCCTGTATTTCAAAACATCAGGCCTTCTTTAGAAACAAAGTTCTCTCGCAACATGAGAGAAGAGCTCAATATTGTGCTCTTCCAGCATTTACCATGCTGGGCCGACTGAGAGCGTGCTTGAGTGAGCTGAGCCCAGACTTTCACACCACGAAGCTACAGCCGAAAGATAAGGAAA
This sequence comes from Haemaphysalis longicornis, assembly GCA_013339765.2. Taxonomy (NCBI): domain Eukaryota; kingdom Metazoa; phylum Arthropoda; class Arachnida; order Ixodida; family Ixodidae; genus Haemaphysalis; species Haemaphysalis longicornis. The sequence continues at coordinate 134,247,313 of CM023453.1, read as the reverse complement.
GGAGTGGCAGATTGCTGATGAATACTTCAAGCTACATAAGAGTCATGAAGATAAAAATTATGGACAACACAAAATCCACTGCAAGACTATCAGTCCCAACTCTAAGTGCACTCCATCAGTGCCTATGAATATACGGGGCAGGGAGGGAACACGGAGTTTTACCAACATAAAGAAAAGGTACCACTTTTTGATAAGCATGCTCCTGCAAAAGCTGCAGGCTCCACATGTATGCGGAATGAGCAGCGGTTTCCTGTGTATCGATTTTAAGAAATTAGGAATTTTCTTTACCGTTTTTAACATCGCGGCTGAAATTCTTTTGAGGAATCCAAAGCAGGTATTTACTGTTTTAGTATATCCCACTGGGATTTAGCAGTAACCACACCTGGCTGTTGTTGTAATGAGTGGGAGATTTTCTTGATATGTAGGTGCAAAAATCTGAATTAACGCCCGCCATTGAGCAAGGACATGTTTCAGCCTTATTCTGTCGCAATTGTTCACTGCTTCATAAATAAGGGCAGTGGCTAATTTTGTAATAAGCCACTGCCCACGCTGGTTTTAAGCGAATACTTTATGTTTCCCGGCAACATCAACAGCTGCAGCAGTAGCATGCTAAGTGATATAGACCCAGAATCCAATAAAGTTGGAGCGCGAAAAGTAGCGGTTCACACTGTACCCGTTATCGGAAAAACAATCAAAATGTCAGCCCATAATACTCATGTTTAGGCTGCTATATATAGCTCCCAAATGTAAGCTCCACACAGCAGTGTGCATGGGCTGCGACCCTAGATTTATTTATTAGTGGCACTATGAATGTTCTCTCCAGATATGTCAAAGAGTGAATAAAATCTCTGCCTTTCATTTAGGAGAACATTTATAACATATCAACGAGGTAAGCAGCAGTCTGGGTGGTATTCTGTTCAGCGTTCTGTATAAATATTACCAATATCATTGTAAGTACTGCCTTTTGGCTGATTTCACTTACCACATTCCTAAATAAAACAACAATCTGAGCATGGCAAGGTCTGTCACATGACAGTATTTTGGTATCGACCTAAGGTAAGGCTACAACATCCTAAAGAAATTTCACTTGGATGAAAATATTTGGCCTACGTAAGCAACAACGTGGATTTTTGTGCGTGCGGGAAAGCACGCGAATATTCAACTGTATAGAAAGATGTTCCCTCCAAGAGGACTTCTACTTCACGGGGAATTATATCAAATCACACTCACATGAAAAATCCGACAAGGGCAACAATGAGCGTAAGAGTATGTGCTTTAATTGTTGGTTACCAAAATCTCAAGAAGAGATCAGTGCTTCAAGAAAATTCCAGGCTAAGAAGACCGGCTATAATATCGTAAAGCACACAGAATACACAAAACGACACAAGATGCCCTGCCGAAACGCTGATTTAACATTTTTAAAAAACTACGGATGGTTTATGTTTATTCCTGAAAACAAAGACCAAATCAACCATTCACTAAATTTATTGCTCCTGCTTTTGCGTACCGCCATTAAAACACAGCTTCAACTCCATTGTTTTCACAACACTCGGCTGCGTCCTTGCAAGCTTACAGAGGCAGGCTGCATGTTGAATATGCCACAAATCCAATGCCGTATTTATGCTGCTGTGTCTAAGCATAGCCATTTTGAGAATCTACCGAGGAACAATTTTAGAGAAACTAAAGTTTCAGAAAAGGCTCAAACAGAATAAAAAGTGGGCGTTGTCATAATTTTGTATCTGAAGCAAGTTCGCGCTACCTCAGTACGTACATTCGCGGGCGCGCATCGGTAGTTGATATCACATTTACTCTGCATTTAGAATACAATTGCTTAAACATTAGGGCTCTCAGATGGGGGAGAAATTTCTGGAACTTGTTGCACTGTTTGTCCGTACAATTTTGCTTTTGCTCTGAAATGCCTTCTATGGCTTTACATGCTGCTGATTTTAACTGGAAAAAACATTGGGAATATAGAGAAAAGCCTATCCACACAATTATTTTCACTGTACGTAGACGGACAATCAAAAAAGCAAACATCGGTAAATGGTGCAAATCGCACTATTTATATCCAGATGTACTCCCCTTTCTAGGCTCTGGTGGAGATAGTGCGATTTCCTATGGGCTAAACACCTCAGACGCCGCTCCTCTGAAATTGGTGGCATGAATCTCAATGTTTGAGCTCTTCTTTAAGATTGTAAACATCGTCACCCTAATCTTAGATAACCGAAGTGTGTTTATGTAGAGGTGCATAAAAACTTCTCGCTTTTGGTAGTTTTTATTTTTGTGTTTTCTTTGCATAGCTTTAAATTCTCTCTTCCTTGAATGTTTATCGAAGCTTTACAAGCAAGAAATAATATATTATACCCAGTAGTACATTTCATTTTGCGGTAGCTGTATAGAAACTCAAGCAGTGCTAGTATGCTGACGTGCGGTCCCCGAAGAATTGCATAGATATTTTACAACTTATAAATTTTTAGCTGTCAAAAAATTAGTCTGAAGACTGGCGTACGAGAGATCTTGAGCGCTCTACCGGACAGTAGGCGCAACTATTGACGCCGTGAGGGGGTGCAAAAGGGGCACTAGCCCTCCCTCCAAGCTACCTTACCACAATTGCCCACCCCCTCGCCCACTCCCTGTTCCCCCTCCATACATTGGGCTTGCCCCCCTTACGACAAAATCCTGCCGACGCCCATGCGTTCAACTGCTTAAATTGCACCTGAAATTTCTCAAACCACACTGCACACATTCCTTTCTTGCATTCCTGCACACATTCTTTTCTGGTCGGCACACAGCCGACCAGAAAAGAAAAGAGAGGTTACCTAAACGTAAATGCAAACAGGCAAATTTCATGGAGGAGAACGATGGCGTTAAGTTACCTACGTCCTGTGCGCTTTTTGTAAGTTCTGAATGAAGCGGTTCTTGCTTCAAGTAAACATTTTCAAAATTGGGCTGTGAACTACACAACAAAAATGCTCGTACTCGGTTTCATGTCAGTGCATTTTTGAAAACACAAAAGTGACGTCTTGATTCATCTATTTGTCTTCATCCCACTTTATTATTCATGCAAGAAACAGTGTTTAGGAACAGCGTATTTCTGAAACCAGCATCGTTGCCTGTATTCATTCAGGCAACTAGTGAGTACCGGCATTCAGGCTTGAATAGGATATATTTAACATAAATATACATTTAGTGTGCAAGTTCGTTATAAGGATTGTTTGTACACACAAGGTGGCTGATTTTTTTAGAATATTCCTGCGACATATGGGGTGACCAATGAGATTCACGTGTCTCTGGAGGCACGCTTGGTCAAGTGCTTTTAAGAGTTAACCCTGCTTCCTTCATCCTGTATTTCTAAAAATCATGAAGGCGTCTCAATTATTGCGTCGGTTTCAGCGAAGAACCACTGGATCAATAAGGACTTCACCTAAATCATCTGAATTCTTCCGTTGAAGACACTAGTTCTGCCGCCTGCCTGCCAGTAACTTTTAACGCGAGGGTCTACCATAGGTACCGGCTAAACAAGCCCAAAAACAAATTTCAAGTACGTTTTGAAGCATAGGCAAGGCAAATACATCTAGCAATTCTCAAAGTATGGGAGAAAAACGGAATCAATGCACATAGATTTCCCAAGGTTCAGTAATAAATTCTTGAATACAGTTTTTTTCGTGATGCCCCATTATTTTGTGCGGCAAGGGTTCACGTGAACCACAGTTCGAGGGATTTCTCAGCCTTGAATAAGCGGTAGGCACTTTAATATAGCAACGCATAACTTCCATTACGTGCGGATAACCCCGGATGTTGTATGGCTTTTAAAGTTTTCATTCAGTTTCACCGTGGTTCTCACTTTCTATAACAGGGGCTCTAGCAGTCACAACCTGACGGATTTCCAGAAGCCCACATAACTACTGCCTGTGCAATTGTATTCAAAAACAGGACTGCCGCACGAGCACCGACACCTGTTGGCCTTTTTTTATCTTTGGTGGTAAGTGTCTTTGATCATTTTGTAAATTGGTAACTGGTAATTGTCTTTGGTAATTTTATGGCTGATTTATTTATCCATGGAGCAAAGCCACCGTGAGCCTAACTTCGAATACTGGTAGAAAAGGTACAAGCCCAGGCAGCAACCACGGCGCGGTATGTCGGCGAAGACTACATGAGGCAGTGAAGGGCACTTTCAAAGATACAGCTTAGGAAAAATGCGGCACTGAGCTCAGCTCCTGCGTCGGGAGACGAAGATTACGATATGAATTTCTCCCTTGCGCAAACATGGGGCCGGAGAGCAACCTCAACACCATCAGCAGGCGTGTGAAGACACAGGCCGCGTAAAGACAATTACGTAGGAGTGCAAGCAATGCAAAAAGCAACACGGCGCCGAAGCAGCATCGGTGGTCGCAAGATAAAGAAAAACCGATCGTGAGAAAAGCACCCGACACGATAGTACATATTCCGCTGGTAACTGCCCATCACCGCTATCAAAATAACGAAGATTAGTCACTGGACAGAGAAGAGGCGTTGCACAGTAGACAAAGGAATTGTCGAATTAACCAAGGCAGTCGAAACGGCCCACACTGGGAAAGCAAACTCCTGCAGCGCACGGTGGTACGACCGTAAAACGGATCATATACCTTGATTACCACCACCCCAGACATTGGAGCGAGCACGTATTATATGCGTTAGGGACAACATGCAGGGATTAGTCGCTTTAAATAAACAAAGCTTGTCTCTTCTTTGTATTACGTTGGGTACCTTAAACCGCACTACGTATATATAGTGCAGCTAGCACGTTCTTGTGGCGCAGTTGCTGTGTAGTTTCTATATACCTGGCATGTGTGCCAGATGAAATTTGGAACTTGAATTTCTAATTACCTGTTCAATGGCGGGCACTAGCATCTGTACTCCAAGTTGCCGCTAGACCCATACATTTGGCACAGCACAATACACTAAGTTCCACTTTATAAAGTATTTATGTAGGCAAAAAACGCGTTTTCGAGCATTTTGAGAAGACTGCATGAAGTAAGTAAAATTATTTTCTCCCCCAATCACTAGGCATTAGAAAGGTCGCTGAATACATGGGGAAAGCATGACCCTGTTATGCAAAAGCAGAGTTTGCCTAAAAAACAGCGCGAGAACAATAGCCCTCCCTCATGCCCCGGAAACGTTATATGCATAATGCGAGCGATGTTAAGGAGGCGTACTTTTTTTAGCGTGAAAGCGCATTAAGCTTAAAACAAGTGTGCAACGAATCATGGATCCTCCCCCTGTTTAAGCATAATAAGTGTAGGGTGTCCTGATACCCTAAAATAAGAATAACGGAGCACGTGGCTTTCTGTACATTCCGCGAATACAGCCGATGGGCCGTGCATGCGCAGTAGGAACCAGTTGGAATAGTTAGTGGCCAACCTTGGTATATAAAGACCATCGTTTTTGCATCATTTTTTGATGGCGTGACACGGAGTAAACAGAAATAAAGGAATATTGCTGCGTGTGCCATTTTCACGCACCGCAGCGAAGAACAGAGATAGCGCTTGCATGAGCCAGCGCCGAACACAGTGGGGAGTGAAAGCAGAATGCACACATGCCGAACGATGAACTTCCTATTGCAGTGTTCACAATAACTGTCGTAACGTTTTTTAACTGCGCAAGCTCGTCTGACCGCCTGGATACGCAGCATGTGCAGGCTTTCCTCTTCGTTTCTCCTGGAATTCTTTCCTGTGATTGCGGGGACAATATCAATTAGTTTATTTTCTTAAGCCTGTTCCTGGTACTAAGCACTGCCTACCCCATAGTACTTCCAGCGTAAAAACAGCAGGGTTGAGGGGCCTAATCTCTTTCTCAAGACATCCCTCAAGGCGCTCCTGGATCTACAAACTCGGTAAATTACCTTCTGTCGCTTTTTGGTTAAAGTACCGGTGTTTCGTCGCGACCTTGGCTGTTATACCCCGGAACTCGTTTACGACACACTGCTGAGGCTTTCTGCTAAATTGTTCGTCCTGTTGATCTAGCCCAAGTCGCTGCAGTACCTCCAATGCCTGCAAGATTCTACGCAGCAACTTTGCCTAATTCCGCCTCAATTTTCTAACCACAGTATCTATGTGCAGCCAGGCCTTGGAACATCGACATAAGTTTATCCCACATTACCTGTGGCAGCAGCATTTTTTACAGCCTTCTATGCTGGCCCAACGGTGGCCAACTGAAGACAATGAAATACGTAATAAACCAGTTGGAATTAGCGCTAAGTGGTTCTACTTACCCGCCTCATTACGGTCTGGCCAGAGACCCCGCCTAATGGGCCCCTCCTTCGTAACCCACGCAATTCTCAGTCGCCGCATTGTGCAACGCAATTTGGCATCTCTTCCGGAAGGGAGGCCATTATGCGCTACTTGAATTGGTGCTGTAAGCGGGCGACTTCTCATGAGAAACATAAGAAGAAAAGAAGATAAAGCGAGCAGTAATCAGCTTGTATTGTCTTTTATGTACCTTCGCTTGTCTTTTATGTGCCGTTTTTCTACCTATAAGGTGCAGTACTACCTAGCGCCCCACATGTTGTAGGGTTCTTAAAACCCGCCACATAATTGGTTCGCGTGTGATTGATTGACAAAAGCTTGTAGAACAAATATACGAAATTTGTTTTGTGCAAAACTCCGCTGTGTTGTTTTTAGGTTGGCTAGTCTCTTGGAATTTGTGGTATTGGTTTCTTTATTGCCTCCTCAGGTTCGCTCTAACAAAGCATCAGTACTGCTTAAAAGTTCCGTAGTTATTGACTATGCAACAATACAGCTCTTATAGAGGCACGTTAGGAGGATCTAACGTAATACAGGTTTAAAAGTGATTGCTTACTGACTTTTCAACAGAAATCGCGTCGAAGATCAATTTTTAATGAATGCAAATTACGCACCACTCCGTGTAACGATGACAATATATGAACGCCAAGCGTTTTCGGGACGTTTCGTCGTCTCTACACGGTTGCGTTCTTGAATTTCCTGTCTAATTTTGCACGTTCATGCGACCCTCTCCAAATAAAAGCTACGTAGACACTGTCCAACGGAGCAACCGGATGAACACCGCCTTTATATAGCCAAGGACAAGTTTCGAGTCTGCACGAGAAGACGGGAAGTTTTTCTTCCTTTCACTTCATATATTTTCGGGTTAGAGACTCCATCAATGTAAAAATTAAACTTCGCTTAAATGTAGTTATCTCACGGTTGGACCGAGACAACAATACTGTTCGTCAATAAGATTCAATGTAACCTGAACTACGACAAAAATGGCGCGTTATCGTTAATATCCCTATTCATTTCCACACATGAGTGAGGGCAGCATTGAAATGCAGATTTCAAAGTTTCAGAGTTTCAAAGTTCCTTTCAGAAAAACAATAACGTGCGATTACATGATGTAAGTATACAAAAGGAGGTCCCAACGTAAAAAACCGGAGGCAGGACCTCCTTGTCCCTGAGAGGTATGAGCTTTGCTCCAATGCAGTTGGATTTTTTGTTTTCCTGCGGACATAAAGAGCGATACATACATACACACACAACACATACACGCCTACATATACATATAGATATATATATATATATTATATATATATATATATATATATATATATATATATAAGAGAAGAAAAACTTCGAACAAGGTAAAAGCACGATCGTGCTTTTACATTGTTCGAAGTTTTTCTTCTCTTGTGTTCTCTACCATCTTCAAAGTTCTACTACTCCCGATTATGATATATGTATATATATATATATATATATATATTATATATATATATATATTATATATATATATAGATTATATATATATATATATATATATATATATATATATATATATATATAGTAAGGAAATGAGGGGCTCGTTCAGGAAATACAGAAACATAGGTCGGCAGTCTACAACGCCACAGGAGGCATGGGGGTGTTGTTAGGCTCTATTTTTTACTACGGTTAATGAAGTTAAGATTTTTTTTTTTTTAAATATAAGGAAGAAGAAAGAAAGAAAAAACACGCGCCCAGAGTGGGGACCGAACCCACGCCTTTCGATTAGATCTCGAATGCCTTACCAATTCGGCTATCTGGGCGACTGTGTTCTCCTTCACTTTCTGGGCTATTTATATTTACTAAAGTGTATCTGACGCTTGAGGGTTGTAGCCAGCGCCACTCTGACTAGACGGGGGGAAGGGGACCTTCTTTTCCAACCCCGGGGCGTGACTCAAACGTCTACAGCCTCTCATGAGTGGGTAACTGGCGGGAAGCCCTCTTATGCTACCTAGGCATCAAGGCTGCCGGAACCGAGACCCTCGCTAGGCTTTCGCCGAATAATACAGTAAGTGTTTTTCTTTCTTTCGGTCCCCACTCTGGGCGCGTGTTTTTCTTTCTTTCTTTCTTCCTTATATTTAAAAAATCTTAACTTCATTAACCGTAGTAAAAAATAGAGCCTAACAACACCCCCCCGCCTCCTTTGGCGTTGTAGACTGCCGACCTATGTTTCTGTATTTCCTCAACGAGCCCCTCATTTCCTTACTATATTATTCTGCGAAAGCCTAGCGAAGGTCTCGGTTCCGGCAGCCTTGATGCCTAGGTAGCATAAGAGGGCTTCCCGCCAGTTACCCACTCATGACAGGCTGTAGACGTTTGAGTCACGCCCCGGGGTTTGAAAAGAAGGTCCCCTTCCCCCCGTCTAGTCAGAGTGGCGCTGGCTACAATCCTCAAGCGTCAGGTACACTTCTAGTAAATATAAATAGCCCAGAAAGTGAAGGAGAACACAGTCGCCCAGATAACCGAATTGGTAAGGCATTCGATATCTAATCGAAAGGCGTGGGTTCGGTCCCCACTCTGGGCGCGTGTTTTTCTTTCTTTCTTCCTTATATTAAAAAAAATCTTAACTTCATTAACCGTAGTAAAAAATAGAGCCTAACAACACCCCCATGCCTCCTTTGGCGTTGTAGACTGCCGACCTATGTTTCTGTATTTCCTCAACGAGCCCCTCATTACCTTACTATATTATTCTGCGAAAGCCTAGCGAGGGTCTCAGTTCCGGCAGCCTTGATGCCTAGGTCGCATAAGAGGGCTTCCCGCCAGTTACCCACTCATGACAGGCTGTAGACGTTTGAGTCACGGCCCGGGTTTTGAAAAGAAGGTCCCCTTCCCCCCGTCTAGTCAGAGTGGCGCTGGCTACCACCCTCAAGCGTCAGATACACTTCTAGTAAATATAAATAGCCCAGACCTTCTTTTAAGGCTATCATGTCTGCATATGCATCAAACCTTCAAATAACTTTCTGTTGGGTTCTAGGGCACTCTGGAATTGCCGGGAACGAAACCGCAGATCGAATGGCCACTGCAGCTACACTCTTGAATACAATGGACATAGCAACAGTGCCATACACAGACATGAAGCCACACATCAGACACCAACTTCGCAACAGATGGCAAACACACTGGAGTGAACAAACAGATAACAAGTTACACTTTATTAAACCACGCTTGGGACATACACCACTGACACACGCAACAGATACACAGAAGTTGCCCTTGCTAGGCTACGGATAGGGCACACACATGTCACACACTCGTATCTCCTCACGGGCTTTTCAAGACCCCAGTGTGGCAGGTGTGGAGAGGCCCTATCTGTAGTTCACATACTCATTCAATGCAACGCACTTCATACACCACGACGCAAACACTTCCCACAGCTATACAGACTACACGTCCCACTACACCCAGCGTTTTTCCTATCTGACAATCCCATGTTTTCTATCAAGTGCGTTTTTAAATATTTAGAAGAAGTTCAATTTTTAGACCTCATTTCATACCACTCGTGATCACTCCCTGGCCCTATACACCAGCCATGCTCATTGTCGTTTTGTGATTTTACTTTTGTTTTTGCTGACTTTTCGTAGTGTTTAAGGTTTCACGCCTCATATACGAATATTGTTTTGGCGCTCTTTGCCCCAGTTGGCCTTGCGCCATAAACATCCAACGATCATCATCAACTTCGCGGAGCAATCAGAAATGCTGCTGGATAACCCGGCTCGTGTCACCAAACCTCTGTTTGAGCAGTTGAATGGCACTTTTGTAGCATGCCTCAATTGTTGATAATCCGGCGAGGTCAGCTGCTGCGTCACCTTCCAGGTATTTTCGGAGGTCATGAAACTTCTCGGCAGTGGTTAGAGCCCAGCTGATGTGGACTGGGCTGTTAAATTGCTCGCAAAATGACGTCCATTGACACATGTCTCCATAAAAGGCATGATGGAAATCATTGGGAGATGAGGTCCAAACAGGGATGACTGAGCTATCGTTAGAGACAGTGGCCCGTTGGTCGCTGCCGCGGGGGCAGCATTCATTGGGCTGCCTAGGCAAAGGTCCTCGAGCTTGCGGTCGTCGTAGAGCGCTGCAGACTCGTGCTCTTTTCCAGCTCCTCGACAGGAATCGCGCCCTCGACCTGGGCGTCGATATTGCGAAGCCTCTCATGGGTTGCTACGAGCATGTCTATTACCTGCCTGATCGCTGTTCTGTCACCGCAGGCACTCTCCATGAGCGTCATCGCCTCCGTCACGCTTTTTGTAGCTTGGGCTCGCCTCACAGCCCATTTGGCTTTCAGCCGTTGCATAACTGCTTTCGAATGTTCGTCTTACTTTCTCGAAAGCCAGTGAGGTGCGCATGTTGTCTCCCTGGGTGCGGTTCTGATGAGGACAAAGTGCTGTGGTGGACGTTTTCAGGTCAAACTCTTCGTCGCCGTCGCCCATTCTCCACGTCGTTGGGAGCGCTCGTTTTCGCTTGGGGTTCGGCACAAAATGTCACGAATCGAGCACCTCGTTGTGGTCTAGCTACCAGGGAACGAAGACGTGGGACCCCTGATCCAACGTCTCTTTAATGGCTATTACTGACTTACAATGACAATGATAGTAGTGGTGGCATGAGCGAGCTGGTATGTCGTTTTCTTCTACAATTCCCAGCAGGCCCCACTGCTCTACAATGACGCGGCTGTACGACTGTTAACGTACGGGATATCACTGGTCACCGTCGCAAGCCCAGCTGGCGGCAGCTAGATGACGACCACCGCAGGGGCGCGCGCACCCGCCCGTGTCTGCCTCGAGACTCCCAGTGTGCAAAGACACTGAATGACACTCCGTGAACGCTCCAAATGACGGCGGACCAGCGCGCGCTGGCCCACTTTGACCGGCTGCCGCGGGCGCAGGCAGACAGCCGCCTGCTGCAGCGGCTGCGTACACACCGCCTTTCTCGCACATGGGGCGCATGTCGGCCCTGTACGAGGAGGTGGTCGCCACCGTGGAAGCAGCCCCCCTCCAGGCGCCCTCTGCTCTGGCTGCCAAGGTGCACACGGACATTTCGGGCCTGCGCAGGAAGCAGCGGACGTCGCAATGCGGGCAGCTGAAGCTGGCCCGGGGCGTAGTGTGGGGCAACCTGGAGGGCCACACCCTGGTATACACGGATGGCTCCATGTGGCAGTGGCAGGGTTCGGCCGCGCCGGTGGCAGACCTAAGGGAGGCCACCGGGCAAGGCCCACTGCACCACGCCGCATCATCCGCTGCGGCCCAAATGGTGGGAGTGCGCCTTGGTCTGGACCTTCCACTGGAGCTGGAGCCAACCCCCAAGCGTGGCGCCCAGCTGTTGGATTTTCGAGTAGCCACACTTCGGATGCCGGTCCAGTGGGTGCCAGGCCAGATTAGGCTGGAGGGTAACGAGAGGGCAGACGAAATGGCCGGCGACGCCCATGAGCTGCGCCCTCGAACTGGTGGGCGTCCAGGCAGCTGCAGTCCAGGCAGCAGCGGATGACACCCGCCTGCTGAGCCAGTGGCATGTACGGGCCCAGCATCCTGATCCGACATTGGCCACTGGAGAAGCCCTACCATCGTGCGGGACACACAGTTGCCCAGACAACAACGCTCGGCTGTCCTGCGCCTCCGCGTGGGGTGCGTGTGAACGGGCGAGCGAAAACACTACCTGGAGCTCATCGACGACCTCTCGTGCTGGCACTGCCGGGCGGCTGTCCAGACCCTTGCGAATCTGGTCCTGGGGTGCCACCAGTTTGTGGCAGAAAGGACCGAACCGTTGTCTGCCTTCGGGGGTGGGGCTGGGCCCTTTGAAGAATTTCTGTGGCCGTCAAGCAGTGCCAGAGAACGGGATGGAGCCCTTGAGGCCCTGGGGACCTACCTAAACGCCTCAGGACTCCTCCCGGCTCGCCACTCTCTCACCCAGATAAACTGAACTGCGCCCTTTTCTGTGTGTGCGTTTGTCTGTGTGCGAATTTTTTTATTTCGCGTTTTGCTGTTTAGCTTGTATATATCGTACATATATATCCTTTTACGCCTGTATATATGTATATATGTATCCTCTCCTTCTCTCTATCCTCCCTTTTCTGCAAAGCTGTGTTCCCCATTCCCCACACCCCCCCACCAGCACGTGTTCCGATGTCCACCCTTAGGTGAGACAAACTACGCCTGCTGGTGGTCTTTCCTTTCCTTGTTAACAATAAATTCATTCAATCATTCAATCCCACGTCCACCTCTTCTCCGGGCCAGGTGCCCTCTCGGTGGTCGCCTAGTTCCTCAGCACTGGACGTTCCTCTGTTCCTCGGTGTGCAATGGCGCGATGGCCGTCCCGGTCGCGATGGTCCTCACGAACGGTTGAGCAATCAGGATGAAAACCTTTTAACATCATTCAGAAACATGTACAGGCAGCAAGTCAGGCGCTTGTGAGAGCGGTGTTATCTGCAAGTAATCAGATAAGGCCTGCTTCTGAATGTTTCGTCATTTGCTTCATTTACGGGAAGGACTTTTGTGCACTCTCACCTTGCATGTACCAAAGGGATTGTCCGCGGAATGATGCGGACGTTTGACGAACTGAGCTTGTTGAGCAGTGACGGGATGCCGATGTAATCGCGGTGTACTGCTGCTATAATGTGGAGGACAATGTCGGCACCTTTAAAGAACCAGGGATTGCCACATTTGCTGGTTTCTTATGCCCTTCAGAAATGAAAGTCTGCCCCTGATTTGCATAGTTGAACCACCCCCCATCCCTGGCCAATGGCAGAACTGCTTGTGGCAATTGCCAGAACTGTTTCCAGAGGCGGAGCTTGTAAATGCTCGCCTGTCTTTGCAATTTCGGGGCCCATTATTTGGCTTGCGAGTGTACTGAGGACGAGGTTACTTGGTGCGTCTGTCGAGCTGCTGATCGAGCGGACTACTTAAACTGCCCAGCTAGAGAAACAGAAGGGAGTATCTTGGAGGTGCTGGGGAAGCGCCATTGTTCCTGCTCTGAAGCGATAAATATGGACAGAGAGAGGGTGTACAGGTGTTCAGGAGAGCTTATAGGTGTCCAACCAATGAGGCGTCCCTTGCCAAAGCTATAGCGCTTGTTTGAAAGAGGTATGGCCGAGGGTTTTGGAACAGATGGCATTGTCTCTGATGGAACCGTTTTCCAACCCATTGCCAGCGAGGCCAAAAACGTGGATCAAAGGTTTCACACTTCAGCCTTTCGAGCTGAAACATCGCGAGGAATCCTGCAACTATGAGCTTACTCGAGATAGCTACTTTCAACGGGGATGTAAACCCGGCTCCGATGACAGCCTCAACACTCCAGGTTTCGGTCCTTTCGGATCCGGTGGTTTCCCAGAATCAGCCTTCCTCCCAGTTATTGGTCCAGATGGTGAGTTTGAAACAAAACAAGAGATTTTGGCTGCGTCGACAACGCCCGCTAAAAGCAAACGAGCAACTTCATTGATTTCGCAACAAGCCACTTCTGCCACGGAATAGAAATCCAAAAAAGCTAAATATGTTAGAACAGAAATTGACATAAAGAAAGCATTTGAGGGCCACTATGGCATCTATCCACTCCCCTCAAAGACCCTGCGAGTTCTTCAGTGGAATGGTCATTCAGTTATTGCGGGGCTGACCCATCTCAAAATTCTAACATTTGATATAGTTATAATATTCTCCTCCAACAATCTTGTCTTTCTAAGGCTAAGCTATTTACTCTTCTTGGTATTGGTGTGATTTGGTCAGAAAGTGCGCCCCGAGGGCGTGGATTATTCGTTCTATTATAATCCAAATTTTGCCACAAAGCCATACTGTCTTTCCAGTGCCTCTCACCGGAGTGTGAACTGCTAGTAACACATGCCTGCCTGGATTCGTATCTTTTCTAAGTTCATTGTAAGTTAATGCATAGTCTCCAACAGAATGCCCTCCACAGTTCCACTCAATCTTGCTTTTTTTCGGCAAGTAAGCAAAACGTCATGATCGCTGGTGAAGTTTAACACATGCAAATTAGGAGTTTGTACCTTAAAAATGCACTTGGGAAAGAACACGACTACGCTACGGGCGGGGGCCTACGCTACGCTACTTTATCGGGGCTTACGTCAACGTAACTATTTCCTGCGCCTGCGGGTGGTAGGCAGAGCCCCTCCGACTAAACTGGATGAAGGCGGCCTTCTTTGTGAAGAGAGGTCTATGAGCGTTAAACCCTCTTAAACAACGTATGGCACTAAGACTGCCAGAATCGGGACCATCGCTGCACATGTAGCTAATGATAATAGGAAATGAGTGACTCGCTGAAACAAAACAGAATAAAGGTAGACATTGAAGAATGCCAAGGACAGGAAAGGGGAGAACGTGGTAAATAATTTATTGTTCTTTAAGCAGGTACATATTTTTAAAAGAAAGAAAGGAAGAAAGAAATACATGCTCGCCGAGCAGATTTTCGAGATGCCGCAGAGCAAACAAGCAAATAGTCACCCCAAAAAGGGGCTTCAAAAAGCGTAAGCGCTGTTGTAATTCAGGTGAAAATAAGCGGAAGTTGAAGAAATATTCGAAATGTTGAAAATTGCTTTCGAGTATTGAAAAATACTGCTAATTCAAGTGGAAGCTGAACCAACATTAATTTGATTTATTTTGAAATATTATAAATAAGTATTGAATGTTTGAACGGTATTTTTTCTTACACTACACACTGTCATATTCACTGGCATTTCACAGATTGGAAAAATTTTTTAACAAGTTCCACAGAACTGTACACATTCTTTGCATTGAAAAGTTCATGTTCACAGTCGATTGGAAGTCTTGGCAGCGACCCTTCGAAGTTTAAGGTCACAGCGAACGTGCAAGATGGGGCTAAGTATTTTATTTCCAAAACTACAGAGCGCACTCTGCTCATTCCTTGAAGCAGCTTTCACCGCTAACATCAGTGAAATGCAGCGAAAAAGAAGCAATGTCATTTTTGGTGCCAGTTTTTCCAGGGAAGCAAGCAAAGTGGCTTATATTGCGTGCCCAGAAGACCTATATCTTCCTTTAACAGTTTGAGGAGGAGTAACTTTTAATGCAGACGGTTTCGCTTGACTCAGTGTGCATTTAGGTGAAAATAATTTCATAGAATACCGAAGTTGGATGTTATGATAAAACCTCAGCTGCACTTGCCTTGCAGCCTCAAAATTGAAACCCCTGTATCTGAGCTTAACGGTTCTTTCCTGGTCAGCGCATGGTTTGAATGTTGCGACTTCATTGTAGAAAACTACCCAAAAATACACTGCATAAAGTAGTACGTGGGTTCCACTGGCGTCCAGGTTGACTCTTTCCGGCAGCTAGTATGGGCACGGGGTGAGCACTCTGGCATTCAGGGATCCAAAACCTTTCTGAAATCAATCAAGCAGTTGCATTTGGTATCCACTTTAGGCCGAAAAAACTTTTCGAACTTCGTGATCTTCTTCAGCACTGGGCTTAGAAACACCAAGTACAACTTTTTGACCAGATACCTGTACATTTCAGACAAGATCGTAGCGTTATAGCAATGATACTTCTCCTTTACCATGATGAAGTGAAGCTTGAGTTTATCCTAATTTATAAAATAGGTTCACAGCAGCTGGAGATGGATAGCCGCCGAATTCCTGAAAGGCGAACGAACGTTTTTGCTCTTCGCCGTTGTTTGAGTTCGTATATCTCAGGGTACTCATGAACCCAAAGAAAATATGTGAAAACCAACTGTACGAGCTACCAAAAAGTATTTGTAGACTCTGTGGAAGCACTTCTGCTGCATTGCTTGCGCATGGTTGGATGAATTGACACACGCACTTTCCGAGAAAAGAGTTCTTGTGCTTTTGGCACCAGTATGTGTACACAGGTGCAGCTCTTGGTAAATCTCCCCCGGAGTATGCGTCCGTAGTCACCACTATCGTTATCATGGTGGGGACCCCGTCAGTAAAGTGATGATCCCCGTAACGGGCAGCCATAGCTTTGGTCCCGCTTCGGTCGTTCTTTCGTTAACTTTTGTGGTGGAAATGGTGGCGGAAACGTCTTTTCTTTCACGTACTTGACGTCTTTGGGAATTTCGTCGTAAAAAGGGAAGATATCTTCAACGTGAGTACTGCAAACCATTTGGAGCTCTACTTGCCGGCGCTTTAGACAGATGTCTTGAAGTTCACATCCCGGACGGGGAGCCTCAAGCCGGAGGGGACGTCTGTACGGTGGTCTCCTTTGTCGCGTGCGGCCATCCTCGTAGATGTCGGCACCAAAAAATATTACGGAAGAACGACACAATCGAGACCGTGGCCATTGGTGCCCTTAGTGGTGATGATCAGTTTACTGAGAGGGGTCTCTTGTGATGACAATGGTAATGACTGGCTCATATCCATCGGGAGATTCAACAGCTCATGCAATGTGCAACTCACGGCGCAAATCGAATGACGGTCGAGGCGGAAATTGGGTGTCGCTCGGGGAGCAACTTGCATGTCCTTTCGGGTTCCCGTACTCTGCACCCTCGCAATCATCCACGGAAAGTAGATGCTGCCATTTTTACGCAACGACCGGTTTGACCTATGTAACACCTCGTGCCAACTCGCCCAACTTGACATCTCGGTAGAAAAGATGGTCTGCACACTGGCGTAAAACACGATTGGCTTCAATCTACGGTGTGAAGGATGTTGAAATGCTAATTTGTAAACGACACCCACAACGATTACGCATGCCACGCCACTTGAATTCACACACGTGGCTCTAGAATGAAACCAGAGGCGACCGAACGCAACAGCGCCGTGGAAAAGAAAAAGGAGAGCAGCATCTGGCGTACGGTGTGGAGGAGTTCATACGTAATCACAGGGTGAACGACGGGACAGACAGAAGAATAACCAAACAGAAGAATAAGGCGATACGCGCGGATATTGCGTCATTTCTTTCACTGCCCCCGCTTCACCCTTTTTTCATGCCTCACCCCCCACGGAGCGCCCTCCTTGGCTTCACCCTCCGCAGACGCTGTTTCGTTCGCCGCTAATTCAAACCACACCGATGCCGTGATCATAGATGCTACGGTTTGCACTTCAAATGAGTGGTTTGGATGAGCGAAGGTGGTACATTATCGCCTGTGTATTTTAAGTGTACCATCTGTCTCCCCGTTTCATCATGTGAGCATAGCGTAGAAGGACGACGGGCTGTAGCTGCGTTATTCTATTACGGTCCAGATCCAGTTAGTGACGGTGCATGTAATTTTTTTTGTTCGCGGGAGTTTTTTGTTGAAGATGACGGTCATGCTAGAACCCTATGTTGGTAAAGTTTTACTGTTTCACAGTAACAAACCCGACAGAGCCTTCTTCATGACTCAAGCCCCATGCAAGAATCCCGATGGCGTTTCTTTTCGCCTTATGCTTACCGAAAATAGGTATCAACAAGGTGAAATGTAAAATGTTTTCATCTGAACTAGCGAAGCTTGCGAAATAAGTCGGCGAAATTTTTCTTTTATGTGCAAGAGCACAAGCACGATTTTGATGCATTAGCATTCACCGAAATTTGGTCTCGCGTTAAAGTGATTTTTTACTTTGGCCGTTATAACTGTAAGGCTACATTTCGCCCTGGTAAAAGGGGGTAGGTGCCATAGCGCCTTGCATCACTGACGACTTGAGTGCCCAGCAGGCGCCGGCAAATGTTGTGTTGCAGTTATTTACCGCTCGCCTTCGCATTTGTTGTTCACTGTCAATAATTTCTTTGAACTATTGCGTGTGTATTCATTGTGTTTAAATCTCCAGGTAGGAATAGAAGCCGAGTTTGGCATTAACATTATTGCAACCTAGACTGTCACCACTAGATTTTCGGAATTGATATATAAAGTAGGTCTAACTAATGTTATCGATATAGCGACTTTTTTCGCCAGTGAGAGTCGCTCATTAATTCATCTCTGCCTCACCCATTGTTTGGAAGGATATTTAGGCGCTGGTGTTTTATGTACAGGAATTAGTGACCACATGTACATTTTTTGTTTTATATGTGTAACTATTGTACACCACTCTGATAGAGAAAATATTTTTCGCAGATTTATTAACGGAAGCAATTCTCGTGCGTTACGTCAGCCGTTATTCGGTGTAATTTGGGATAACGTCTTGGGTACTGAAAACCCTGACAAAGCTTACATTTTTTCTTGGAGGAAATGGAAGAAGCAGATATTTACGAATTCAGCGTTCCTGGTTATGGAACAAAAAAATATGTCGAAAGGCCACAAACCCCTGGATGGCAAGAGAACACTACAGAAAATAAAACTCAGGGACTGCTTGTTTTGTGGCCTTATAAAAATTATGGATATTGGTAAGCTATCAGAATACAAAAAATAAGAAATAATTTAACAACTGAAGTGATGAGAGCCCGAGCAACGTATTACACGTATAAGTTTTCGGCTGCGTCCTATAGGTCTCGTCAAACATGCCCCCCCCCCCCTAAAATCGCTTTTAACTAGTAACGAAGATACCGTACCGGACTAAATATTTGTTGACGGAAATTCATATTCAGTTGTGAACTTCGCTGATACATTTCATATGCACTTCCTAAGGTCGGGTGAATTACTTTCCAAAGTCTTATATACGAGATGAACTTGCTGTTTTGATTTTTCTAGCTTCGACCTCACAGTATGAAGTTGAAATAATATTTGAACCGTTTAGAAATACATGTGTGAGAGGCTTCAATGACATCAGTCTTCGTCTGCTAAAAGAAAGCGCAGGTATAGCAAGTATTGCCCTCATTCACTTTTTCAATGGTATCTTATCTTCAGGAATTTTTTTCAGAAAAGATGAAGGTCGGCCTAGTTTGTGCCGTTCATAACGGTAGATCGAAAGATGTACTAGGAAACGTACGCCCGATTTCAGTACTTCCAGCATTCTGGAAGATTGTAGAACAGGCCATCAATCGCAGGATTAGTTTCTTAGCCAAAAAAGTAACAGAAAATAAATGATACAGTTTCAAGAAAGGTAAATCAGTGGAAAATGCTTTTACACATTAAATAAAAATTGACCAGAAGCATGTAAAATCGCTCATATACCATTGATGTTTTTTTTAGGTTTTAATACTGAGTCTCTTAGGCACGATATTTTTTCAATGACCTGAAGTTGTACGGCATTCGTGGTACTGCCCTTTATCTTATAAAAAAGTTATCTCCAAAATCGTCGTCAGTTTGTGATGATTAACGACCAAATCTTCTCTGGAAATCATAAGGTACGATGTGCCACAGCGTTCAAGTTTAGCCCCCCTTTGTTCCTTGTTTACATCATTGGCACTGTTCTTTGGGCTGAAACACGAATTATTGTTTTACACCCTAATGACAGGAACGTGTTTTTCTATTTTTCACACTACAAAAGTGGCACACTGCAAAAAAAGTGTCACATTCACAGAAAACTGGAAGTAGGATGCCCATTCACTTGTTTATTTTGTAAGAAAGATGTTTATAAAATAGAAGACACTTATTACGAACGCTTACCAATTAGGCTATTTTATGACGGGAAGCCAGATCGTGTCTCTAGATAACTTCAAAAAAAAACGTCCTTTAAATCTGGTTTGTACTATTTTTTACAAATCGCGTCCGCACATGTTTCGGCAAGCAAATGCATGGCTTTTAATACCCCCACTTTTTAAACAACTGCCTTGGAATATTGCACGCTCTTCGAAGTAATCTTTCGGTACGTTTATTCAAAAACTCTAAATCAACTGTCTGGACGAAATTGAATGTCGCCCGTGATCAGTTTATTTGCAGTATTTTGCGCCGTCATGACAAAGTTATCGTGATTCATATAGTCTGTATACTGTTTAAATAATGCTGCGTACACGCTGCAAGTGCAAAAAAATCTCGTTCCTTTGATATTGTTCGGGTAAATATTTTGTGTGGTTAACTCTTTTTACTCAACTGGCAGTCTCTACCTTTAGCGTAGTATATATCTCTTATCAGTACACTGCGTTTTGTGCTTCGTCATTGTTATATGTAACCAACCAATGTGTTGATTGCGTGATAAAGACAAAGACAATTTGATTCCCCAGTGGTTTAATGTCATTTGATAGTCCTGCTGCCGTTGTGCTACATCAGGGACGAAGGCTTGTCGTGCGGCTAGAACGGGCTCGATCAGCGGGCTTTGATGAATTGGGTTCAAACACCTTTTACCCTGTTAATCCGGACTGAAATTCAAAATTACACTATTTTGTGCTATGCACTTGTACTCTACCTAAATTAACAAATCAACCAATTAAAATCCGAACAGTCAGTCTTAACTTCATGTGGTTCTGGATAGAAAACAGGGATACAATTGTTAGTTTTTAGATTCTCATGTTCTAATCTATTTGATCACGGTACTGTATGTGATTGCTTTTCTCTCTCCTCCTTCTTAGTCGTTCTTTTTGTAATAAACATTGCTGACCTCCTCGGGATTTCCTCAGGCTGCAATCTGCCGACAATAGGTGTACGTCCAGGTGTACATGATGTACGAGCGTTCACCGGTCTTCTATTGTGGTCTTTTTCTTCCTAACCTGTGGGACCCCGGTATTCTTGGCCGTAGCACTAAGCAGCTTTTAGAGTTGATTGACCATTCTGTTTTCTGGGGCCTTCTGCATTAGAGTGTATGACCATTTCTACTGGAAAATTCCTCTCTGACTGCCTTTTCTTCAGTTCCCTTTCCTTCACCTCCACAACCCATAGTACTCCATAATGTTTTAACCACGGGATTTGGAATCTGTTTCAACAGCTGGGTATGGCCACATCTTCACCATACGCGTGCACTGATATGTATTCTTTAGTTTAATTTCTTTACCCCTATTGCCACCTGACGTTTCAACTCGGTCTTATTTTTTCAGGGTATTGCGCGTTTTTGCCTTCCTGTTTTTCTCTCTCCCTGTTCTTTATTGTTACGGCTATGTCTGCCCTGTATAAGAATAACGCTACCCCAAGTTTTAAGCACGTTATTTTAAAATTACGTTTTTTTCTTCCCGTCGTCTCATTTTTCCCACCCCTCCGACCACAACTTAATTGTATCACCATGCTCACTTCCCATGCCCTGCACTCTTCCTTGCCATATTAAGTATAACTAACTCTCACCCTCGTCCTGAAACGTATGTAAACTTCATTTATTAGATGGTTTTCACGTGCCCCTGTGTACTTTCCACCCCCACCCCCCACACACACACGCATGAACCCACGCACGCAAGCACACAGCCCCCACCCACCCACCCACACACACACGCACACACACACACACGCACACCCCCCCCCCTACACACACACTTTCACCATCATCGCCAGCAGCCCGGTTCAGTCCAGAACAGGAACAGAGGAACACATCTCTACCCATATCTAACAGGTGCTAGCTGGGTCCACCTGTTGCCCACAATTTCATACTTCATCTCTGCATCAAATCCTCGGCTGACCACTGTTGCTCTTGGGGTGTAATGACATCCATGCTGTTATTCGGATGGTCCATCCGCTGTCCCTTATAAGCTTTACAGGACCCGCCTATCACCAAATTCTTTGCTTAATTTTAGTAAATATACCTTCCGTCTTAGGCTGTTGCCTAATCAACTTGGCGGTTTGCCTATCCCTCAGCGTAAACCCTACGATTCTCCTTTCCATAGCCTTTTCAGCTGATCTAAGTTGCATTTCTAGATTTTTTAGTGAGACCCTAAGTTTATGCCCTGCAAGGGATTCTTGGAAGATCGCAATTATTGAAGACCAGTCTCTTGAGTGACACAAGAAGCTTACTAGTCGGCATATTGGAATTCTTACCAAAAATGGGGTTATTTTTGGTAAGAATTATAATATGGCGACTAGTAAGCTTCCTGTGTCACTTATTCGTGGGTATTTGACTTGTGATCATTTCGTTCAGCCGCTAGGAATTACCAAAGGTAGACGTAGTCACCTCCTGTTTCCAAGTCTTCATTACCTACCCTAATGTCATAGTACTTGGCCTGCTGATTGAACAATGCTTTCAATTTTTTGTTTGTTTTTGAGCCTGCAACAACAATTTCTGACCGTGATTTTGAGACCTACGCTGAAAATTTCGACTGCTATGACTGAACAGTACAATGTCGTCTGCGAACCTTAGATAGCTCAGATATTTTCAGTTTACAGCAGCCCTGCTTTTCCCCACTTCAGGTTTGTGAATACTCATTAGACAATCCCGTTCTCAATCGCGACATCGAGCAGTAGGAGGTCAGGGCCGTGCTGCAGACCATCAACTGCAAGTCGGCGGTCGGGCCGGACCGGGTGACGAACAAGGAACTGCGGAACCTCGGCATCGCGTCCCTGACGAGGTACTTCAACCGCTGTTGGCGAGCGGGAGCGCTGCCGCGCCAGTGGAAGACGGCGAGAACGGTGCTGATACCAAAGCAGGGCAGGCCGCCCAGCATCGAGAATCTGCGCCCCATATACCTAACGTCGTGCGTGGAAAACATTCTCGAACACGTGCTGAACAACAGATGGCAACACTAACTCGAGACGGAAGGGCCCTACCCCGACACCATGTTGGGTTTCCGGGAGAGGCTCAGCACTCAAGACGCCGTGATCCAGCTACAACACGACATCCTGGACACGTCCGCCCGCACCCAAGAGAACAGGGCGGTGCTGGCGCTGGACTTGCAGAGCGCGTTGGAGAAAGTCAAGCATTCTGCCATCCTTGAACAGGTCGACAGGCGTGGCCTGGGCAGAAGATCCTACAACTGCATCCGAGACTTTCTGTCGGAGCAGACCATCGAAATAAACGCGGGAGACCTCCAGCTGCCGCCCAAGGAAGCTCGGGAGCACGGGAACCCCTCAGGGCTCGGTGATATCGGCGCTGCTCTTCAACCCCGTGATGATCGGGGTGGCGCCCAGACTCTCGAGGATCCCACCGGTCCACCACACCATCTACGCGGACGACATCACGCTGTGGGTCCCCGGGGGTAGCAACGGCCACATCGAAAACGCGCTGCAGACGGCGGAGGGCGCCATCGAAGACCGCCTCGACGGTATGGGCCTCCTGCAGTGCTCGCCGCAAAAGTCGGAGCTGCTGATCGTCCCGCCGCCAGGCAAGTACCACAAGAGGGAGGCCGAGGACTCGGCGAACATCAGAATCAGAACGAGGGAAGGCGCCGTCATCCCCAGGGTCGCCACGCTCCGGGTCCTCGGCATGTACCTCGAGGCCAGCAGAAGCAACAAGACCACGGTCGACCACCTCGTCACCAAGATCGGCGCGGCGGCCACACTAGTCTGACGCGTGACGACGCGGCACAGCGGAATTACGGAGACCAGCCTCCTCCGACAGCTCCATTCTTTTGCTATGAGCCACGTCGCCTACGTCAGCGCGTTCCACTACTGGCTACCGCAGGAGCGGGACGGCATCAACGCAGCCATCCGCAAGGCTTACAAGGCGGCCCTGGGCTTGATATGCAGGACCATCACGGCCAGGCTACTCGAGCTGAGGGTGCACAACACCCTCGAGGAAATCAGCGAGGCCCAAACGACGGCGCAGCTCGAGCGCCTCGCCTCCACACGAACGGGCACGCGCATCCTGGAGCGCCTCGGGATGGGACCGAAGACCACGGACTCGCATCGGCACGAGACGACGCAGCTCCTGCCTGCATCGGCTCCGGATCCTCCCACTACCCCGCAACGTACCCCCCGACGGCAACCGCGGCCGCCGAGAAGCGACGCTGCGCGCCCTCGGCGCGACGCACGCTAACGACACGGGCGCCCTGTACGTGGATGCCACACGGTACCCCGACAGACCCTACGCCTTCGTCGCGGTGGCGGTCCGCGCCACCACGGGTGAAGTGTACAGCGCCTGCCGCGTCCGCGCCCCGTCCGCCCGCCAGGCGGAGGACACGGCGATCGCGGTGGCGCTGACGGACCAGCGATGCACCACGGTGGTCAGTGACTCGCGCTCGACCATCGCGAAACGTCAAGAATAACGTGTGTGAAAGTGTTGTGCGCGTTGTGAGGTGTCGTGCAGTGATGAGTGAAGCGGTGCCGGCCACCCACCTCCGGTGGTTTCCGGCGCACACGGAGATCAGAGACGTGGGCGGCGGTCTGTCCAACCACAACGAGACGGCGGACGCCGCCGCGCGAGAACTGACCAACCGCGCGGCGGCGGCGACAGCGACCCCGGCCGTCGGCCACCGTGCTGCCGCCGCGTCCCCCCCCCATCCTCCTCCGAGCTCCGCGGCGGAAGACCAGCGAGAAGACGACGACGACGACGACGGGTAGGACCCGGAGCCCCTCCTCACGTTCTGAGAGGTGCTGGAGAGGTGCTACGTTCTGGAGAGGAGAGGTTCTACCGGCTCGGCCGCCGCAGCATGCCACCGCCCCACCCGGGACTCACGCGTTCGCAGGCAGTGCTGTTATGCCAGTTACAGACACTATCAGTATTCACGCCGGCACCCGCACGCCACGTGTGCCCGGACGTCTACGTCAGTGATGTGTGCAGTGTATGTGAGCACGAACGCGCAACTTTAGCCCACATCCCGTGGGACTGTGCAGTGCATCCTGTAGAAGCAGCCGACCTCTACGGCCGGTTGCCGGACACCATCGTCAGTGCCGCGAACTCACCGGACCTGACATCACGAACCTTCGCCGCACAGCAGCTCGAGGCTGCTCTCGCCAGGCGTAGGCGGATAGAGGCGCCCACGAGGGGGAAAGGGACGAGTTCCCGAGTACCTTTCGCGCGCCGCGCTCGGCGACGCCGGCGGGGTCCAGTCCCGAGGGCGACGTAAACGCGTCGGGGGGAGGGAGCGGCTCTGCGTAGCCCGGACCTCCCCTCTGCTGGCATTGAATAAACCCTTTCTCTCTCTGTGTCTCTACAGACTTGCTGTAACTAATTCTGGAAATACTGTGTCCCCTTGCCCGACACCCCTTTGCATAGGAAATACACAGGTTCTTTGATGGAGCCCTCTAGTTATTGTGCATCTGTCGTTGATATCTTTGGAGGGCGTAATGTACGGTTCGCGGATTCCCTGATTACGTATCGCGATTACTACTTCTAAATTGTGAACTTAGTCGAATGCTTTTGGTAATCTAGAAAGGCTATGTGCATTGGCGCATTATACGCTGAACATTTTTCCTTAACTCGTTCGTATTGCGCATCATGTCTGAAGTTGAGAAACCTGATTTGAAAACGGCATATTTTGGTGGCTCTTGTGGGTTTATTTTGGTAGTTATGCGATTGAGAATTACCTGGGCCAGCGCAACCTTATACGTATGAGAATTACCTTTGTAAAGCACTTATAGGTGACTACAGAATGCTCGTGGGCCTACAATTTTTAAGCCGATAAGCATCACCATTCGTATGGAGCAAAAATAGTCGCTACGGAGAAAAGCCATCGTTGCTGCTTCTTTCTCATTCACAGTTGTAAGGCATTGTTCGATAGAAGTAGAAAAAACCTGTCTGTATTCAAGCATTGTGGAAACTGGGATTTTGTTCGGCGTTTTACTAATGACCCCGGATTGGCAAGGTTTCTAGTTCACACCAATTATTCAAATGTAGAAAAAATGTATCAATAAACTTTGCAACGGCTAGACACGATGGTTCAAGACGACTCACTTGGCGACTCTTCAATGAAGCAGCAGCTGCGATAAAAAACTGGCCGTAGGAAAAGGCGGTATGGAATAAGCAATCTCTTTTCGGAGAGGATTTTGCATCAGAGAGAGAGGAAAAGATTACAGTTTTTTGTTAAGTCTTCGTAAACAAATCTATGTGAACAGATCGATGCCAAAATAGGACAAAAAAACCTTTGAAATAATTGAAATATATTAAAGGAGGACCAACATACCTCCAAACATAGTCACCATACCCTGCGCTAGTGGACAGTCACGACGAATCGCTGGAAGCTGCTTTATTGAGGTTTCACGAGCACCGAAGTTCCAGTGCCCACAATTACCCGCCACCTCAAAACAAAGACCGAGAACAAGGTCTGGTAGAAAGAAGCAAATGCTTGCTTCCTCCTAAATATAATGGAGGTGTCGGATGCTGCACTTGGGTTTCCAACTGTCGGTTGCATTAAAATGCACCGAACAAGGTATATGAACTGTAATTAAACATCCAAACCACCGAGAAATGTCCCAGCATATCAAGCCCCCAATTACCTATGCACCATGCATTACTGAGTTTACAATAAAATAGAATAGCATCATTTATTTCGCATCACATGGGACATAATGCAGGAGCCCTGCGAAAAAAAGCTAAGGAAAAACAACTTGATGAAGGTGCAAGTCCTGAGGTTGGCAGGTGTATAGCGCATGTAAACATGTGGAAGCCACTCATACCATAGGGTCAAAGGTTGCCGGAGCCGCCAGCCCCCACGTCAGCAGCTGTACAGCGCATTGGAAACATATGCACGCAACGTTTATGCTGTAACATACACTCATCTAGACTACCGTTACTGAAACACTATAGCAATGGCATGCCACAAAGTGCGGAAGCAAGATCTCCAACATAACACAGACAGAGGACGCAAGCTCTACATTAGGGGTTACCAGCAGCAGGGATTGCATTGTAAAACCTATCAGAAGTATACGAAAGCATCCTTGTAACATCTGAATAACATAGGGTGTGCAGATAAGCCACGGCTCAAAAGTTTTATTTGCGGAGTTCTCTTTTGGGGATTCACAAAAACCTTGTAACATCTGAATAACATAGGGTGTGCAGATAAGCGACGGCTCAAATGTTTTAGTTGCACAATTCTCTTTTGGGGATTCACAAAAAAAGAAGAAAAAATGAGAGACTTAAAATAGAAAAAAAATGTCATAGATGTAAATGGTCATTTGGACAAGAAAACCGATTTTTTGTTAGTACGATATCTCTTGTTTGGTAAATGTTTAATGAAGACAATATAGAGGATTTGGTCAGATCGTTTGTTTAGGAGTGTAATGGTTTCGCTCATTGACACTTCTTTTCCGTAATTGAAACTGCTTTTGGTAGTATGCTGATTTGAATGTCTTAGGAGATGGAACTTTCCGACCCTTTACGTTAGCTTAGTCTCCTGTCGCCTCGCAGGTGGCTATACCCAATTGCGGCTGCACATAGTTAACCCACCCAACTGGTCAGCGCGGCCGTTGCTTTAACCACTAATAGCGCAATTAGTAGATCGACAATGAACATTATTGCTCGGAGAGCAAAGTATATTTTTCCCCCGCTACCTTCACCTTGTAAGCGACCTTGGAAATAGATTGAAATTAAATATTTACTGCTTTGGAGCCCGATGCCGTTGTCTAAATAGCCAGTACGGGTAAATGTTAACTAGAACAGCCGGAATTATAACTGCAACGTATATTGTTTTGGTTGTTGCGCCCCTAAACCGATTCTAACTACCTTCAAAGATGTTTTTTTACATTTTATGCAGTATTGTTAGGGTTAACAAGAGTTTCCAGACGTTTCACGCGGCCTCAGGAAGTTTCGCTGTGACAATTACACACCATCTTGAAGGTGCAAAATTGCAAAAAGGCGGGTGCTGTGCGCTAAGCTGTAACTTAAAAAAAACACAACAGCGTAAAAAGTCTGGGTAAGGACAGACAAACCAACCGTAGAACAGGTGATAGGGTAAAACCCGGATGTCAGGCTTTTGGCTGGGCAAACAGAGACACATATGTTGTAATAATCCAGAGTGGCGCAAACTGGCAATGTCTGCGTGACTTTGGCGAAAGGAGAGCAGGGGGGAGGGTCTGGAGGGAAATTTCACAAATTTGAAGGGACCACCATCCGCATCACCAACAAGGAGCACCGTTCAAATTTGGAACCGCGACTCACCGGTTCGTCGTGTGATCCGTAGCGAGCATCGCTAAGTCTATGTTCCCACTACCGACGTAAAGCCACACCGTGATCCATGGACGTAAAAAAACGGCATGTCACGCCTGGCTGAGGCGTGAAATGACGTCATTGTTTATGTTAATACGACAGTTGCGGCAACAGTGTGAACCCGGACTGACGCTTTTTTTCCAGCGGAAACAAAGGCAGGGACGCACCCACAGGTACGTTCATTTTATTTGCTTGACGGAATGGGGTAGGGGTCGTGGAACCGGCGTCACCGAACTTTTGTCCGCAAACGAAGGCGTCTACGGTGTGCATAAAAAGCCCCGCATCGCGAGACAAGAATGCCAGCGTCACTCACGCAAGTCTGGGTTATCGCGAAGGTTTGTCATTATTTTGCTTTTATTAGGACAGTTCTGTTTACAATATCGGTTCCACATCGTTTGGTTTTTTGCAACTTCCTTTTGCTTAAATGCTCCCATAAACATGTGCACTGAAGAAAACATCGCTTTTTGTTGTTACGACACGCAGCATTCTATGTTCTGTTACTGCTTGTGTGCGGTGACGAATTTAACCCAAGTCCCATGGAGGCTTTTATGGAAAAATTGATTGAATGCCAGAATGAAATCAAAAAAGAACCGTCGGCAATTGAGTCATATCAGGTAGAAAAAAAAGGTTGCTATGCCGGCCGTAAACGATCGCCTAAATAACCAAGATGGTCAAATACGCAAAATTTGGGGTCTGCAAACTGGTGTAGAAGCGCGCACCAACAGGCGAAATAGGTTGCAAAAGGCAAAACTCCTGTTTCTAGATAGGAAACTAGATGATTTAGAAAACTGAACCAGACCATGCAACCTGATTTTCTAAGTCATAGAAGACACTGAGGAGCACGAATCTTACGAGTCGGCTGATCAACGCGTACTAGATCTGTGCAAGTCAGTCTTATCTGTTGACGATGTGGTAAATAAACACGCACACCACCTGCATTAACTGCAGCCCTGTAATTGTTGATTTTGTGACATACAAAGTCAAGGAATTCATTTCAAAGGAATTTGTTTTAAATATTAAAGGCAGTTCTATTAGTGTTTCGGAAGACTTCTCGGAATTCACTAAAATGAAAAGAAAGCATCTTTGGGAATATGTCAAGATAGCACGGAAGGAAATTTACAGAGTAAATCGTGGATACGACTCGCTTTATATCAACAAAAAAATGTGTATTTAGGATGAATCAAAAGGCAAAGTAAAGCTGGCTACCTGACAAGAGAAACCAAAAAATGCAATGTGTCCTTATGATGGTCAATTGCGGAAGCGTAAAAACAAAGTAGATGAGCCTGCAGCGTTAACAGGACAAATTGGACATTAGTACTTGCTACGGAGCCATGGCTAGAAGCTTACTCTAACGATAATGAAATATATCTACCAAATTATGTCAGTTATCGAAAACATCGAAACGGCCATTATGGGGGTGGGGGGTGTTCATTATTGTAAAGAACGAAATCAACTGTGGCCGGCGGAAAGTTAACGTGGGATTATGTGAGGCTGTTTGGGCCATAATTAGCCTCAGAAATGGTGTAAGTTTATCGGTGCCTTGTTTCTACCATCCGCCCGGTAGTTCATAACAAACGCTTCAATACTTCATAAAGGGAATTTGAACTCATTCAGGCATATAACATGGTCATAGAAGGCTATTTTAACTTTACGGGTGCAAATTGGTCCCAAATAGCTGCTTTGCAAGGGCGAACCACTGTGGGCATCGAGGTGCTTAAAATGTGCAGATCCTTTTCGCTCTCTCAAATTATGTCGCAACCGGCGCCTGGCGACAATATTCTGGATTTATTTTTAACAAATATTTCGGCAGTAGATTGCTTTCCGCGGGTCCTGCCGGCATAAGCGATCACAAAGTAATTTTTTGTGAGATGTCTTTTGACTACGCGTGA
The DNA here is from genome assembly GCA_013339765.2 of Haemaphysalis longicornis. Taxonomy (NCBI): domain Eukaryota; kingdom Metazoa; phylum Arthropoda; class Arachnida; order Ixodida; family Ixodidae; genus Haemaphysalis; species Haemaphysalis longicornis. The sequence continues at coordinate 134,217,362 of CM023453.1, read as the reverse complement.
TTGCCAGACACCGGTAATCGAGGCATTTATAACTATCAGAAAGCTCTCTATGGACATGGAAAACTCTCCATGGACATGCATTATTACGTTTTGGAAACACTATCCGAAAGTTATAGCGCTCAAGACTTGTGGGAAGTTCTCAAATATAATATTTTTGAACTGCGTGATTGGTTCGTCCCATCGTGGGCATTGCCATCACGCCGTAATAAGAATTCACCATGGTGTACTAAAGCAGTTCGTTATGTTAGCAAAAAAAGAATAATATTGATGGGGCATACAAAAGAAATTCTATCTCGTGTAATAGAGTAAAATAAAGGTGTGAATAATGAGTAAAAAGAAGCCCTTAGAAAAGCCAAGTACGCGTTCTTTTACTCTTTTAACGTGCGCATTCTGGACCACCCGAAGAAACTATGACACTTTAATTAACCAAATAAAAAGGACCAAGTGTCCAATCCGGCTGTGGAATATATTAATGCATTAGTGTCCGATAGTCGCAAGAAAGCTACATGGTTCAATTGGTTTTTATAGTATTGTTTTAACTGGACGGCGGCCTGGTACTGATAACTTAAGATTGTTTACTTTGTGCTGAACCCATGGGTGACACTGAGTTTGATGTACGCGGAATTGAGCAGCTACTTGTTTTTTTGAAACCCTCCAGTGCCATGGGGCTAGATCAATTACCCACAGCGTTGCTATTGTCACGTGCCGCCGTGTTGTCAAAACATCTTCGAAATATTTTGTCAAGGTCACTCAAAGAAGGAGTTCTACCACATGACTGGAAACTTGAAAACGTTCCGCCATTGCACCAATTGGGGCCAAGTAGCTTCACCCAATAGGCCTGTTTCTTTGAAGCCTGTGGCATGTCAAGTGTTACAGACCGTATTTTTACTCGCAATATTAACCCCTTAAATTCATTTTCGCTGCTTCGCCCGGAACAACATGTTTTTGGAGCTGCATTTTTAAACGACGCAGTTAACAGAATTATCTAAGATATTACTGATGCATTCGGTCAAGGTTTCTCAGTGGACAGTATATTTCTTGATTTAGCAAGAGCGTTTGACGTTGTTCCTCATTCACGCCTCCTAGAAAAATTGGCGTGCTGTAAAATACACCCTAAACTGTATTTTTTGTTGGATACAAGATGGGTTGAACTACCGGAAGCAGCGTGTTGTTATAAATAGTAGGCAGTCTGAAGATGTGGTTGGAAGTTTGGGAGTACTGCAGGGTTCTGTTTTGGGATCACTAATATTTCATAAACCCCGTCCGCGGCGGCCGCTTTTCTAATGAAGGCGAAAAGCAAAAACGCCCCTGTGTACGAGATTTCGGCGCACGTTCCAGGTGGTCAAAATTAATCCGTAGCCCTCCACTATGGCGCGCCTCATCGCCTGCGTTGCGTCGGGGCGTTAAAACCCTACAATCAATAATCAATAAATTTTTATGAACGATATTGGTACCGGTATTTGTTCTACAATAGGATTGTTTGCCGATGACTGTGGATCATATAGAATTTATTATCCCTTGGATGACTGCAATTTGCTTCAACATGATATGAATACGCTATTTTATTGGTGTCAAACTTGGGGAATCAGATAAAGCTGAATAAATTTTTGCACATGCTCTTCCTTTATGACAAATAAAACGAATCATGTTTATTTCTATACTATTATTTGTACATGTCTTATGCAAGTATTCGAGCATACATGTCTTGGTGTGTATCTTACCTCGGACCTGCCTTCGCGCCTTTATATAAACTATGTTTGTGCGAACGCTTGTCGTGTTTTGGGCTTCCTTCGTCGCAACGCGAAACCGTTTTCCATTAGACTAAAAAGTTGCTGTAGAATACCAATGTTCGCCCAAAACCCGAGTTTGTATGTACGGTATGGGATGGGATGGGATACAGGTATGAAATCTTACATCGAGAAACTAGAAAGAGTGCAAAACTTGACTACTCGCTTTGTTCTTAAAGACTACTTCAACAACTTCAGTGATGATGATGATGATGATGCTTAGTGGGTTCCCCTCTGTAACGGGGTGGCGTTGCACAGCGGCCTTAGTCGCAAAGCCATTGTACAATCACCTCGCCAAAAAATACAAACAAAAAAATAAAAATAATGTCAAAATAAAAAGAAAATACTTTTACGAAATTTTTGTGCTGGTCTGACTTCTTTGTTCGCATGTCTTCCCAGATTGTTCTCTGCTCTTTTCCCACCAACATTCTAACCTTCTTTTACTGACCTCTACTGCTGTCCGATTCACTTTTCCGCTAACCTTAAAGCCAAGGGCTTCCGGAAGCTGCACGGCTCCATCACTGAGGACTGGGCGTATACTTTTGAACTCCGTTACAATATCCCGCATAGTTTCTGGCTGATTTCTGGCTCATTCAGTGCGTACACTGCTAAGTGCCGCTGAGGGAGGGATTCTCTTCCCCATCGTACTCAGACAAAATTTTCTTCACAATATATTTCGTAATGCAACTGGGATAGACAGAACTTCTTATTTATTGAGTCCAGAATATACTAATGGTGGACTGATCACTCTTGTAAAATAAAAGAAATACATCTAAGAACGGCATTGTTTGAGCATGTCCTTTCCCTAAAACAATTATTCAAGGGACGAAGTTACCCAATGATGTGTTTAAATATGTCTAATGAACTGTCTTCGTGTTCTTAATGGGGTTTCTTTGTTGACCATGACGGCTATCAGATGTCATTGTGCTTTAAGTTATAGTTGAGCTTGCCAGTATTTTGTTTTGAATTTCTACTGCTCGTCCCCCGATATGCTTTGAAAAGGCACTCTCGCTACTATGATAAATAAATACATAAAAAGAATAATAAAGGCCACCGAACAATTGTGCACGCCATCAAGAATCTAGAGAAATGAAATTTGATCATATATTTCTTCTATATTATATCCCCTCTATATCGAGTGCAAACATTTTGAATGACAAACCGCCTTCAAAGAGCCGTGTGGCTCACAATTTCGTTAGAGGAAACAGCACCTATCCCCTAATCCCCTTCTACCCCCCCCCAGTTACATACGGCCCTGCTTTTCACCCAATGATAGACTATCAATTAGCGGCCCAAGTTTCTAATAAAAAGCAGGCACAGAAGCTTCTGTTGTTGTTTTTACTATCCGAATGAGGAAGCACCCATTCAAGTGGAATAATACTCTTTCAAATTCACACAGTGTCAGTACGCCAAAAATGTGACGGCAAAACTAAGAAGCGAATGCTCCATGAGTACCGTGCGTGTGGGATAAACGCGAGCGGGATGACGGTGATATAGGGGCGAACATTTTTGCATTTAGGCAGCAGGCAACATCTTGTCCGCTCTTTGTTAAGCATTACGACACATTACCCACCTTCACGTGTCATTCGCTTCTAATAGATTACTTGTCACTGACCACCATATTCAATATACTAATCCGGCACTTGGCCAAGTAAAAGCCATCACAAGCACATTGTCGTCAAGGTACTATTCGTAACGCAACCGCTCTCGTATTTGTTTCTATTGCCGATAATTGTTACGTCTTGGTAAAGAAAGCGCAAAAAAAGTGTTCAAATGTTCTATACTGGCTAATCTGTGTAAAAGCAGGGATACCTACGTCTTCTGGGTGAAGGTGTTGGTAGCAACGACATAGAAAAATTTACACAGATAAAATCGTGCCGTGCGATTTTTGACAACCCCGAAACGTTTTTAAATCGCCGTGTTTTATATGCAGACGCGGTAAATTACACTTACGGAATACATTGCTTCGGAAGTGTGCAGGAGCTTTCCGCACATTACGCAATATAAAGGAAGTTTCTGATCGTCGTAGGTGCAGTTTGGTTACAACAAACACCACACAATAGCTCGTAACTCCTATATTGTTCTCTCTGCGTGTCAGAAGGGTTCTATTTGAAGTGCAAAAGTTGTGGCGCTTCAAAAGTTCAGAGATTCCCGCAGTATGTATAATTTTTATGGCAACACTTATTTTGTTTCAACAGTGTTCGCATTTGTTAAAAACACATGCTAAAGCGTAAAATTTTGCTGTGGCCCGTCGCTGCCATAAGATACATATTCCGAAGCCTCGAAGTGTTTTTGCCCATATAAGCAAATTAAAGCGTGAAAACGTTTTCGCTGAAGAATGACGCAACCTATTGTTTTCGTAGAAGCAGTGGCGTGAAAAGACAATAGGAAACGTGGGCTCACCTATGACAAGGGAAATAAGTGTGTGCTAATAGGAGGTCAACTTAAATTACATATTTGCACAGTGCACATGTCAAATAAAAGGCTGATGTGCGGCAGTGCCACAAGGTGTATCACGCATAGTTAGCCGTATTCTGACAGCCTATTCGTTAAAATGCTAGTCTTCGAAAACATAAAATATGGTTTCTTACAATACCATTGAGTATTTTTGGTTTGTAATCATGGGTAATGACCTATAATCGCCAAAGTGGCGCGGTCCTACCGAACACAATGGATAGTTACTTCAGTGCAATTCGGCGCCATTTTCTGCGCTCGCTACAGATTCATTGATTATGTAAACTTATCTCTTAGGTGCGCATTGTAGCCGAAGTTATCTTCGGCACACAAAAATTTTGTTTAAGTATAAGTTAGCTTCGCTCAGACAGTATTGTCTAAGTTTGAAGAAATTTTGATGCGAGTAGCCATGCCTGCTTTTAGGAGCTATTTACTGAAGGATATATCTTCTTTTGTATATTGGTCTTGCTAGCTGACACGAGAAAAGGGAGGTTCCGGGTTAAGGTCACTGAAGCCGGCTGTCGGTTGCGAAGGTACATATTTTTTTTAAGGCTATTCAGTGGCGACTGGACCTTTCCCCAGTGCCAGTAATTAAACAAGCGCATTTGGAGAAGGAACAAAAAACATATAATCCTAAGAAAACCCACCCACATACGAACAAAAACCATTACAGAGTGAATTACCCCGTCAGCTAACTACAACTTCAGCTAAATGAACATGACATTGATAACTACCAGTTCTGAAGAAAGGATTAAGAAAGTCCTTACCAAAGGTTTGCCGTCATGAGACGATGTCCGCAGGGCGTTCTGGGTTATGGCGACGATGCGAAACGAGGTGTCGCGCGGGACTACGATGATGTCGTCGTGCAAGCTGGAACGTCGACGAGGACCATGCACCGTCGTCCTCGTAGGCAATGGTCTGCTCGGCACCCGCTCAATATCGTGCGCCCTGTAGTAGCGGACCGGGGGCACCCGCGCACTGCCGGTCGGAACCGGGCAGCAGGCGGCAGGTCATCCAAGGGCGCAGCACGCCAACGTTACGCGCCTTCACGATTTAGGAGTCGCGCCTGGGCTCCAGGATTCCAAGGCGCCAGGTATTACCCTCTATAGCTCGGGTCCTAGAGGGACTTAGGCCTGTACTCCCGGCAAATAAAATGCTGGCAAAAACCGACGTGTGGTTTTGTTGACTCCGAAGTGTTAACCTGTAAGACTCTTGTGTGCCTCCCAAAGCACTTTGTCACGAAACCTGCTGGAGGCTACCAACTGCTGAACCACGTCTATTTGTGTTTCATAACGCCTCCAGCGGATTTCATTCTTCAGAAAAATACGTGTGAGCGCCCAGTCGCTGGCCGCCTACAGTTTTCCCAACTTTGCCCCAACACATTCGTAGGTTTGGGTATTTGCCTTGTTCAGAGAAAAGGTCCTACGGGGTAACTTGAAAGGCGTTGTGGCGCATTATCGGGTTCCGTTCGCCTGACAGAGGCATCGTCTCCCCCATCACGAATTGTGGCTTGATGGAATTGAAGCCATTTTATGTCTCGCCTCTTCTATCGGCAATGGCTTTGAGCTTCCTTTCCAAGCGCGGTCGGGATCGGAGTCACCGCGTGCACCAGGGATGCTGCCAACGATGACATCCTTAGGTGGGCGTGCTCATGAACTTGGCGGGCGTGTTTATGAGCTGGGCGACGGCTGTTCCTTAGAAAAAAGGAGATGAAATATTCCCCAATGCATGTAGGACCCGGTAGTCTTGCCGTTAGTTGGGCGCAGCGTAGATCTCGTCGGTGGTGCGGCCGAATCGGGAACCAGAGAACGACGAACCACCAAGGTGTTGCTACCGGTGTCGCTCCACGCCGAAACTCTCCAAAACGTTTTTGTTTCAGTACTGGAAGACTAGGACGTGAGGAGTTCCCCTGTTGAACAGCGCTCGTAATCTTCGGTTCACTCTCCCCCTGGGAACAGAAATGAGGACAAGGCAGTTCCTCCCTCCAGTTCTTCTACGAGCTGCACGTGTGTTCGGCGTACGACACACAACACGACGTCGTGTCCATGGGGTTGACCCGTTCCTGACCACGGCCCCCACGCAGGCATTTAGAGCAGTACTTTTGTTTTTTTGTCTCGTGCGGCAGTCAGAGGCTTTCAGACCTGTTTTGTCACAGATAAAGCAAGGAGACGCTGTAGGTCCGGTTGGCAAATTTCTGTCCAGTCCTTTCGACAACTCCGCTTCCTACTCGTCAAACCGCAGCTCGTTGTATTGTTGCTTTGCCTCAAATAAGTGGTTGGCGGGTTCCGTTATCTCAGAGTTTCTTGCAGTCTCGTTGCGTAAGAACTACTGCTAACAAGCTGTGGCAATTTTCAGTAATTATTCGGCGACAATTAGGTCTTGTACTGCGTCATAGCTTTTAGCCGTCGCTGACATCTCCACCCACTGGTCGAAAAAACTCTCTAGACGAGTAGCAAATTGCTTCGCCGTTTCACCGTCTTTCGGCTTACTCTGCCGGAACATCTCATGTTATCCTTCTGCGATGATGCGGAAACGTGCAGAAGGGCGAGTTTGGTCTTATCATAGTCCATGGAGTCCTCGGAAGACAGTCGACCAAAGATCTTAAGGTCTTTTCCTTCTATGCACAAAGTGAGGGCTGTGGCCTATTTCTTTTTTCGCCAACGCTGTCCGTTTGCGACGGTTTCAAAACGTTTCATGTGGGCATCCAAGTCATCACGAGCTTCCTCGAAGACCGGCACGAAGTTTTGCGAATTCAATTTAACTCTGCGCTTCCCTGGATGCTGCGTCAATAGCCGTCGCTCCAGAGTCTCTATGCTCATCCTTTTCAACCAACCTGAGCCTAAGCTGAAAGTTCTTTTTTTTGCTCTAGCGGGAGTTTTACTGGTGCAGCTTCGCGCTATGCCGCTCTCTTATCTCCCGCCTTCGCGATAGCATCGTCCATGAATGCGCGCCACTCTGTCACTTAACCTGGGCATCTTGCCTGCCGCAATAAATCATGCACTCTCATCAGAACCGGAATCCTGGGCTGTTACCTTTCAATGTACAAATGCCCTCATGCGGTCGTGGACGCCAACTGGTGGGAGAAGAGAAATCCCCTTTCAAATTCTTTTTCCAGGTATGCAGGGGCGATGGGGTCATGCCACAGTGCCAATATTTACACGAAGGCATTTGGAGAAGGAACAAAGAAACACATATTCTTATACCAACACACACATCAAAATACAAAACAGAGGGAATTGCACCCGTCAGATAATTACAACACAAAGTCACGCCAAATGTACATGACACTATAACTACCAGTTCTAATGAAAGGACAAAGGAAGTCCCCACGAAAGATTTCCCGTGATGAGGCGCTGTCCGCAGGGCGTCCTTGGTTGTGGTGACGATTCGAAGAGAGGTATCGCGGGGCTGCGATGATGTCGTCGTGCACGCCAAAACGTCGACGAGGGTGACGCAATGTTGTCCTCGTATACAACGATCTGCTCGGCACCTACTCACCATCGGCCGGTCTGTAGCAGCGGGTAGAAGGCAAGTGGGCGCTTCCGGTCGCCGACGGGCTGCAGGCGGAAGGTCATCCAAAGACGGAGCAAGCCAACGTTACGCGCCTTTAGAATTCAGGAGTCACGCCTTTGTTAATCAAACTTTGCTGATGACCAAACACACGAAGCACTGGGCGAACATGGGTCAAAGCCTGGCCACATTTTCTCTGCTGCCTGGGTGAGTGCTGTGCTTTATTTTTTGCTTATTTAGGTCACTCCTGCTCGTATTAAGGGCTGCATCATGTCATCTCAAAAGTTTTCAATATACATTATGCTTCTTTGAGTATTGAACGTCTTTTCTAATGGTATGATGCAGTGTGGGTTAACAAAATGTAATTTGTTCAAATTGAACAATGTATTTACACCTCATAACGTTGTTAAAGAAACATTTATATTTCGTTCTGTCTGGCTTTTGTAATACAGCTGCACAGCCAATTTGCAGGATGGGAAACATAGCGTCTAGTAATATCGTATTTACATATTCTTGTGCGATGCTCCCTATTCAAGTGAACTAGCAATGTTTTCAAGAGTATTATTTTTTATGCGGCTGTCATTTCGTTTGATGGCGGGCGTGTAATCCGCAAAATCGTGATGCACTTCTATTGACACCAAACACGTGTTTGGGCGGGCAACCTAGCATGTACACGTGACGTGTAAAATCAGCGAACTGGTGTAAATAACGGAATCGCATTTGCTTGAACGTTGCCCTTTTAGGACAACTTTTGTCATCGGCTTCCTGCATATTTATCTACAGTAGGTTTGAATACGCTTGCGACGTAGTTAACGTAATCATGGACGTCACCTTGCGTTAAAACCTTTTTTCATGCATATCATAATGCACACTCAAGTAGATTCTTCAACAAGAAGACAGAGCTGTCGGAAGCTTGATGCAGATGGCTTTAAATATGAGGGTTTCTGCGGGGATGCTGCAAAGGCCACGAGGCGCGCTGTAGTGTAGGCCTGTAGATTAATTTTGACCACCTGGGGATGTTTAACGTCCTCAGAAATCTCAACCACATGGGTGTTTTCGCTTTTCCCTCCATCTGAGAAGTGGCAGCCACGTCAGGAGTCTAACCGGCGTCCTTGTGCTCAGCAGCACAACGACTCGGCCACTGATCTCGATGCGGATTGACCAATTCTGATTTGGCTAAGACATTAGCATTCCTATCGGGAATTCCTACATACCCAGTTTTTCTTTATTTTTACACTTTGTTGCCACATGGGGACATCGCATGAGTGGAAAAGGCAAAGCACATAGGACGAAAACCATTCAACGTACCCAACGTACGGCCAAACCGTTCAACAGAAACACACGAAAGTAAAAATAAGAAACACTCCAGATATACAATATAGTGAACAAAATATTGTGGGCATGATTATATTGGTGTGCATTAGGGAGCAAAGACAGCGGCTAAGCATGCTGTCAAAGACAGAGAGTGGTTGGAGTCCGCAAGGAAATTCCATGCCTCTATCACACGTGTAAAAAAGCTTCGTGTAAAGTGTTTGTGTAGGTGACGCAGGGGATCAGGCCTGCACGGGCCTCCGCAGGACGACGCAGGCCTTCACTGGAACGAGATCGGAAGTTGCCAGGTGGGGGACGCGGCTGCGTAAGACACGCTCCGCCCACCCTATTGGTCCCCCCTCCCGCACACCTATGACAATCAAAGGTGCAGAATTGCGGTTTAAAGACGAAGGTGCACACTGAGACCAAATTGAATAATAAAACAGGCAATTGTGTTTAATTATACAGAGAATATTATTAGACGCCTTTCACTGTAACCTTCTGGTAGCCCTCGAAGATTGCCGCAGTTGGCTGATAATCACGTCGACCTACGGTGGTGTTCTAATCAAGGCGTAGTGTTCACTCACATTCCCCGCGGTAGATGCAGAATGTTCTTTAATAGTGATTTGTTGTTGTTCCTGGGTGTCTTTAGCCCGTGGAAAATGTTCCTCACCAAGGAGTGTATATACAGCTTCTCTTAATATAAAAGATTACGTCACACAGTGCTTTCATAGAAATTCATGAACGGGGTACAAAGCGTCTTTCGAAATAGTGTGCTGAGTGGCGTGCACCCTGTTATCATCATTAAAGCACCATAGCTAACTGTGGCGCTGGGTTATTGTGATCATCACAACTTACAATTGATACCACACGCGAAGTACAGCACTGTAGAGCCTACAGTGCTGCCAATAGTCTACCCACTGAGCATGCGTAACTCACCTTGAAGTGGGCCTGAAAAGAAAATTTTCTTCTCTCCTCTCGGCAGGTGAAACTCCAAGGCTCCGCGTTCTTTTGTGGCTTCCATTATGGTGAGTTAGTTGTCCTCAGTGGGCGGACTGTTGACAATAATGTACCTTTGACAGTGCTACAGATAGATTGTGGTAGGAACAATACTACCAGCTCTGATCTGCAAAGGGAGGAATAAAGGAGGAACAGGTTTGCGTACTGGTTATCAGTACCTTGGTTTTCTCTGGGAAATCGCGGCCCTAGTGCTGAGACGTGGACGATCAGTCCTACAACAAGAACTTGGCGATGACTTAGTTTCCGCAAGACCCACCGCGGTGCATCAGTAGCTGATGCGTTGGGCCGCTGAGCCCAAGGATGCAGATTCCTTTCTGCGGCCGCTTTTCTGATGGAGGCAAAAAGCAAGAACGCCCACGTGTTCAAGATTTTGACGTACGAGGTCCCCAAGTGGTCAACATTATTCCGGAGCCCTACACCGCGTGGCACCTGATCGCCTGTGTAGCGTCAGCGCGGTAAACCAAATAATTATTTAATAAATCTTTTCTGCTAGTCTCGGCGAGCACTGCAGTGGATCTAGGCGGAGTGAACCCATGACAGCCAACAATAACAAAGCCCTCGACTGGACGCTGCCCCTACCAGCAACGCCAACGCTGCACCCCTACCACAACGCGTGGTCCTACGACACAACACAGTTCAACGGAATCGCGGCAGTGTTGAACTTTTATGTGCTTTGCATCTTTTCTCTGTCGGGTTCGTCCTTCGCCCGCCCTTATACGTCCAAGAAACATACTTTTTTCTCAGCTTCCTAGTCTCCGATCCATCTACTGTGCCTCACGTACGCGCAGGCGTGATTTCTAACCCCCGTCCAATAATAGCTCTAGAATTTCGGGCATTCATGGCAGGACTGGCTCGCAATTTTACCTAAAAGGCAGAGAATTGCATGTGTACGGCGGCTCAGTATAAGTTATGAGGAAATCCTAATTTGGCAAAATCGTGACGTCTCACAGGGTCAGCGATAAAACAGCATAGTGACGTGGAGCGGGAGCTTGAAACATGAAAACCTGACATCTACAGGAAACGGCTTTCTGCTGAGCGTGACGTAAAGCGTAGGGCATCCGAGCAGATATTTCTGCTTTTGAATTGAAGCGCATATAACAGAAACAAGTTGAAGTTATTAGTTATTATTAAATTCGGCCATGTGAAACGTACGCGTTAACGTCTGCCCATCCCAAAGCCCACAGAGGACACTTGTAGGGCGCTAACAAGAAGTCTGGCGATGAGGTGTGGTTTGGGAATATGAACGTGGAAATATACTGCAATGCTTTCGGTTGGGATATTGCCGAAGAGCCAAAGAACTTTCAATAAATGACAATGTTCTGAGTTCCAAAGAAACTAAACGCAAGTTTCTGGCCGACTCATGCGACACTTAACATTCCGTTGTTTGCGGCTCTCTTGAGTCCGATAACATTAATATAAAACGTGCCTGCATGATATCGCAAGATTCTGAATGCCGGACACATCTATTACTGCTGGATCCAAAACAACTTCAATGGATTAGAAGAGTTGTCAAATGCAATGGAGGAATCAATGAAGCCAACAGACATTCAGACTTATGCGTACTTGTGGTACCCTACTGTGGTACAAGCTGCGAAAGCTCCAGTTGTTTCTATATTTACTGGCTTTGGCGGTGATTAAAGTTGAGTTGAAAGTTAGCGCTTGTCCTGTCTCTGTTCTTGTGTACCGTCTTTGTGTTTCTCGCTAAACATATTTAAGAAACATGAACAACATAGCCCCCCCAACAAGTTTTTTCAAACAGACATTGAAGTGAACAGCCTTCTCAAACAAAAACCGTTGCTTTCTGGAGGGAAATCCCTGTAAACAAAACATACAGTGCTGCAGTGGATCACGATATATCTAGCTATCTTCGATGTCGAATGCGTGTAATTGCACACGATGGTTTTGTTCTGAATGTTGAGAAGCAGTTAGGCTTAGATATCTTTCCCAGTAGAAAATACAGTGTATTGTCACCTTCAAATTCAACACCTCGGTATGCTGACAAAATATTGAGAGACAGGCAATGTTCGTGTCATCATGCAAAAATGTAAACGTATAAGAGCGTGCACAGCGCTTCTTCATACCGAACCGAAAACATCCCCAGCAGGCAGAGGGGTGCCCGAAATTTGCACGCTTCTCCCCAGACTAGGTAGTGCCTGTTAGAAAGACCGTTAAACAAATATCATGGGAGTTATATTTTGAGGTTTATAACTGAAGATTCTACTTTTGTTTTATTGCTAAGTGTTTCCGTTGTTCAGGACAATTGTAACATGTATGTTACGTCGCTAGAAATCAGCGGTTGGAAGTAGTGCGTTCGGAAAAGACATTTTTAACAATGACAGAAAAAGCCAAAAAAGGGTTTATGAATGTGCCCAAAACGTTACTTTTTTATTTCATTACTATGGGTGTAAAGTATTCACTACACAATCCTTCTGCCATGTTTAGCTCCCCACTACACAAAAACATTTCTTAGCAAACATACCTGTCTCCTTCCAAATTTATATTGCTCCTTGTGAACGTCCTTGCAGATAATTTTTGAAAATGTCTCTTCTTGTTTATTGAGATGAATTTTAATTTATGCCTTGTGTCGTCGTTCTTCCTCGAGTATACAAAATAAGCAATGAGACTGATCTCAATCATTCGATTCATTGCCACGCAAGTATTTGAACAAAAAAATAATGTTTACAGGGTGCAACAATGGCTTTGCGGCTCTGTCACAAATGTTGAAGAACCATTTCTATGCACTCTCTTCCATGCCGTTCAACATTCGCTCACTCCATATATTTCTTGTCTACTTCCAGAGCCATGGTAAGGGCCAAAGCATCATGCGTTCGTTGTCTTTTTAAACAAGGCACGTACCGGAGTAATCGTTGTAATAAGTAGCGCAAGGGCACCTCGAAGGACAGTTGTCATTTCCGTCGTAACACTGGGAAAAAATAACGTGGAAAGTAAACAAACTATGCGAGTGTAATTGTAGCTTTTCGGAAAACCAAACTTCTCTGCGAAATTAAACCAGCAATTACATTTCTTACCCGAAGACGGGTGTTTTGTTGAGAGAACCACAAGCATCGGTGGAAATAATGTTATCAAGTAAAGAGCGATTTAAGCGTTGTAGAACAGCCCAGACAAAACAAAATAAAAAGGTTATAAATTTTATGTCTGCGTGGCTTGCACGTATCTCTTCTCCTGAGCGGAAAGCGGGCAGCTCGGTTTTACTGGTTGTAATTTATTGGTATTTTCCCATAAGTGCATTGCCTATTCTCGAAACAACTTGATCTTGCAATAGGGACAATCAGTCTATAATATATAAAGTGCGTCTGTAAGATGTTTTTAGATAAACATTTTCAGTTTTACTTTGGTCAGAGGCGCACAGCAAGAAAAAATGATCGCATTACATGACAAGAAAGGTCTAGAACACTCTAAAGGGCATCTGACAATCTATTGCAACCAAAATTGTCACTGCTAGCGGCGTGAAAAAGAGGATATTCCTGTTGACAGGAACAAAGCAGAAATTACGATTTAACGCAAAATACTGTTTTCGAAGTCATGAAGTCACAAAATAATTTCGTAGTGCCTCAACGTATATTTTCCTAATAATCAATTTTGTTTTTCTTTGCTTCTTTCTCTCTTGCAATTCGCCGGTTTGTGCCTCATTGTTTTAGATAACGCTCTACTACCTCTGGTTTCAGTGGATCCTGCTTGACGATGCTAGTATTGTCCGCCATAAAACGCGGAAGTTTTTTGAAAAAACGTATTTTCCTATTGGCGTGATTGAACTTCCTTATAAGCTTGTTGACATTACTCAAGTAGTTATGCAATTCTTTTAGTTGTCCTTCGGGAGGTTCAAAGCCGGGTGGTTGAATTATGTGTAACTGCATTGCAAACAAAGAACAAAACGTGCTCTTTCCCAAACCAAACCTGGAACATGGGCTGTCACTATGGCTATCTCGAAGCAACGTGGGAGTCAGAAATCGATTCAGAGCGGCCGGAGGACTCGCCCGTGGCCGCCTGGGGAAATGCGGGACGTCGGTTTCGTCAAAAACTCAAAACATTCCCTAAGAGGACTCGATGCTCACTGCGACCATTCTTGGTTGATTGTGAGAGGTTGAGAGGCGCCTATTGTCGTCCTGCCAAAAGGAAACGCAAGCATCGCGAGGCGTCGTGATAAAGACGAGAGGTACAGAACGAGCAGTGTTGAGCCCAATACGGGCGCTTGCACAGGACCTACTGGCTGTGCACGCTGATAAAACAACCCTGTTACACCTAGATTGTTCTTAAAGTGCTAGACCTGCAAAGTGTGGTAATTTTTGTTCATATTCAGGATTTATTGCCACGCGAATTTTAATATACCTATTCTTTATATCAGTCTCAATACGTTGTAGAGGCGCCTCGATGAGAAAATGTGGCTTCTATTCGATCATTCTTTCATCTTTTTACTGTAACGTTCCTAGCTCATTTTGTGTGCCATATGTAGGACATGAAGCTGCAGATTTGTAACTTAAGGAGTTTTTTATATCTTTATCACGAACTCAGCCGCAGTGCACCGTGAGAGGGTTAGGTTTGCTGTGCTATGGGACTAGATCCAAAATAACTATTCGTGCATTTGTTTGTTTCACCTACTGCTAAGTGGAAGGTTACAAACTTTTCGTTAGTTTTCTACGGGTGAAAGATCTTCCGAATGGTCCTTATGTGCGTTAGCTTTGATTTGGAAGCTCAAATTTTCTAGGCAACTATTCTAGCCTTAAGCAACTTAGGTACTTTACAATCTCACCCGAAAATAGTTTTACAGCGTTTTACAATGAAAACGAGCATAGTGTGCAGGTTTTAACACCGCAAAGTCATTACAGTTGCAATTGTCTAGATTTATTTGAGAGCCGTGGGTACGGTCATTAGGTGTCTTTCCAAAAAAACAATCGCATCAAAAATCAGTCACCGAAAAACCAAGGGGAATTTGGGAGGAGAGCCAATCCCATAGCTCTGTGCTTTACTTTCTGCACTATTGTTCCACGGCTATTGCGTTGTTGACGGCTCAAAGGTAGGGGAAGGAGGGGGCCCCAGCGCTACTGTAGGCTTTCTCTAGGAGTACGTTTTCAGATTCTAGCAGTATAAGGTAAATCGTCACGCTTCCAATTACATGAAAACATTTGTTGTTGCCTTTCTCTTCTTCCTTTGAGAAATAAAATACCAACTCAGAAACGTTTCATGGGAAATAAAATTGGTAAAAAACGACGTCTTGTACACGTAATTGTTCAGTTTCGGGGCAAAGCCGTAGCATTGAGGAGCATTATACAGGGGAGTCGTGAAGAGTCATTAAACAAGGCGACGTGAAAGAGAAGTTCATACACAAGTGGTAGTCACAGAGACTTTGGGTCCGCTAGGGTTCTAATGCAACCTTTTTTGTTTAGTTATCTCACCCGGTAGGAGTGGCGGACCGCCTAAAATCATCATTCTTTGGCTTTCTCAAGAATATATTGAGGAGCGTATGCTGCGACAAAATTGCACTAGGCTACGTCTGCAGCAGCAGCTGAGTCCATGTAACATACATACACCTACGGCTGGAAAACCTGCTCGGGTATCCTTACGTAGAAGTTTGCACGGTCTTCTTAAGACACAAAGAGACATTGACAAACATGTATGTTTTCGGATTATGTAAAGTAGGAACGGCTGGATGTTTTGCTATGATATATCTATGATTTGACGGATCACACAGTCGGGTGAAGTCTGGGGAAACGAATTTTTTTTCATTGAAGGTTATAGAAAAGTGGAGGTGTCGAGGCGAGTAGCCGTCATTTGTAGAAAAAATTTTCACGGTATCATTTGAACAGCGCGTAATAGAAGTGGATTCTTGTGAAGCTTACGGAGAGCTATATCATATCCTCGCACCCATATATGCAGATTGTTTATCCTTTGTACAGGCAAAGCCACACAAGAAAATTCGTAAGCTCCGGAAGAGCCTCCAACTAGCAGCGAAATTACAAATGAAAAATACAATGTACAGTAAATTGTCAATACCACAGATCTAGGCACACTGAAAAGTTTATATCATTTCGTAATTGCTTAGATAAGGAGCTAAAAAGTGCGAAAACAGTACATCAATAATTTGTTTTCTTCTTTTTTCAAGCGTATGAATGCTCTATGGAGAAATCTGCAGTCATTTTTATACTATAAAGTTAGCACAGAAGCAGTCCGTGAAATAAAAAATAATTGCACCAAGTTTCTAAGCAGGCAAAGCATTACCCAACGCTTTTAATAAGCGTACTATAAACGCCGCTAATTTATCGTAAATAATGATCTACATAATGTGTATTACAACAGCAGCTCAGTTTTATCGATCCTGTCAGCGAAGCCGAAGTTACAGAGGTAGTAAAAGGCGTTAATTTTAGCAGCGCTATCGATATTGACTGAATGCAAGGTAAACTTATAAAACATGGCGTTTCTTACCTTGCAGCCTGCTTAAGCTGCGTGTTCAATTTATGTTTTCAGCAAGCTGTATTTCCATACCACATCCAAGTTACTCGTGTAAGGCTACTTCATAAGAAAGGTGACAAGACCGATATGGGAAACTAGCGACCTATTTCCATTCTACCTGTATTGTCAAAAGCGTTTAAAAATTATTCCAAAGCGTTTTCCGAATTTTGAACAGAAACATAACATCATACTGATAGCCAGTATGGTTTCCATAGAGGTTTTGGCACTGAGTCCGCACTTCTAACACAGAAAGAGTACGTGTTAAACAACATAAAAAATGACATATTAGGCTGAAGTGTTGATTTTGCGAGGGCCTTTGGCGTTATTAATCATCACCTTCTCATCACAAAGCAGGAGAAATACTATTTTCGGGGTGTAGCCAATTAATTCGCTCGTATTTACAATATAGGAAACAAAATGTATATATAGAGGATTTTTACTCTCACCGCTTAGCAGGTTCCTGTGGCGGGCCGCAGGATAGCATTCTAGTACCTTTTCTTTTTATTTACGCATAAATGATATCACCAGTATAGCTCTAGAAATAAAGTTTGTTATCTACGCAGACGACACCAGCATGTTCTTGTCACCACAAGAAACTCATCAAGTTATTCTTCTCGCCAGCGAAACCCTCTTCAAACTTGAAAAGTGTACACATAAAAACCTACTAAAAATAAATGTTTACAAAGCACGCGCAGTGCTATTTCATGCTCGAAATGAAGCTTAACAATAAAAGAAAGTGTCTTTGTGAAATACGTGCCAGTGGAAACAGTTCCCCGCATACAAACATTAGGTGTTATCTTTCACGGCACCATATCCTAGGACGAGACAAACGGGTTGGCAAAGTCACTCACACAAATAGTTGGACTCGTATCAGAAATGCAAGTTTACTGCCCCATAATGTAATGATTTTACTTTGCAACACCTTACTCTGGTCGACGCTCACCTATTGCCATTTAATCTGGTCCTTTACGACACAGACAAATCTACAAAGTTGCACATTCTCCAAAAACGGTATTTGCGCGCTGTTGCGAATGTCCCCGGTGTACTATCCGTCTGCACCTTTATTTTCACTTATTATGTATTACCGGTTATTAGGACTTACGATTACCGCATATGCAGAGAGTATTAACAAGACAGGAAAAATAATACCGGGTTTTTGGGTCAGCTAGCAAACCTGCATAAACACTCCACCCCATATAGCGCGCGACGTTTGTACAGATGGAAAGTTGACACATGTAACATAACATAGGAACTAGGATGTTAATAAAAGGCTGCCAAGATAGCTTAATACATTGCTTCAGGGAAACACGGAACCCAAAAAGATAACTTTCAGGAAACTTGGCGATTACTTTATTAACTGAAACGGGAAAATAAAAAAACCGTCTCACTAGCCCTGCCATTTTGCTACTATATGTATGCACTTCTTGCTGCATAACTGTTACCTGTATAACTATCGTCAGAATGAAACTGTCTTTCTGATTGACACATTTTGTACCTATCTCTTTTACCAGCATAATTTCTTGTGAGCTGTTTGTTATAATGTGTCATATATGTGTCATGATGTTTCGACATGTGTGGCTTGTATTCCCGAGTTTTCTATTGCCATACCGTTAAATTTCAATGCGTTCCTTCGCTTTATGTTCTTCCAATTTGCATTGGAATGCGGTTTATATTACGTTTACTTTTTACGTTCCATTTTCTTGAATTTATTGACCACTGCCTAAAGTTTCCAATGCGGAGGCCTGCGTCCTTGTCAAGCATCCTTAATGATAGCGTTCTCGGCGAGCCTCCAGCATAATGTATGCGTTATGTGGTGCGCATAATGGGTGATGGGAATTATATTATTACAAAGCGCTTTCTGGGATATCTAAGACGAGTAGAGGCGACAGCGGGAAACTGCGCTTAAGTGGCCTAAGCAGATACAGTCATAAGTGGGAACTGATTCCGATAAAAGTGTATCCTGACGCATATGCGGTGTTAAATAAAGGACAATAAAACCGCCTCGAATATTCATATCTTGTTTTCCCAAATTTCGCAATGCATTTTCGGTACAATTACGGGCCTTAGGGGAAATACGTTTAACCCGTATTTTGCGTAATTTTATTAGAGTAAACTAGAAGAGATTGGATGGAGAAGCAGTAATCAAGACAAAAAAATGTTATAAAGAAAATTAGAATTGATGGAATGAATTATGATTATTTATGTTGGATTAAAATTGATGTGTTTGGATTGAGAAATAATTGTTTATTTGAATGAAGGTTGATTTTTCTAAAATTCAGTAATGTAACGTTGAAATAATAGGAACCTAAGGAGTGGATAAAAAATATGAACGATGAATAAGATGTATAACAATAAACTTAGGAGGAAGAATATACACGTACCTACCATAACTAAACCTACCATTCACTTACTTTACCTCCTACCCAAGCTTTCAGCTTTTCTGCCTTACGTCATTAAACATCAAACCTAATTTATTGTAACTTTCTCTCACGCCAAGAGTCCACCAACTTTTTCCTGGTAACTGCGTGCTGATGTGGCTGTGCTGAAACCATGCGAGAGTATTTATTTCCGCGCGTTAGACTGGTGCTTTTATGCACATTTCTGGGCTAAATGGGTTTGAATATTTTAACACAGACCATAAGCTGGCATTTGTATACCAGGAAATATTCCAGGATTGTAAGGAAATATCCATGGTTTACTAACGCTTACATCATCTCCGCATTTCAGTCCGGAAGTCCTGTTGACGACTGGTGATCTTGTGCTGCATACAAAGGTAAAAACATTGAGTATTTACACATTTCGCAGTTGCGACACTTAAAGATATGCGGTAACAGCGACATGATATATTGGGGGCCTGTAATTGATCTACATGGTACGATCAGCCAAATAGTTAGCTACTCCTGAGTTTCTGTGAAGGTATGGAGTTTTTTTTTGTTTTTGTCCTGGCGAAGTGTTATCCTTATACTGTGGAATCTCATTAGTACCACTTCGCACAACACTTCCTTAAGAAGCAAGAGGGCCAAAGAAATTCTAAAGACTAGTGCCTGACCTAGCGACGAGACGCTTTGGCGCTCTCGCTCCGAACAAGCCTTTCCGCGATATGGCGAAGCCTAGAGCTTTTTTCTCGATACTGGCCAAACTCCCTAAGTGGGTATTCTAAGCTTCATGAACGTGCGCTGGAGGCACGCGTGCATGAGCGCTCTCCATTTTTGCGGTGTGTTTACTCTGCTGACACCATGCAGAAGCGAGTTTCTTCAAAGCCTCGCATTTTAAAAACAATTCCCCAACGCACATTTTGCACGACTAAGTACGCGTCACAGTACGTAGGAGATTTAGAAAAACTTTTATTGCTCCCAATCTAATAAATCCTCTTCCTTATATGAGAAGATTAACACTTTTAGTTTTTATTTCTTATGAGCTCAGCAAACGTACCAACTTCGACGCTCCTGGACTTGATAAGGATAGGCACAATCCTAGTATTTTTACCGGCAGATTTAATATTGTTTCTGATATTAGGTTTCCAGGAATGTCCCGCAACAATCAGGACTACGCCCAACTGATGCAATATGACTCCTATTAAGAATATTCGCGCAAATGCGTAGAATAGACACTATCGTATATTGCGTGTTCAGTTGGTATTCAGTTTCGTTCTGATTGCTGAAGAGAAAGTGTTTTAAACACCATTAAAAATCAATATTTTTGCTGTCAGCGATTGCTCAGAGCTACCTAAGGTCGACTACTATTTGTTGTGTGTAAATAAAACAGAATACTCTGAAGCAATAAAGCCGCAGCGCTTAAGCTGACGTGCACTTAGTAGCCTTTATCAAGTTATTATAGGCTCGACCTGATGCAGCTTTCAATGAACTTTGTTGCACTAACTCATTGCTCCGTTTGGCCGTGGCCTCCGCAATTGGCTACCGGCGGCGCGCCGCCGGTAGCCGATCGCGGAGGTTATGGTTTGGCAATTATAGACTAGCACAAAACCTGTCTTTATTAGATAAGTCAACGTGTCGCAACAAAGCCGTTTGTCTTGAGAAGAATGCGTGAAAACAAGAAAGGTTGCATAATTACGTCACTGTGCGTAATTACCGATTTCTATGGCGTGCTTTTACCTAAGTCACTTTTTAATTGAATATGAAATATATCACATCATTGTAGCATAGAAATCTAACAGGCGACAAAGACACGCTTTTCTCAACGCATGTGCTATATGACATACGACTACTAGAAAATTTGCTAATGTTAAGAAACATTTGCGTCATTTTTTATGGTAACTTTAAACATTGCACGAGAGTGAGTGGTGACTGGCGATTCTTCCTGTTGTAATGTTATAGAAATGTTTGGTTGGATACAGAATTGGTTAGGATTCCAAACAAAACGGTAGCCTTGATCCACACAGCGTCAGTATTGTCCACTTTGTCCCAATACTGTTACGTGTACATTTAACTAAGCAGTCTCTTTCATTGAAGCTCACACCCATAAACACATATAGAACACGTTTAGCAGCCGCCAAAAATTTCATCAATTCAACGCAGCACTGCACCAGCAAGACTCGTGCATTTAAAGGGACCCTCAACACCCTTCGTGAAGTGCACGTAAACCTGAGCGACGTTTAGAATAGACTTGCAGGAGCACCCAAGCCAAATATTACAAGTACACGTGAAGCGGTAAGCGATCAAATCACCGTGAAAGACGCGGAAACACCAACAGCACTCTCTTCAATTCTCCTCAAATATGCACCCCTTGCATGGCCTCCGCGACGTCAATCGGGCCATGGCTGTCCTGGCTGTCCTATTGGCCGTCGCTGGTCACCTTCGCGGCTAAATTCTGGAATTTCCTGTGACGATCAGCCGTCGTCGGCGCTGTGTACGAACCTCTTCTATGTCTGAACCAGTCCTCATGCTTTTGGTGTTTCTTTTGTTTTGAGTGCGCGCGTAGTTTGAGTGACGAACTATATATTTTCACTTTCAACGAGCTCACTCGACAACAAACGTTTATTGCTCCAAAAACGGCCTACCAGCCTGAGCGCTTGCTTGCGAGCAGGCCACCATGCCAGCTTTTTTGTGGAAACAAACCGGAAATAGACCCGTGCACGTTGCGGCGAAAAGGACGAAACTCCCCGGCCTGTGACATATCGAAGGCCGCCGAACAGAACGCTGCGCGCCACCCCCCTCTCAAGGAGACAGCGCTCAGCTTTTGCCGCGTTTTGCGCGGTTCAGTTGAGAGGGAACATTTATGCGCGATTTTTCATAACGCGTAGTTTCAGTGATAGTGAACAGATTTTCATAATTCTTGCGGGAGGGGATTGCTGGGACAATAGACTTTACCCCCAAATACATTCTGAGTAATCGATGGTAAATGTTGCAGGGTCCCTTTAACAAAGGCGCACCCTCCCTTTTTAATGCACAGTTGGTTCTCACTAAGCCACGAAGCCTGTTCCTGAATACTCAAACGTAACTTCCTTAAGAAGACACACTAACCTGCCATCGTTTCATTGCTTGATATGCACTCAGCTACCTTCACACACTATATATTTGCGTTCACTACGGATCTAAAACTATGCTGCGTAACTGACTTTCCAGTGGAGCTCAGCCACCATAAGTACATCCTATTCTGTTGTATTGCGTTTGGCTGAAATTCGATCCAGTTTTCTGCCATAGTTGAGACAAGAACACCAAAGTGACATTTTCCGCTGTCAGTGTCCTATCGCCCCTTCTGCAATGTCTGCATGGGCCTAAATGGTCAATCAAAACGGGCTTTTCCAAAGCCGACCTTTGAATTCACTAAATTCTGATGCTTAAAAGCGCTATCACTCCAACAAAAAACGCCATCACTTCAGCATATAAAGCGTAAAAACCACAAATAATTGTTTTCGACGCGGCGTGGTACACTAGATGAGCAGAAATCTACCTTGGGGTAGCAGTCGGCAATGATGTGAACGTCATCGGGCATTGCCTGCAAAAGGTCAGGGTGAGAAAACGTAAGAAAGCAAAAAATAAGGTGTTTAAAAACTTTACCAAAACACGCGTTTAAACACGGACACGGGTTTGCTTAAAAAGCTTGGTTTCAGTGTAATGTTGCTGAGCAGCGAGTGGTATCAAAGACTCCTTTTTTGTTGTAACTTAACGCGGAACAGTTTTTATGCTCGTGTTGCAGGGAAAATATTCCAGATGATACTTGGACGACATTGCCAAGAACTTCAACGAGAATACGTTGCATTATACGCCTGTTTCGGTCATTTTTTGAACATTACCTCTGTTTGCGCAGAATAAGACCGAGCATCAAAGGTTTGAAGTTTTTACTTCGCGAAACTACACCTGTAGGGTAACTATAGGCGTGGGAACTTGCTTCTGATTACTTGCAGCCACTGTAGCCACTGGTAGCACCCTAATGTTTATGGTGAGCAGGAGGACAGTGAGGACGCATAGCTACTCTCATGGAGGAAAGGTAACGCTTTTTCGATAGGCGGGATCTGTAGGCAACGGCAAGAAATCACTGGCACATCCAGCCGTATATTGTGTTTTGCCTTTCACAAAATATGCATCCTTGTAAAAACAACCTGAAGCACTAGCTAATATTACTACGAGTGAAGTACCAGAAGATATTAGTGTTTGTTAACTTGCTTTTTGTTTTATGACAAAAGGCGCTTGTTTATTATGCGGCACTTGGAAATTGTAGTTATGTCTTGCTGTACGAATACGCAAGCCGGGTAGTGATTTGGTAACGATATCGTTGGGAACCTGCTTCTCTCACAACTTTGGACGTACTTAAAAAAATTCTGAAAATAAGTTGGTGCCCAGGCTAGATCTAAGAAAACATTCCATCTTTGTCGGGAAATATTAACTGCTGCTGCCGTAGTCACTAAAAAGGTTTTTGACGAGAATGTGTGGAACTGAAAGAACAAAATTGTCGCTATGCCGCTGACAGTCTATCGGGTAAACAATCCTCGAAGCTGGTATGATTCGCTTAAGACTGGCCTCTTCGCACCTCTCAATAATTTGCTCTTTATTTTTTCTTTAGTATGAGAACAAAGATATCACTTCCACTTTATTGAAATTACGGTGCTTGAGTGTTGGCTGTCAGCTCAACCCTACTGTCCTAATTGTCTCACTTCACAGCTCTCCAAAACTTCCAATGAAAACCCTCAATAGCACATTTCGTGTATCTAAAACGTCAGGACGGATACAAAACGTCCAAAAATGCGGGACAGGTTTCTGAGTCGTTTTAGGGGTGATCTAGTGAGCAAAGTGTTCATTCCACCCCCTCCGGAGCTTTTCTTCATTAGGCGAAGAGCGAAAATGGGTGTGATTTTTTTACTTGGAAGGACACACGAGATCGTGTTGCGGTGTGGATCCATCTATTCCTAGTGCTCGCCTACGGTATTCGTAACTCTCGGCCTTTGTTTAACAACCTGGGGCTCATCAACCACTACATTTTTCTGATCTGCAGCTTAAAACCATGGTACCACAGATTTTGGCAGCACCAAATCTGGACCTAATAAAGGCAACAATAAGCAACCCCGAGAGGGGTTGCTTATTGCAACCTTTAAACAAAACATTTTCTCGTGAAGTTTGGTTTAAAACCAATTAGGTGAAAAGGATCTTCAAATGGAGATGATTTGTGGAATGGACGCTAGAAATCGTTTATTTCATACCACCCTTTTTTACACTTACCGGCTCTAGTCTTGGTACCAGTATATAATTTGTCAGTGAGGAATTCTTCTTCCTAAGCAAATGCAAATTGCCATATTGGTCGTTCTACACGAAGATGGTTCTACTTAAAAAATTTTTTAATTATAGGCCTCACTTTATCTCCCCTGTGTTACCGAAAGCCGTAGAAAGAAATCTCAACTGTTCTGATTCAGCACCGTAGTAAATATACTACGAAATCTCGGGCCATCTCAACTAACGTAAAACGTGGGTAGGGGGGAAGGATGCAGTGTGCAAGTGAATTCTTCGTGCCTTGGCACTTCTCCCGCGGAGATAAAATTGTTGGGGCGTATAGGTATACAGCTTGGCTGAAAATGCTTGTGTCGTTGTGTACTTTTCTGTGTAATTTGTGCAAGTCCTGTGTCTTTGTGCAATTTTCTTGTAGTTCCGTAAAGCTCTTGACCCTGTTCTTCAGCACATCTCATGCACAATGTAACGTCAATCGGAATTCCTGCGTTCATAACAAATTGGATTTCTTCCTATCTATATAACCGCATGTAATAAGCCAGTATTTAAAAAAACTGTTCCAAATCTTTACTTGTAACATTTGGCATGCTGCAAGAAAGCGTACTAGGCCCATTGTTTTTTTTACATATATGAATGACATTGTAATGTAAGTACTCCCCCAGTTCAAATCAGACTGTTTGCGGACGTTTGTATTCTGTATGACAAAATACCTTGCCTCGAGGAGCAAATCAAATTAAGTTCTAACTTTCTCAACGTTCGTGCTTGGTGCAAAAAGTGAAATACGCAGCTAAACGCCACAAACTTGTTTTTATGATAATGACTAAGAAGAAAAATAGTATGTCGTTTTTCTACGAACTCCCACAACAGCCGCTGTTCGAGGTCAGTGCTTACAAGTACCTTGATTTCACAAGTAGAAACAAATGAAGCTGGAACGAAGGTGTTTCTAACATCTGTGCTTTTTTCTTTAAAGAGCTTCATGCATATAAACCTTAATTGCCTACTTCAAATGTTAAATTACTCGCATACACATCGATACTAGGACCACAACTTGAATGCGGATTCTCAGTCTGAGACCCGCACAAGCAGAAAAACATTCAGGCAGTAGAAATGATACAGCACATGGCTGATTGATTCATACATTCGAAATATCGCATGACGGACTTTCCAACTAGTCTGATGAAAGGCCATGGCATCGAAACATTGCAATCACGTCATAAGATAGAGAAAAAAAATTTCTTGAAATGCTGACGAGCAACAAACTTGGAATTACCCATTTAATAACCCGTTGAATTTGTAGCACCCTTTTGTCAGCGCTCTTATCCGGCGCCAAGGTGCTGGCTATTAAAGACGACGACAATAAAGAGACGAGCTGCGTGTGCTGGGTGCATGAGCACGCACTGGCAGTTCGATTCCAAAAGCCTGCCACGCTGGTACTCTCTCGCTTGCGCTGCACTGCTACCCCGCGGTTCCCGACAGTGGTGACTCCGGACTAAGACATGACCGACCCCAGCAACCTCGCGCCATCGGGCCCTGGTTTGCCTGACGCTTCCTCGTGGCCCCCGGACGTCGCAGTCTTACAGCTCCATCTACCCACTTTCGTGTGCAAGAACCCGCACGTTTGGTTCGCCCAGGTCGAAGCCGTCTTCGATCTGCACCGCGACACCTCGGAAGACTACTACTTTTTTCGCCACTTGCTTTGCAACCTGCCTCCTGAGGTGGCTGATGAAGTGGCAGACGTCATCGGTGCACCTTTGAACGATGCTCCGTACCAGCGGCTCAAGCAGAGTATTCTGGACCGAACTACGGCGTCCGAGAGCGCGCGCCTCCGGCACCTGCTCACCCACGAAGAGCTTGGAGATCGCCGCCCTTCCCAACTACTCAACACCATGCGACAGCTCGTGGGCGCGGGCAACGTGGACTCGAACGGTGCACTTTTAAAGGAGCTCTTTCTGCAGCGCTTGCCACAGTCCACTCGCATCGTTTTAGCTGCTGCAGAGGACTTGAGCCTCGACCGCGCCGCCGAGCTTGCTGATAGAGTTCACGACGCGACTTCTCCCTCGTCGCCAGCCTCGCTTCGACAGCAGAGTTATCGGCCCGCTTAGAGTCTCGGATCGATCAACTTGCCGCTTCCATTGAAGCGCTTCGGACATCCCCTGATCGCCGATGCGGCTCCTCCCCACGTCCTAGCCGTCGTTCGTCTTCCCCAGGCGGTTCTTTCTCGCGCAGCCCTCGAAGGTCGTCTATCTGCTGGTACCATCGCACTTTCCAGCACCGCGCCCGTCACTGCACTTCCCCATGCAGCTGTTCGGGAAACGCGACGCGAGATCACTGATGGCGGCTTGTGACCTCGCCTTACAACCTGGCCGCCTTTTTCTGGTGACGGATCGCATTTCTGGTTTGCGCTTCCTTGTGGACACGGGTGCTGAGGTCAGTGTATTACCAGTCACCAAGGATGATCGTACCGTTAAGTCACCTGGACCTACGCTTCGTGCAGCGAACTCTACCTCTATCGCCACGTATGGTCTGCAGTCCCTCACCCTCGACCTCGGGTTGCGGCGCGCTTTCCGGTGGGTCTTCGTAGTAGCCGACGTCAATCAGCCCATCCTCGGCTCCGATTTCCTCACCCATTTTGACCTCGACGTCAGCATGCGTCACCATAGCCTGATTGACAGCAAGACACGCCTTTCCATCCTGGGCGTAATGTCTACTGTCGCTCCAACTGGCATCCGCACGCTGCTTCCCCCATGCCCATACGCAAGAATCCTCGAAGACTTCCCTGAGGTTACGAGACCCTTGCAACTTAAAGCAGCCGCCCAAGCACAGCGTTACCCACCACATCGTCACGCGTGGTCCATCAGTCGCAGCTCGGCCGCGCCGCCTCTTCGGTGAGCGTCTGGCGACTGCTAAACGTGAATTCGAGCACATGCTGGAACTCGGTATTATCCGCCCATCGTCCGGCAACCACTAGTCTCCACTGCATATGGTTCCAAAGAAAAGTGGAGACTGGCGCCCGTGCGGCGATTACCGGGCGCTCAACGCTCAGACTGTCCACGACAGCTACCCCTACCCCACATCCAGGATTTCACCAGCCACTTGGAAGGGTGCACAATCTTTAGCAAACTGGACCTTGTCAAGGCTTATCACCAAATCCCCGTCGAACCTGCCGATATCCCGAAGACGGCCATCACTACACCTTTCTGCTTGTTTGAGTATGTGCGCATGCCCTTTGGGCTACGCAACGCAGCTCAAACATTTCAAAGGTTCATTGCCGAGGTGACGCGCGGCCTTCCGGCTGTATTTGCGTACATTGACGACATCCTCGTCGCGAGTCGCACTCCCCAAGACCACGAGCATCACCTCCGAGAACTCCTTGAACGCCTCCAACAATTTGGCCTGGTTGTCAACGCCCAGAAATGCGTCTTCGGGACTTCCGAGCTCGAGTTCCTGGGCCATCACATCTCGGCGCAAGGAATTCGCCCTTTACCCTCTCACGTTCAAGCCGTGAAGGACTTCCCCGAACCTACCAGCCTCCGCCAGCTTCGTGAGTTCCTGGGCCTGGCGAATTTCTCGCGACGCTTTATACCCCACTGCGCCGAACTTCTGCATCCACTGACTGAGCTTCTTCGCACAACCAAGAGCTCCTCATCCGCGATTTCCTGGTCTCCCGAAGCTCAAGCCGCTTTCAACGCTGCTAAACAAGCCGTCGCCGATTCGGTGCTTCTCATCCACCCTAGAATCGACGTCCCCACTCGCATCATGGTGGATGCTTCCAGCGTTGCAATCGGCGCTGTTCTCCAGCAGAGAATCGACTCCGAGTGGCACCCGCTGGGTTTCTTCTCTCGGAAGCTCCAACCTGCCGAGACGCGCTACAGCGTTTTTGGTCGTGAGCTGCTCGCCATTTACGCCACCATCCAGCACTTCCGGCACTTTTTGGAGGGCCAGCCCTTTCACGTTCTCACGGACCATAAGCCTCTGGCGTACGTTTTCCGTACGAACTCCTCCAAATACGTCGCACGGGAGCTCCGTCAGCTCGCCTATATTTCGGAATTCACGACGGACATTCGGCACATCAAAGGTACCGACAACGAGGCTGCTGACGCACTTTCACGCATTACCTCCATCGGCAGTGCTGCATCTGCTGTGGACTGGGAACGCCTAGCTCAGGCGCAAATTGAAGACCCTGAGCTGAAAGCACTCCGTGACCACCTGGGTTCCCTCTGTCTACAACTTATGCCCCATCCGTTCGTCCCTGGCTCACTGTGGTGTGACACGTCAGCGGCGGCGCTTCGACCCTTCGTTCCGGCTGCCTTTCGTCGTGCTGTTTTCACTCGCTCCACGACATCTGCCACCCCAGCATCCGAGCCACGCAGCGCCTCGTTACACAGCGGTACGTCTGGCCGAGCATCAATGCGGATGTCCGCTAGTGGGCCCGTTCGTGCCTCGCTTGTCAGACAGCCAAGGTGACCCGCCACACGAAGACTCCCGCGCAGCCTTTTTTTGCCACCCAGCTGTCGCTTTGACCGCGTGCATCTGGATTTGGTCGGGCCATTTCCTCCCTCTCGGGATTGCCGCTACATTCTGACAATGATTGACCGCTTCACCCGTTGGCTCGAAGCCGTACCGATTCCGGACATCACGGCAGAAACGGTCGCAAAAGCCTTCGTTTCGGCATGGGTTTGCCGTTTTGGATGCCCCGGCATTGTTACCACGGATCGAGGCAGGCAGTTTGAATGTACTCTGTTCACTTCCCTCAGCCGCTTGCTTGGCACAAAACAGTGCCATACCACGGCGTACCATCCATGTGCCAACGGCATCGTTGAGCGGCTCCATCGCCAGCTAAAACCTGCTCTCACTGCGCGTCTGGATCGACAACACTGGGTGGATCACCTTCCCGTCGTGCTTCTTGGCCTGCGTGCCGTCCTTCGTCGCGACCTCGGCTGTTCAACTGCTGAACTTGTCTACTGCGCACCCCTGCGGCTTCCTGGGGACTTGTTCGTCCCTTCGGCCTCCTCGCCTATGCCGCTTGAGTACCTCCAACGCCTACAGGACTGCATGCAGCACCTGCGACCGGTTCCGCCTCGGTCTTCTGACCACCGCATCTTTGTGCATCCCGACTTGGCGTCTTCGACACACGTTTTCCTCAGGCGAGACGCTGTAAAGGCGCCTCTTACTCCCTCCTACGACGGGCCGTACCGTGTCCTTAACAAGACCCAGAAGTCCGCCACCATACTGTTGAATGGCCGAGAAGAAGTCGTCTCGTTGGACCGCCTCAAACCGGCCTACCTCGAGACGCCACCCAACGAACTCCGCTCAGACATCACAGGCATAGACACTCAACTCCTCGCCCCCAAATCCAACGCTCATCTGCCTCGCCGTCACGTGAGGTTCGACATTCAGTTTGGGCGGGGGGCCCTGTAGCGCCTTTTTGTCAGCGCTCTTATCCGGCGCCAAGGTGCTGGCTATTAAAGACGACGACAATAAAGAGACGAGCTGCGCATGCTGGGTGCATGAGCACGCACTGGTAGTTCGATTC
>CM023453.1:134180106-134182606 GCA_013339765.2 Haemaphysalis longicornis | reverse complement strand
TTGAGCTAAACACCACTGTCCCTACACGCTTGCATGTGCTATAACAAGGTTTCTACCGTGGCGGCAAGTACAATAGTTTAGGCCCGATATATAGGCAATAATTTAATGTACTCCATTTCAGGTATTGAAATCCTGGTATCCATGCTTTCTCAGCCTTTTGGTGGTATTGATTCGCATTTTGCCTTGAAGAGACGAAAATGCCATCAACTCCATTAATTATTCCAGGTCTGACACTGTTCCACTCGACAACACTGTATGTCTCAGCAAAGCAAGGCTTTTAGCACGGAACAATTTGGTATGTTTCGCAGGTCGCTATTCTGGCTTCGGCAGAATTATTGCTGCAGGAAAATGGGTTAGTATCTCGGAAACAAGAATGACGATCTCTCATTTCCTCCTAAAGCACGAGCATGAATAAGCTTTTAAACACAGCAAAGTGCAACAAAATTTGTTGACTACAAAGGCAATAGAGGGCTACTTACTCTACAAATACAATTAAGACAATAATTAGTGCGATTTCGGCCTTTCATGGCTGCGTACGTATTGTCGAAGTCCCTAAAACAATCTTCGTGGTCGCAATGATAGCGTGTTGAAGAAATTCTTGTGAGTTAAACTGCCAATGGATTGAAATAAACCCACCCACGAGGGGTGATATTAACACCCATGTACGTCTTTACCACGTCACCGTTACAGAAGCTCCGCAAGATTAATATTTTTAAGCAGAAAAGTCAGATCAACCATTCTCCCTCTGCATAAAGCCTCTGCAAAAAGGTAAACTGTATTTTCAGAATCTCAGCTTGCACCGTATACTGTTGTGTAAGCTCGTTTTAGATTTTTATTTGCAGAAAATGTTTTCTTATTCCCATTGTTCCTAAAACCCGGCACTATCAGCAGCTATTATAACAAAGTAGGCTGTGATTTCAACAAGACAGACCCCATTGCTTTTTTTGTGCTGCGGAGGTGAAACCGGGCCCACATAAAAGGTAAAACTTGGATAGAAAGAATGCCTCTCTCTCTCATTACAGTTCACAAGTACGTGATATTTTCTTTACTACGCACATGGTTTCATATTTGTTTGCGGTTGGTACTTCAGCTCATTTTGTGTTTAAAATTATACCGCTTACTACATGGCTGTCAGGTTGAGGAACTGTTTGGGAAGCTCATTTACACGCCTGTGTGCACGTTTTTTTTTATTTGGCATGTCTGATGCGCCGTTAACATATGACCTCCGACACGCTCCCGCGCTTGGGGCAAACAAACAGAAAAATTGACACTTTTTCATAACGAAGTTGCAAAGAGCACGGACACTCCAGCCAGGCTGAATTGTTCGGCTGCAGTGTCCATGCCAGTCTAGCCAGGCACGGACGCTCCAGCCAGTGCGTGGTTGGCTGACTGGAGAAAACCAGCGCGCATTTGATCGCGCGCACGACAGCCCTCGCTGAAGGGCACCATAGGTGCTATACCGGATTTTCCGGAATAAAACACCGCCAGGAACAGGTCCTGAAAACAGACAAGGAATTTACTTCGTTTCTAGCTCACATTGATTCTGGTATTTTCTATGTTTAGAATTTCCCACAGTTTCGGTTAGTCTTCTTTCATTTCTCTCAATTCACTTATATCACTGCTAATTCGCGTTTTCATCGTTCTTAATTTGCAATGTAGTCGCCTTATGCCCAATCATTCATTGGTTTGCCCCAACAGCCTTCAGCTCAATGGAGCCGTCCAGGAGCTTTTTACACGTGTGTTAGCCCGATTGTCACTTTGTGGAGTTAGAACATCGACTGAATCATGACATATTGCTCTCGCTTTATTGTATAAATACAATAATTATATGTAGTACTTTTATCATACAATACAGTTATCACGGTAAAAATGTTGTGCTTCAGCCGTTTGATTCCCTGTATGCGAAAAATACACTTCACTGGTCACAATCCTCCACTTACACTCTGTATAGAGCGCTCATTGACCTCAGAGAACGGGCACTACAACAATAAAAGCCACACTAGGACTTCAACGGTCAACGCCGTCGACAAACTAGCAAGAACGACACCCAATATTAGAGCGCGCTAAGTGCGGTTAAATGTCGCTTGTTGATAGAACGATGACGCGGCAGCAGCAGGCACTAAGCAGTGCTCGCTCGGCGTTTGTCTCAACAGCAGTGACGCGAACAGCAGTCCTGGCGGCCCAAGTATCCTATGAAGCACCGGCGCCCAAAAACGCAAACAAAGTCAAGCTGTTCAAGTCAGGCTGCCCGTGCACGTTCTCATGCAGGCTATTTTGAAGCCACTGTCTCATGGGTATCCCCGACCGCCATCGCGGTGGTATCGGGAGGCAAGCCGCTTGAGTTTGTAGGAAATGATGTGGGCGTCTGTACTTTCCAAATGCATTTATCCGAGACAAAATTTCTATGCAGGTTTTCCTTAAATGCTTTTCAAAGACAAGACAACAAATATTTTTGTAATATACTCCATAACGACGACAATTGAATAGACTTTCCCAGGTA
>CM023453.1:134030091-134180006 GCA_013339765.2 Haemaphysalis longicornis | reverse complement strand
CTGTTCCTGAACCCCTACACAATTACTTTTAGTTTGAGATATAGGTAGAGAATAAAGACCTAATTAGGCAATGGAGAACGTAGTTATTGTTTCTTTAAAAGTTTCTAAGTCTCTACTTCACCCAAATGTTTGTGAAGATACTGGAGTGTTGTGTTTTGGCATGTATGATGTGCTGTACTGCCATTGAAATGCCATACGCTTATGTCGTGAATATATACTGATTATGTAATGTCCTCGTGCTGGAAAAATTTGGATCCTGTGCCGCACCTGACACAGCACAAGAAAACTTGGATGCTGCAGTGTAAAAGGCGGTGTACTGGTATTGGTCTTTCAGCTGTAAAATTGTTGCATTATTATCTGTATGGTGCGTTTGGTTTGTCCATAGACTAAAACGACATGTCACAAGAGATTGCTGACCTGTCCCAATACGCGGCGAACTCAGCAATAGGCGACTTCATGCTATCCTCGAAAGAAATCTGTAGTTCCTCCCTATGCTATCTCACTTTCAAGAACGCACCAGGTGAAGATTTATGGGGCTGTGTGCAGTTGAGTGGACGAAATGTCGTTAAGGATAAAATTACAACAGTGATTTTTTATGGAGGTCACCTAATGGCAGAGAACCATGGTATGAAAGTGCACAGGTGTTTGAGGCTCCCTATATCGCACTCTGCGAATAGACTTTCAAACGGGCTAGTCCGTAAAGCTACGTAAAGCTATGCAAGTACCCCCAACTGAAGTACTGGGTCCAACATTTTCAATGCGCTTACAGGTCAATCCATAGACGACACTCTCATAGCCTAACCGTAAGCCAACAATACTGGTAAAACCCAACTAAACGAGTATTTGGTTGTCTGCTCTGTAAGAGTAACGCGAGAGGACCTTCGGGATTTTCAGTGTTCTTCAGCATTTAGTTTCAGATATCTTCTATTTGGATTTAATGCCAATTGTACATAAAGTACCACGCCTAAATTTGGGGTGCCTTCTTGAGAGGAGTGGAAAACTTTTAGGGTTAGTGTCAGCATCCGTGTGGATCCCACGCCTTGTCGAAAATACAACGCAAGCACACTTTTCAGGGTTAAGGCTAAAGAATCCCTGTCGGCCAAGTCAGAAAGTTTGTTGACACCGACCTGAACTTGCGGCACACATTTGGATAGATTAGAGTATTTAAAGGACATTTCAACATTGTCTATATACACGGACTAGGAGACCTCGCGGAAGTGCCTTCCTAACTGTGTTCATTTTTACTATAAACAGTGCGCAAGTTAAACCCCCCTCCCCATGAGGCACTCTATCTTTCCAGACATGAACCCATGAAAGTGCAGTGGCCACTCTCACCCAAAAGGTTCTTCCTCACATGTAGATTGAAAGCGTATTTTAACATGTTGCGGGGCAAACCAAAACACATAGGCTTACTACGATTACTATAGCACCATGCCGTATCGTCAGCATTCTGTATGTCATAAAATATCATCACGCAATATTTTTAAAGTTGAATGCAACTTTAATATAACATTCTAAGGCAAGCAGCTTATTGTTTGCTGATCGGCCAGCCATGAAATATGCCAGGCAGATGTTGTGAAGTCCTTTGTACTCTACAAAGTGCACGAGCCTCCTGTTAATCATCTTTTTGAAGAAACTCCACAGCCAGCCTGTGAGAGCAATCAGAGGATAAGTTGCTGGGGAAGACGGGTTTTCCCCTCTTTAATAAAAGCCCCTAAAAAGGCTTACCTGGAAAGAAACTGAAAATAAAAATAAAGTTCCTCCATTTTTTCTCCCGCCCTAGGGTCACCTGTGCAAGTCTTGGGTGACTTCCCAAGCGTTGTAGTCCCACAGAAGGGCCAAGGGCCAGGCCGGGTAGTCGTTTGTACCTAGTTTACAGGCAGGTTCCCGGCGCCACCAAGGCACAAAAATGCACATGGTGACTTCCAAAACCCCGACAGACGCTCAACTTGTAACCGCCCGTGGCAGGACATGCCGCCTGATTTTTTCACACCCCAGCAATGTGGTGTTCTAGAAGGCCGGGGGCCACGCCAGATGAACAATGGTCAGGGGCCCCTCACGAGGGTAAAGGCAGCTTTCCAGTCATGAATTTCTCTTTCAAGGGTTCGCACTCGACCAGGGACACCTGTACCTATCAAAAACTGGTGGGGGCCTGCCGGAACCAATATTCGAGCCCGGTATTTCCCGCATACGAGGTGAGTGCTGTACTTCTGAGCCATCGCTGCGGTCCCCGTAGCGTATCTCGACTTGGCGGGGGAACAAACGCTTGCAAGTTGACCACAAGCAGCTACGGGGGGCCCTGTAGTAGGTGCCTCGAACCTCTTTTGGTGGGGTCCGAGATCACTGACCCCCCACCAGTTCAAAGAGTACAATCTCCCCCTACCTCGGAAGGGGATGAAGGCCTTGGCCAAGCACTACCACTGGGGTAGCCTTGCGAAGTTCTTCTGGAGCCGTTGGTCACCCACAACAATAAAAATGGGAACAGGCGCTCCCGTAGGGTGATCCAATGCACTAAAACCATTCCAACACGTCGGTTCGTAACATGGGGGAGAGAATGTGGGAGGTACTTCGGTACTGCTGAGCACCAACCAGCAAAAATTGGTACAAGAACCCCTTGCCTAGGGGATCTGGTGCTCGGAACGTTACCTGACTTCTTCGGCAAATGCCACGGTGAAAGAGGTTGTTACTTACTGAGGGCTATAGTTGAGTGGTATAGCACTCGCCTCGTAATTGGGGAAACCAGGATAGAATCCTGGGCCACCGGATACCCCACGGTTTGTTTAAATGGTACAAGCATCCCCGCAGTGTAGCTCGTCTCGTTGGTGGAACAAATGCTTGCAACGTGACCACAAGCAGCCATGGGAGGCCATGCAGTAGGTGCCTCAAGCACCTTCGGGAGTGGTCTGGGACCGCTGGGTACCCACCAGTTCAAAGTGTACGAGCGCCCCCTGTCTCGGCGGGGAATGAAGTGCTTGGACACGCAGTACAACCGCGCCAGACGCGGTAGTTCCCTGTGGAGTCACTGGTCACCTACCGTAAAGAAGGACAAGAGCCCCTGGTACGAAGATTCAGTGCACTGGAAACTGTTCCGTCACGTCAGTTTGTACGATGGGGTACGTCACGTCAGTTTGTACGATGGGGGAGGCACTTCGGTTCCGCTGGGCACCAACAGGAAAAGATTTTGTACAAGGACCCCCTGCACAGGGGGACTCCTGCTCAGGAAGTCCCCCGATTGTGTCAGGAAATGCCCCGGTGGAACGGGCCGTAACTTGAATGGGTAGTGCGGTCTATTCGAGTGCGGACCATTAAATGGGGAATTCACGCCTGGAACGCTGCCTTTACCCTTCCGAGGTATTATCACCATTATACACCAGGCGGGGCGCCGGGCCATCATACCGCGATGCCGCATTGGCACACGTGGAAGTGCGCGGTTGTTGGCGGCACGGGCGAAAAAAAACGGGAAGCGCAGTTATTTTTGCTAGCTGGTGGGGTGTCATGCTACACAAGCAAAACCAGAAGTGACTGCTACGTTAGCCAAGGGATGGATACTGCCCCTCCATTCATGATCATATTCATCTTGGTGAATTACGCGTTTAGGTGATTCCATACGTTTTCATTGCTGCTGGCTCCTAACAGCAGTGCTAGTACACGCGAGATTATTTCATTTGTCTGGTAGAGTTCTGAGTACAAGCTAAAAAGCAATGACTGATTCGCTTGCCGACTTTGTTACGTCAATGTTAACTGACTCGTGGTTGCGTTACACAGACGCGGTATACACGTGGGCTTTAATGGGGGTGGCAATGGGAAAATAAAAACTTCGTTAAATCCAGGTATTCGTTACGTGGAGGTTCTTTACATAGAGATTTCACTGTACACACTTCTTTCTTTTTGTATGAGACACCACACTCTTCAGTTTAATGAAATTTATTAAAGTGAAGTTTTCACTAGTGAAGGTTTGAAATCTGTTACTGTTCTTACACAGGACTGTGATACAGCCGTTAGTGTTTCTAAGCCGAGACGTCGAGGGAGTCTTTTTTTACACGCCTTTTGTAAAGCATTTCGGGAGGACCACCAGCTTTCCGGATTTGATTTCGTTGTTTAAGCTTGCAACGATCGTTGTAACAGATGACGCTTGAGCATCCCAGGAAGAGTGTGAGATGACACCGAAATGTCTAGGCTTCAGCAGAGCAACTTTTAACATATTGCAATGGCACCAACTTTGCAGGCATTCGTAGAAGATTCAGTGGATGTACGCCGCATACTCCAGGGCCCACAGAGGAGTTAGAGGTTTCCCTCGGAAGCTGGATAATTCGCTACAAGATGGCCTACAAAAATTTGTGTGGAGGTTTATGTTTATGATGGTTGGGCCAACGGATTTAGTCCTGTCCTGAAGCACTTACAGAACAAGTTTCAAGTGCTCCATAAGCGGCGGTATCGCCAGCTCGTGAAATGCATGTTGCCTTGTCAAAAGAAACAAGCAAAGGCACCTGCGGCGGAGGCGGTGCCATTTCACCCACTTGGTTTGCAGATTGGAAGTAGTGGAACAGTTCCATGCGTCGCGGTGCCCGCCCAGTGGTGCTACGACCCGGCAATACTTTAGCGCAGAAAAGCGGCAAAGGGGAAACGCTGCGCATGGAGCAAGGGAAGGAAAGAAAGCCATTCTATTTGCAAAGTACGAACATAGAGCAGCGTAATGCACTATCGCTACGCCCCCGGCTGTAGGCATCACTGCAATTAATGATGGATGCAGTGTCCTGACGCTATACCTTATCTCAACGGTAATTGTTTTGCCAATACGACTTTGAAAAGTCAGCCAGGCTCCAGCCAGGTTCACTCGAAGCCTTCGTTAAATTGGTTTTTTTCACGCAGACCATGAGATATTTTGCTTTGAAGAGACATCGGCGTTTAATTACAGTTACAGCGAAGCTGTATATCTGTGCTTTTCGACTAAGCCTTTTATCGGTGAGTTGAGTAGGAATTCTTGTGTCCGAAACTGGTTGTAAAGGCTTTGTACCTCTCAGTATATTGTAAGTACCTTTAAAATCCTAGTGACCAATATTAGTTATACAAGACACTAGAATCTCGCGTACGTAATCGGACACAAAATTGCGACGATTGATTGCCGAACCGATGGCAACACTGATAACATAAGCGACCACCGAAAAAATCTCACGCCAGGGCTGCCAGTCAAGACCTATTACGTTGCCGCAAGTGAAATGAACTTTGCTTCGCTGGAACCCAGCGAAGAACGCTCAAGATGGCGATTATCGGTTGATGCCAGGCGGCCGACGGGATTTGGACTGTTCGAACTTCAAATAGCGTAGAACTACACGAAAGAAAAAAAGGGAAAGTACAATAAAAAGACATAAAACTTTGTTTTTCTTTGCCAGCTTCAACCATAAGTGTTTTTTAAATTAGAGAGGCGCGTGAATAACTAGATGCACTTTGCACGAACGACACCATAAAGGCTTAGACCGGTCCGGGCCCCCGTAAAAAACCCCTGCAGGTGCCATACGTGCCTAAATCTCGTGAATAAACTGCCTTATCCGATCCGTTTTTTCACGAAACCCTGATCCTCTGAAGTGCTGTAACCAACGGCAGTAATTCTGTAACGCTTAAACATTCACTGTCAGCAAAGTAATTGGGATAAGTAAGTGAGTGGTCGCAGCAATTGTAGTTTTAGATGCCGTTAACCATGACGGTTACAGAGCACTCGTGGGGAAAACAAATAATTTTTTACAAAATAATATTTTTTTGTTAATAATGTAATATTGTAATATTGCTTTTTAGCAATATTGCTTTTTAGGTGCATGTAAGCTGTTACACCCTGAATTGCTCAGAGTTCTGATGCAGCAAGAGTTCTATAACAAGAAAAAAAAAACGAATCAATAAAAGGAAAATCCATCTGGTACGCACGTAAACCCCTTTACATCCTTTCACAAACACTCCGAGCGTAATCACCAGAGAAACTGATTTTTGAGCAAATATAGTTTCACTCGTTTTCAAAATGCTATCATGCACGATACCAGCAAACAGGTCGGACACTAATGACGCCTGTCGCGGTGTGCACTGTGTAAATAACGAAGTAGTTGGAAGAAGAAGAAACACAGCGCTGTATCAGCAATGATATACGCAAGAAAAATGCCGAAAAGTCTGAAAAATAACAAAAAGAATCAATAAATGTTGAGTAACGAAAATAAATGTGTTGGACTTATTAAACAGATCATATGAATGATGCACAATATAGCAGTACATATTGCATGTAGACCATAACCGATGGTGCACGATCGTGACAAAGGTAAGTCATTGAATGAGCCCCATTTTTTATGTTAAATTTATTCATAAAACAGTCAACGAGTTTTTTAAATGTTTTACTAGATTATGGCTGCTGATATAATGAACTGAATGAAACCGTACATTAAACATTTTATTAAAGCGAAGCTCACTAATGTCGTCTGCAGTCCCCTCACAACACCCTAGAGGAAAGCCAACTCACTCTTATTGTGGTTCTGATCGTGGGTGAAAAGAAAAAAATAAAGTGGTTTCTGTGGTCAGCATCAAGCCTGACTACCTACCGAATTGAAGCCGATGTCTGTCCTATTGCGCCGATACGGTGCAGTCAAAGCAATTTTCATTTTGGGCGGGACGCGTTCACTGTGCAAGAGTAGACAGGAAATTCGGCCCTCCATCGGGTGACGATGGTTGAACGCTTGGGAAATCTATAGAATTCCCGTATCAGCAAAGCACTAGAGAGCACAGTCGCAGGGCAGTAAACCCTTCCCATAGAAAACAGGTTCTCGCTTCTAGTTCCGTTATTTGGTTGGCTTGGTGGGGGACGTGATTTTGGAAAGCTTCGCATGTCCCCAATGTTGTCATTTCAATAAAGGAGTTGTTGATATATTGTGTTTTTTCCCTAATTTTCAATGATTTTTCGTATTTGAAACCATTCTGTTTTCCTTCATTGCGTTCCCCTCTATCTGAGGTATTTTGAATTTTTATCACGTACTAAGGACAGGAATATGGCAAAACTAACTAATATGGCAAAACATGCACTCCCCAATCCTCTAATTATAAAGACGCTTATTTTTAACATCAACCTTGATCGTATAAGTAATTACCTTGGTAACTTTTCAAATAATTGTATCAATCTTTTTCTTATAAGTGATTGGGCAACTGCTGCAGACTAATGCACCCTTGTGAAGAATGGTTTTCCGTAGGGAGTCATGAACATGAACTAGATGAAAACTAAATAAAACACTTGCTTTGTTTTGATATTAGTATCATGCCGCAAGTTACCATCCTACGCTGATATCTTGCAAAATATTTTTACTTTGTTTTTGTTTAGGAATCAGTTAATGTACACATCTAGTTATTTTAAAATTTTATAAAGAATGTAATTTTGCAACAGAACAGTACTAGCAGCTGTTTATTTGAAGCAAAATATATTTATTTTAAAATGTGTTTACGTGGACTCGTAATACATAGAAGTTTTTAGTTGTTTTCTTCAGTACAATACAATGCTGGAAAACGTTCTCAGGCAAGCGAATGATGTTTAGCGCTAGGGAAAAGGGTTGAAGATTTACAGTCGCCCTACGCCTCCGTCATGAAAAGAATCAACGCACAGGTTAACAAACTTCAATAGTACGGCCGGCGTCAAAATTTCGAGATCCGTATTTTACCGCAAGAACATAAAGAGCTTTTGTGCGAGAAGTTGAATGACCGGCAGTGAAACCGGGCTACCATGAAATAAAGCACGGCATTATTTAAAACGTGCATCGCCTTCCAGAACGGCCCCGAAAAGAGCCTGTGAGGCTACAGCTGAAAGAACAATGGGTCCAGTGCCGCACTTTTCTGAAGACTATAGATCAGATGCTCCGATCGTTTACTTACCTGCAGAAAAAAAAACGACCTCTGTGGGTTAAGCCGATGAACATAACTACACCTTCGCATGGCAAAATAACGGACATGTCTTTGTTCCGAAGCACGAGGGTGAGACACCCCTCCGCATACATAACAATAGTGATCTAATTAAGATTGCGTAAGCCGCAAACATGAAAGGCAATATTCTAATAACGTTCCCTCTCTGAAATAGCAACCTCAATTCTGTACTGTGCCCATCATGGCGCTGACTCCTTTGGGTTCGTTTAGCTCTTGCTGCAGCAAACCATCCCACCATTTTTTTAAATTAAATATAGAAAGCTTCAAAGAGAAACACCAGGAATTGCACTTACTGCAATCATTTGTGTGGCATATATTTTTAGTACCAGTGACCAAATAGTGTTTGATGGGTATCATTGCCGAGAAATGTGTAGGGCTGTAATGTACGGCGTTGTTGTCAGCATATATTTGCGAAGCAAGGAATCTTAGGACATTCTTCATGATTACTGTAGTGTTGATCCCAACTTTGAACTACGTTTTGAAAAAAACTAATGCTTTCATGTTAGGTGTGTTTTATAGGCCATCTTCTAGATATTGAAGAAAAGTTGAGCTCTTTCTTGGACCTATGTTAATTGCTTATGTCAAACTCCAAGGCATCTCCCGTTATTCTTGGTGACTTCAGTGTAACCCTTCTAACGTTTCACGTATTCATAGAGAACTTTGTGACATGCTCTCTGTGAACTGGTTTTCCCACGTAATCAACGTTCGTGCTCGCTCCACATTATCAAGTGAGACACTAACTCAACTCAGCTTAACAATTTATGACGGGAGTGATACGAAAGTGGGTGTTTTAGCGATTTATTTTATTGGTGAATTGTTCGTCTCTTGTCTTTTTTTTTCTAAAAATGGTTTAACGGTGCGAGTAAGAGCAGTAATAAAACTATAATACGCAATATAACTCGGGGCAATACACAGCACGTTTGCAACGGGTGCGTCTACAGTTTGGACAGGGTAATTAAACGGGACAGATCCAGATGGTTTGCATGGTCAGTTCATCAAAAAATTGTTTTACGATATCGCATTTCAAGAAGTCATCATACGAATCAGCAGAAATATCAGAAATTCCCGGACAACGAGACAAGTATTACACAAAATGAAAAGCAAAAGTAAGCCGTTGAATAAGTTTCTAACTTGCCGTGCGTTAGCTCTATTAAAGCAGCCCAAATCACTTCAGAATAAACCCTCTAGCGAGATGACGATATCGCGTATTTTCTACTATTCGAATAAATTTTCGCACATACGTTGCGATCCTCCTAAGACCTGACAGTCCGTATAGGATTTTGTACATGAAGAAACAGCTACTTTGCTAGAAGAAGGAAAATATGGGAATCAGATTTTAATAGGTAAGGATTCTGCAAAGAAGCGTAATAGCGAAGTTTTGACCTACAAAGCTTACAACAAAACCTAATGCGAAAATCTGAAAGCTACATGCTTAATGCCTGCAGAAACCGATATTTTTTTGCCCTGCAACTCCAATAGAAATCTGCTGTATTATGAAACCTATGCTTAAGCTGGGCGTATAAAACGGGGACTAACATTGATTGAGACGGCACGAAGTACTGATTTGGATGTTACAGTAAGTGAATGCATCACTAAAGTCAATCCTAAACTCGCATTGTTCTGAAATGGAGGAGAAAAGCTATTACAGTTCACAGTTTATTCTAAAAAACACAGCCGTGATGGAGTAAACGGCTCCCGTACTCTAGCGCAGTCGATGAAGTCGGTGCTGCTATTTTCCGGTTGTCGGCGACTTATTGGTGGTGGTCAGGGAGACACAAAACTGCTCAGTCGGAGCCGGCGATTTACTGCGCGGTCCGCGAACGGCTGGCACCGCAGCCTGGCTGCGTCTGCGGCCGCTCTTAACGACGGCATCGGCAGACCACGGCTACCGCATCTTGCGGATATCCCTACGGATCATGGCTCCTCCGATTCCCACCCTGCTTCGTCACCAGCCATCTCTTCTTCCCCTTCTCCTTTTCGTCTGGCGCATACAACAATAACGGTGATTTTCAATGGCCTGCCATTCCAGCTTACTTATGGAATTTGTCTTCTGCCGCATCAAAAGTCCATAAAGAGTGTCTGTCATACAGTTCGAGAAGAAATTTTATGAGTAGTAGAGCGTGCGCACTGCAATGTATGCATCTCCAAGCAGGTGAGTTGTCTTGTACGGAAAGTCGCACTTGTTGCTTGACCCGTAAGACACTGTTCTGGGACCAAGTCTCTTTTTACAACAACAGTGTTGCTGCAACAATCTCACATAGCTAATATTGGTTTTCAGGGCGAACTCTCTAACTAGACTGGCAAGTCACAATAAAGCTGGGCGAGTTGTTAACGGTTCATGGTGAAACGAAAGCGCGAAGAAACAACGAGAACCAGGAGGAACGATTACAAAAGGATGGAACGCTACTATCAACTAAAATTTTATTGAAAAAAATAGCAACATATACACATGAAGAAAAGACACCTAATAAAGTGCTGCATCACCTGTATCAGCACAAGTGAACCTTGGGTTAAGCAACATCTAGATAGCCTACTTCAAGATAGATAGAAGATACGGAGGAAGAACTTACACAGTTATCTCCCACTGTCGCAATATGGGCGGCCTCAATAACTTTTCGCGTCTTTGGTCACGGTGTCAATGTAAAATAGTTGTTGCAATCAACAAGGAGTGGCATCCACACGACCAGGAAATTAGCGGTCAGGTTTCAAAGCTTACAAGTTTTTCTTTCTTTATTTTTTCTTCTTCTTTCACTCTACCTCTTGTTGTTCCCGCAGCCGGATATTTAAAGAGCGTCCAGTTTTCCCGATATTGGCACTTTTCTACTTCAACAGTATCTTATAGACCACCAGCCACGCGGAAGCACACGTATGCATGAGTGTGTGCTCAGGTTTCGGCGTTTGGTCTGTCAAACACAATAATTCGTATCTAGGCTGTCGCATGGCAGTGGTCAATAAGATACAGTTGAAGGGGAATGCTGCGTATAATGGGTAACTGGACGCTGTTTGAATATCCGGCTATGCGAAATGAGAGCGCCCTAAATCGAATCAGCATTCAAACCTGTCCGCGCATTGTTCGTCGTGTGAATACCATCTCTTGTTGAATGAAACAACTAGTTTATATCGACACCGTGACGAAAAGACGCGCGAAATCGTAGAGGTACCCCACATTGCGAGAATGGTTGATAAGTGCGTAAGTGCCCTCTCCATCGTCGTCATCGTCATCATCATCATCACCACAAACCCATCTACGGCCACTGCAGGTCAGAGGCATCTCCCAATTATCGCTAATTTTTCTTGTGATGTAGTAACTGCGACCAATTCATCCCCGCAAACTTCTTGACCTCATCTGTACAGTTAACTTTCTGCCGGCCCCTGCCACCGCTTTCCTTTAGGGATCCAGTGGGTTACCTTTATTGACCAGCGGCTATATTGACTTCGCAATACATGGCCTGCCAGCGTCCATATCTTCTCAATTTCTCCTTATCCACTCCACTCTCTTCTTGTCCCTTAATCTTACATCTATCATCTTCCATTCTATTGCTACCTGAGTCGTCCTCAATTTAAACTGAACCTTCTTAGTGAGCCTCCAAGTTTCCTGCCCCGTAGGTGAGTGCCGGTAAGATGCAGCTGTCTACCGTATGCACTCCAGCCCATTCTTATCGTTCT
The DNA here is from genome assembly GCA_013339765.2 of Haemaphysalis longicornis. Taxonomy (NCBI): domain Eukaryota; kingdom Metazoa; phylum Arthropoda; class Arachnida; order Ixodida; family Ixodidae; genus Haemaphysalis; species Haemaphysalis longicornis. Next base: position 134,168,402 of record CM023453.1, on the reverse strand, counting down.
AATCATCTCTGCCTCATGTTTAGAATCCGGGGGTCACAACTTGGCCTAAGTAGATACACTCGCTTACCACTTCTAGTGACTCGCCACCAATTTTAAACCGCTGTGCTGTCCCAAAGTTATTGAGCATTGATTTACTTTTCTGCATACTAATTTTCCGGCCCACGGTTCCACTCTGTTTGTCCAGTGCGGTACGCATGATTTGCAGTTACACACCCGAGTCACTTAACAGGGCAACGTCATCAGCAAATCTGAGGTTACTGAGGTATTCTCCATTAACCCTTACTTCCCCCTGTTCTCAATCCAATGTTCTCATACCTCTTGTAAGCATGCTGTGAATAACATGGAGAGATTGTGGCTCCATCTCTGACGCTCTTCGTTATACAGGTATTTTACTGCTCTACTTATGGAGGAAGAGTGTAGCTGTGAACCCATTGTAAATATCCTCTAGTATTCTTAAATAATGCTCGGCTACACCCTGGTTCCGTAACGTCTGAATGACTGCTGAGGTTTCGACCGAGTGAAACGCTTTCTCATAGTCTATGATGACTATATTTACAGGTTGAGTATGCTCCCCGCACTTTTCTATCACCTGATTGATCGTGTGAGTATGGGTCATATTTAAATAGCCTTTGCAAAACCCTGCTTGGCTGAAATCTGCAGTGGCAGAAATTTTGTTACTGATTATCATGGTGAGTACGTTGAATACAACAGACAGTAAGATATCCGGCCCGAAATTTATCATGTTCATATTGTCACAAAGCCAAGGACGACACAGTTGTCTTGAAAAAGAAACAAGTTTATTGGAGCGACCTTGTGCTCCCCTAACAACTCAACAGAATACAGAGGCGGCGAAGCAGCGGTCAAAAAAGTAACTTCCGTCGGCGAGCGTTGCAGAATCGAATGCCGCGGCGTCTGCTGTGCAGGCTTTTATCTTTCGGCGCGAGAGTTTCTGGAACCGTCGATTCACATCCAGAACTTGTAGATCACAGAAGAATATTCTGGGCTAGTGGCTTAGGGCGAAATGCTCTGCTTATCTGAATGAGATAGGCTGTGCGGCATAAAAAATAAAGAATGAAACACCCGCTTCGCAGGGACACAGATAACATTTGTCGGGCGTGGCCGGGCATTAAAACAAACAATAAATAAACAAACCCGTATATGGTTTGCGGCAATTTGTCACCCTATGGATTAAGATGATGCTCGCGTTCCTCCAAGGTTCCGGTACACTCACGGTCATTAGGCATTGCGTGCACAAGTTGCCAGCCTTACCAGTAGAATTTTCCCTCCATCCTTCAAGAGGAGTGCTGTTATCTGATCTTCAACAGGTGCTTTGCCCCCTTTTATTTTTTTCAAAGCCTTCTTTACTGCTTCTGTAGTTGCTGGTGGGATATCTATCTCCTCTGAACTACCTTATCGTCAGAATCCTCCTGGATGTCCCGGCTACTGTAAAGATCTCTTTAGACATCCTCGGCTACTACGCTATTTTATCCCTATTCATGATGGCATTGCCGTGATTGTCATTAGGTGCATACATATCATTTTCACCGCGCCAAGACGCTTCTTCACTGCTTTCAGGCCACCTCCATTCTTTACAACGCATTCAATCCTCTCCATATTACACTTCCGTATGTCAGCTGTCTTACTCTTATTGATTAACTTCGAAAGCTCCGCTAGTTCTATTCTGCCAGCTTGGGTTGAGGCTGTCATGGTTCCTGTTTCCTCATTAGATATTTTGTCTTCGGGAACGTTTACCAGTATCCTGTCTAGACATCGTGAACCTGATTTCTACTGCACACTCCGTGATACTGCGTGTAAGATTGGCGCTGGCTTCCTCTGTCATGAACTCTGCTTCCTCAGCAAGTGCTGAATATCGGTTGTGCAGAGCGATTCTGAATTGTTCAACTTTACATCTTACTGTTAACCTATTCATCGGCTTGTTTCGTACTAGCGTGTTACAGTTCCTCTTCAAATCTAGCCTAAGTGCGTATCTTAGCATACGGTGGTGACTATACTACTTTTTACCCTTCCGAGCACCTCCACACGTTGCACGACGCAGGGTTTTTGCACAATATGTAGTCTATTTATTTTCATGCTCCCTATTCGGGGCTCCTCCACGTACACTTCCGGCTCTCCTGTTTCACAAGAAGGTGTTCATGATGTGTATATTATTCCGTTCTGCGAACGCAACTAGTACGTCTCCCCCTGCTATTTCTACAACCTACTCCATTGTGGCTAAGTGCCTTGTCTCCAGTCTGATTTTCCCTACTTTAGCATTGAAGTCTCTCATGACTACGATATAATGTGTTTTAATTTAGTCATTGCTGATTCTACACGTTCATAGAAGCATTCAACTAGCTGGTCGTCGTGGCTGGATGTAGACGTGTAGCCCTGGAACAAATTGAGATTGTTCCTCTATTAGGCCTAAGTACAGACCTTCTACGCTTTTGATATGCTGTATTATTCGTCTATGTCACCAGCTATGCGTTTATTAACTAGGAATCCCAGTCCTAGTTCTCTCCTGTCCACTAGACCTCAGTAACCTACAATGGTCATTTTTAAGCGCCGTATAATATGCGTCACCTGTCCTCCTAACCTCACTAAACCCTATTACATCCAATTTAATGCCAGGTAATTCATCGGACAACTATAGACTCGCTTCGCTGGATAAGGTTCTCGGGTTTAAACAAAGCCAGATTCAGATTCCAATGATCGCCTGTCCGGCTTCAGGGATTTTAAGCACGCTCAGCTGCGTCACAGGTCTCACCACCGACGTGGTCAGTTTCTTTGCAGCCACCGGAGACTGAGGGCCGTGGCTTAATTGGCATATTCATGGGAGGCTGTGGCCAGTACTACAACAGGGTGGCCAATCCTCCTCTGGTGAGGGAATGCGTTAACGGCAGTGCTCGATAGGTCAGACCGCACCCAAAGACTCAATCTGCAATTCCATCAACACGCGGATTTTTTAAAATCTGGATGAAATTGTCCACAACCAGGATTCAAACCGCGGTCCATCGCCAGTAAGGTGGATGTCCTACCTGTCACCTCCGTTGACGCCCAACCATATAGCCCTCCTTCGCATCTCTGTAATACTGAAGTACACTACTACAATTTACCTAGCAAAAGGTTCACTTGTGTCTGGCAGAAGTGATGCAGCATTTATTTGGCGTCTCTGCTTCATGTATATATTTTCGTGTCTTTTCAATAAAAGTTTAATTGGGAGGAAGCACTCCGTCCGTTGTAATCGTCCCTCCTGGTTGTGGTTGTTTATTAAGCGCTTTCGTGTCACCATGAACAGTCATTAGCAAAGAAACCTTGTTCTGGCATGTTTCTTCGGCCTGTGAACCCCAATGTTTCCAGGTCTTTGCGGAAATTTGTGATTGCAGGTTCGAAGTAGATTCGCTTCGTACGATTTACATTAAAGGTAAAGGCATTACTTGTGCTGCGGATTCGTTTCATCAGCATTTTTCAGATTTAAGGCCGGGCTTGCGACATACAAAACAGTGAATTTGAGGGGCCAAAAAGCGGCAGTAAGGTGCAGGGTGTCCACTCCTATGGCAAACGCAGCATGTTCGATCGTTTCTGGCAGGCCGAGTCTTCGCTCGGCCGGATGTTTTTTTGCCACCTTCCATAGCCGGACCCAGGTCTCCATCGACTGAGCTTCCAGGGAACAGTCGCATACATCTGCCCTCTCAGTTGTAGTATCCACTTCACGTCCTTGAGAAGCACTACAAGCTTTGAGTGGAGGCAATTGAAAAACTGTTCTGTGGTCATTTTGTCGCGGGAGTTCCTCAAACGTCTTCGGTAGCCCTGCTGTTTCCTATATACCGATCAAAGTTACCTGAAAGGCGGGACATGAACTGCGTTCCTGTTTGTCCATCTTCGGTTTTAGCATTTCTAAGGGTCTCATTGAATCGTCGGGCTCAAAGTCAGAACCGACAAAGGAGGGCCAACTTTTGTTTCTGATAATCGAGGTTTACTTTTTATATTTCAGGACTTATCCTTCCGATTACAGTTAGCTCTTCAGGACAAACACAGCAAGACAGAAGGACTTGGAATCTTTCGGGAAGCAGAGCGCACAGTCCGGTTCTTGTCCGCGTCATCTTGAAGGCAGTTGGTTGTCCTGAAAGCGGCAAGACGGCGCAAGCAACGCTAAAAGTGCAAGAGGAGAGAGGTTTGCATACAGCTTCGCAGGAATTGACCTCCTGGAAGGAGAAAAAATTTACGGTTGTGGACCTATTCTTTGTGCTCTCGAAAATATCTCGCGGGCCTCTTATATCCCCAGCCAGGTACGGGGGGCACTGCATTACCAAAGTTTCAGCGTTGCGAAGCTCCAAGAACGGCCCGAAGAACTGTATCCGCACGTTAAAGCTGTGGCGCGGAGCAAAGGTTTGAGACGCGTAAAAGCGAGGCATCAGTGCACAGTGATAAGAGCCCACCTGAAGCTCAAGCTTTCGAATTAACTGCGAGACTTTCGGCACGTGCATCATTCGAAAGTTTTGCGCTTGCGCATTCCTCCCAGGCAGCACAGGACTGTTCGGCCTTACTCAAGCCGCTGTACTTTGGCCGGTGATTTTCTGACCTGCCTTTCTCCGGCAACCATGTTCGGCTGGTGTCCAAATGTGGGCCTTTTGGCCGTATATGGCCGCACACTCATCACTCTCCAACGGCCAGTGTCCGTCGGCCAGTCGACCGGCTTACGCTCATACGGCCAGATTCCAGCCGTAGGGCTCCGGCTATCCCAAAGCCACCTCGTGTGCGGCCGAAGTACGGCCACCGGAAGGGCAGCCGAGATGCGGTCGTCGGACTCCAGCTGAACTAAAGCTGCCGGAAATTCGGCCGTGCTACGGGCATTGTAGTTCAGCCACAGTACGTTAGATGTTTCTCAGGCCGGTGGACGACCACTGCATGCAGCGCAAGCAGATGACTCAATCGCGCTGCCCAGCAGCACAAACCCACCATTTTGGGTTCACTGCACCCACATCAAAGTGAGCCCGCGCGCAGCCACCAGCCGTCCAGCCTTCAACGCAGCCTGGCTTAATTATCAGTGTCAGTTTACACCAAAATTAATTTATTCAAAAGTGCTCACAAATGGTCGTTCCTTTAATTGCTGTGCCTCTTTTACTGTCGAATACAGCCAATATTCATTTCTTTGCAGAGCTGGAATAGATGTATTGTCCAGGTCCTGATATCTTCTGTGGGGCGGCTTACCTGTAATAAACAAAGAAGGAGGGGGGGGGGGGCGGCGGATGGCGCATAATTTAGTGGGTTGAATTTCACAAAGATGAAAGTGCCGCTTTTAGGCAATTTCTTTTAAGACAATACCTTCATACTGTGACTAAATCAACTATTTTTACAACAGCTGCTCGACCAGTTTTTTTGTATATAAAACCGGTGCGAATGCCTTTCCGAAGCGGTTCGGCACTCCACAAAACACTCAGCAGCATTCAATATAAGTTACTCCAAGCAAAAAGTATGTCCAGTATTCGCCCATTTTTCTTGCAAAGAAATTTTCTACTCCATTACGTTTCTGATGATCTTTCACAGGGCTGATCCTAGAAGAGATCAAAGAAGTACTTTCAGTTTCAATATATTTTTTATGTTGTTTTCATAATTTACGTGCACACATCTTATAGTCAAAAGAACTTAATTTTCCTCTAAAGTCGTACTACGTTAAGAAAATTCTAGACGTGTTGCGAATGACGCCCTTCTTCAGATGGCTTCAGTTGTATCCCTCTGTGTTCACGCAAGGAAAGGCGTAAGGCAAGAGTTTCATAATTTCTTTCAAACAAATAACTTAGGAAAACAGTATTCATACAGCAAACCTTGCATACTGCAACGAATAAAGCAATAAATATTTCATTGGTCTAGTTTGAATGCGTAGGGTTCTCAAGCCGTCGGAGGCGAACTTGCGGCTCCGCAAGTTTATTTGTTTTTTTATTTTTATTTATTCATTGATTAGTTCAGTTATTTATTTATTTATTTATTTATTTCATGCCTGCTTGCCCTTTCATGCATTACAGCAGGGAGATACATAACACTAAGCATCAAATATGAGGCCAAATAAAAAATAATTCACAAAGTGCCGTGAAAATCGTCATTATAAACAGGGGATAAAATCATACGTGGAAGATAATTACACTCTCAAATTGATCTAAAATAAAATGAGTCGCGCAAGGCGTCACCTTAAAGGAAAGTTAATAATTTGCTTCAAGCTAGCGATCCCACTTCAGGATATGTAGAATGGCGCTTGGATATACTTCTCCCCTTCTATTCCAGTTTTCGAATGATAGATATTACGAAAAATTTCAAACTCAGGTTTCATCTACGATCTTTCCCGTCTTACCATTTAAGTTTACTTTTACTTTCCCTCATCCTAAGTTGACAGTGCCAATACCTAATACCATTAGCACTGCCCTATTCTGTATGTTTTCGAGCGTATGAACCAGCTCTTTGCTGTGGGGATCCCAGAAAACACATGCGTACTCCTACATTGAGCACACATGAGTGAAATACGGTTGTTCTTTTAAGTTAGGTGGAGGTTCGCCGAAATTTTATCTCGGAAAGCAAAAACACGTGCAGCCGTAAGTTTGTGTTGTGAACGTGCCTATTTCTCTAACAACGCGTTAATAAACTCCTCGTTATTTATATTCCCTGGCCGTTCTAAAGCAGTGTAATTTACTGTATACGCATTCAATTGGAATGAAGGTTTTCTTGTAAAGTTGACGTTAACATACTTTTTAAGATTCAACGACTTTCTGAATCAGCACACCAGAATGTTATTAATGTGAATCATGCTGCAAGTATTCGGAATCACGTTGATTCGCTATAGTCCTGTAGATTACACAGTCATTCGCGAACATTTTTAACAAACATTTGAGGCCACACAAACAAAAGAAAGCCCGCAACTGAGCCTTGGGGAATCGCTGAGGTCTCGGGAACATATCCGGACGAACAACCATTGAGAGCGACCAACTGCTGTTTAGAGAGATATACTCGGCTATCCATGCAATAACCGATTCATTCAGTTTATGCCGCAATGTACTAACAAGAAGGTGATATGAAACACCGTCAAAGGAGTTTTGCCGCAAAAGAAAATAGTCAGCTACTTTAGGCTTATCTATTGCTAAAGCCAAAGCGTGCGTCAACTCAACAAGCTGCGTTGAGCAAGAAAAGCCCGACGAAATCCATGTTGCTAGGATGCTGGCGATTATGTTTAACCAAATGAGTCATATCACACGTGTAGTTAATCTAAATTTCATAAAGCCAAAACTAAATAAAATCCAGGCTTCGTCATTCACAAGGCTCTGTTGTTATGGCAAATTCAAAATAACACTTGTTTTAAATAGGCAGTCATAAAATCCCATGAATAACATAGTGCAGGGCACGAAGTTGAGACTACCAATGCACGAGCTTAGCCTCGTCTACGTTTATCACCAACAAAGTACTGCAAAATTGTTTTCTGCAGTATTATTGTGATAAGAATAGCCGGAAACTTGCGCTTTTGCGCGCCCTTGCCTTTCTTTGTTGGGGAGTCCTTGACATGGCGCCGGTTGAGCTCCTGCGTGGTGGTCGCTTGCTCGACACCCTTTAAAGCCCCTTATTTTGGTGAACCACCGCCATCTCGGGTCGGACGTCGCTGCCGGGTCGATGTCTCCAATGGTCTCCATTTCATGAGGGGGCGAATAGCCTCGAGCTGATGCGTCGACGAAGCCGGCGGGCGAGGCGTTGTAGCGGCTAGAATGGCGAGGCTTAGCTCCCCCGTCGGTGTGGCACAGTCTTTTGGGGCCCAATAAATGGCATTTTGATGACCTAAAACGTTTCCCTGGTAATGTCCAGTCAGTCCTTGCACCTTGCCCGTTCCCTAGAACACTCATTACTGTTTGACAAACGTAGTTCGTTCATTTAAAACGTAGAAACCCGAGCGGATGAAAAACGTGTCTGCGCCATTCGACTCCCTAACGGCTCTTTCTTCACCCAGGGAAAAACCGGTGCTACATCGGCGGGCCTTCTTCCAAGCACGTCTGTGCATGAATTCTCGGCGCCCAGGCGCGCGCCGTTGTTCGCATAATGACGTATAACCTGATACCTTACGATGGCCGGTCTCCTCTTGAACACCGGTTTCCGAAACTTCTGCGGCCGTTCGCTTGCTGTAATTCGGCCCTGGACCGCTAACCAAATGAAAAACGTACATTCTGAGGCCGTAAGTCGGCCGGTATCCTTTATAACACCGGATGCCCGAAGAAAACGAATATTCTGCCGCCGGACGCGCGGTTCACGTTGAAAGAGCATGCGCGGCAGCTGCGCTACGGCCGGTCACCTTTCGAACACCAACTGCCATAAGAATACGGATATCCTGTGGCCGGTCGCTTGCCGTGTTTCGGGCCTGAACACCGCTTCGCGAAGGAAAAACGGATGCCCTAAAGCCGTACTCCGGCCGATTTCTTTCTCAACATCGGCAGCCCCAAGGCAACTGAATATCTGGTAGCCGGGCAGCTGCCGTTGTCCGTCTGAACACGGGCGGCCGAAGAAATACCGAAGCGCTGGTGCCGAATGTTGGCCGTTCATCGTATGATCAGTGGCTGCCAGAACCTGGATGCTGGCTGGACATGACAGAAAGCGGGTATAGATGGGCCGGTCTTGGGACACACTTTCTGTGCCGCCTGGGCTGGCCTCAAGGCAAATGGGCAGTTGGACTGCGCATGTGCTTAATTGGCGAAGAGCTAACTGTTAAATGTCCCGATGGCTATGGGCTCATCATCATCGTTATCATGTACATTCTCCCTGTCATAAAATCTGTCATCCCCGCTCAAGGCAGCCTTGGTCCTGGTCTGCCTTGCGACGTCCTTCCATGGCATTTTGTTAGAATAGATACGTCAAGTCACGCACACGACAAACTTACTAACATCTGTTTTTACAACGTACCTCCACACGACAAACAGTTTCAGTATGTGTCGAACGTCGTTGGGCACTTACGTTGAACGTCATTCGAAGTGTCGTTTGGTATCAAGTTTAGCGAGCGTGTCATTCGCGACTTCGGAGAACTTCGCTGGAGCAACCGACGCAGAGAGTGCTTCTGTTCTGGAACCAACCACACAGCATAAGACCTTACTGGAGCCAATGTTGCCACCCAGGCTAGGGATCTACCGGTAGCAGCAGCATTAACAGCAGCAGCAGCAGCCCTGTGCCTTTCAGTAGCCCGCTGAGGCCCCCTGTGGGCAGGCGCAGCCATGGAGGTTGCGCTGAACGGGAGCGCCGCCTTGGCCCCTGTGGCGGCGCCAGTCGGGGCACCCAGGGTGGTGGCTCGGTGGCTTCCCGGGCCTACCACTACGTGCTCAAGTTCCTGCTGGTGCGCGACAGCGACGGGGGCAAGGGCGAGATCCTCGGGGGGACTAGAGGACGGCGCCCTGGAGTCTCCTTTCGGCGCCCCCGGCGGTTTGCCTCGTACAGGACGACGACGGTGCTGCTAGACGGCAAGCGAGTGCGTCTGCACCTTTGGGACACTTCAGTCCAGGGCCACTTTTCCACGATAATCCGGTTGTACTCGAGTGGCGCCCAGGAGATCCTGATCGTCTGCGACATCACCACACGGTTGTCCTTCTATGCACTCGGCCGATCACTGCAGGAGGTCGAGCGCCATGCTCCAGGGGTCTCCAAGGTTCTCTTAGGCAACAGGTTGCACCTAGCCTTCAACCGGGAGGTGGGGCGTCAGGAGGCAGCTGAGTATGCCCACAAGCACGGCATGTCCTTCTTCGAGGTGAGCTTCTTGTGTGATTTCTACGTGACCGAGTCCTTCGTGGAGCTGTCACGGATGGCCCTCCGGCGGAACTGCATGAAGCACCTATGGCACTCGAATCGGGTGCTGTCCCTGCAGGAGCTGTGCAGCCGCTTCATAGTGAGCTGCACGAGCACCTCGCACCGCATCGAGCAGCGGTTACTGCCACCCCGCTGAAGTCGTGGCGGAAGTCGTATTTCATCAGCTGCTCGGCCTGACTGGACGGCTTGTCGCACCCCGGGGGAGGGATCCTGGCACCCCTCCACCCCGTAGGTGCCCGAAGCGCCGAGCTCCAGCTCGCAGGCAAGCACCACTGGCGGCACTCGGCCATGGCTGTCCTCCGCTGCCACAAGAGCTGCTGTGTCTCGCAGCACCACCCCAGGTCCTCTAAACCAAGAATTGCTTTGGTGACAAATGTCTGGCAAACATCGGCTACCGTGAGCAAATTTTCGAGTGATGTCATTTGAACTCTTGTGAAACCCTTGTGGAACTCTTGTCAGAGTTGTGAACTCTCACGACGAGCGCATCAGACGGACAAGTGTTGAGCATACGTGGTGTTTGCGAAAGGAGAATGGGTTCTCCAAGCCGAATGTGGCTGTGAGAGCATGGTGTGTCCTTCACGCTGGTTGTAAAGTCTTAATATGCCTTCTTTTGCAAAGAAGCGCTGTAAGTATAGTGATATAGTGCGTGGCACCGAGGTGGTGACCCCGGCAGTGATGTGTGTCGTGTACTTCTGTGATTCAGTGTTCAGCCCTGTCTTTGCGAGTGTAGTTTGGTGTAGAAAAACTGCGACTTGACGCTGCCATGTTCATGGTTCGGGATAACAGGCATTGGGGGGGGGGGCTGTTAATGTGACAACATTGATCATGGTACAACTGCAAACGTGAACAATGTGTATTCTCGAGTTTATTTATTGTTTGTTTCGAACCGCAGTCACAACTACGAGCTTATTTTATTTTTGTCAAGAAGAAATGTAAACGGAGACCTCTATGTTACTTGGACAAAGGTTTTGCTAATGTATAGGAGACTTGCCTTTATTATTGAATACGTTACACTGCAGACAGCAGAGGTTATTTAGAGGTAATATTTTTTCTTTTTGGACGTAGGTTGTGACAAGCTTTGGGTTTAATAGGAGACAGCATAATGCGCGCTCTTCAAGGAGTGTCAGAAGAGTAAGGATGTTGTATTTATTTGGACATTTTTTTCTTTAGTACGTGTGACAATCTTGTGGTGGTTAGGTGCTTTTCTGGAAGAAAGGTTGCTGCTGTTCAATTAGGTTATCCTGCTGGAACTCTTGTTTTTCTTGATTTACTAACATATCCCAAAATAAAATTCCTACAGAAAATTAGGAGGAAATTTAATTTATTTTGGTTCAATCGGGTTGTGCGCAAGACTTATTCCTGCCTTCGTTCCACTCCAGAGAAGATGAATGGTAGGCACATTTTCCGGGGACTAGCCATCTCCTGCTGTTCCAAATATGATGTTTTTTTTAAAGGTTGCGTATCCTGACGGCCGCTAATGTGTGAATGATACACAGAATTATTGCGCGTACAGAGTTGCCTTGATTAGTGTCGCTTTTTTTTAATACTTCATGCTACAGCAGTGTGAAAAGTTAATAGGAGGCGCGTTCGGCACTTACTTAACCCTCTTTCGTGTGGAGGGACATTGTAAAAACAGTTTTTCATGTGAATGACTGGACGTTTCTGTTCTAACAAAATGTTACGGAAGAACTACACACGGCAGACCTGGGCCATGGCTGCCTTTAGCGGGGATGACAGATATGATGACAGGAAAAATCTACACGGTAACGATGATGACTGGCGCATAGCCAGCGGGAAATTTAACAGTTAGCGCTTCGCCTGTCAAGCACATGCGCATTCTAACGGACCAGTTCCTGGAATTGGGCGCGACCCAGCCCTCTGGTGGAACGATAGGCAAGGTGACAAATGCTGGATGATCTTGGTTGTACTTCGGAACGAACTGCTTGGCCACGTGTGGCGCAAATTGGCTCGGCGTACGCCCAGAGGCAAGGCAAGCTGTTGCTGCCGGGTCTTGGGGGCGGCCACCACGCTCCATACGACGAAACGTGCGCAAGACGAACGCACTAGTAGAAGATGGGCATAGTGAGGTAAACCAGTCCAACCACCGTTGACGGGATAGCGATTTTTCATGACGGCGCGCGGCTGCACTTAAGAGGTGCAACAAAGGTCGGAAAGCCGGATTTGTGGGCTGTTTACCGGCAGCCAGTTCTCTGCGTCGAGCTGCCTTAAGGTTGAGAAGATGTAGGTCCGATCCAGGTCGGTCCTCTTCAACCCATGAAGTGCACGTAGCATCCCGAAGAGCGTATTAGCACACGCAGTGTCTTGTTCAGGTTACAAGCCTGAGGAATGCATATGGCCGGGCCGAAAAGACCGGTAGCAATAGACCACGCCTGACTTGTACGGGCCGAATTGCAGGATACCACGGTAATATGTGATGCGAGCTGGAGGAGAGTCCGGGCCCTTAATGGTTACTAGGCTTGTTCGGCCGCGACCCTTGTATCGGGCTTTTGCAATATCTTGTGAAACGTGCATACGAGCGTAGCCGCGGGGCTTTCTGGCGACTCGTCCCGGTCTACGCCAAAAACTACATACCTGTGAAGGTCGGAGACCAAAATCAGGTACGCTTGAACCACCACTGCCATACCGGAAGACAGAGGATCTCTTCGAGCAGCAAAGACGGTCAACAACTGCTAGCGAACGCACCAACACGGAGCTGGTGTTAGTGGGACCGTGAATGGTGAAACTTTCTCCGGCAACCATGTTCGGCGGTGTCCAAATGTGGGCCTTTTGGCCGATAGGGCCCACACTCATCACTGTCCAACGGCCAGTGTCCGTCGGCCAGTCGACCGGCTTACGCTCATACGGCCAGATTCCAGCCGAGGGCTCCGGCTATCCCAAAGCCACTCGTGTGCGGCCGAAGTACGGCCACCGGAGGACAGCCGAGATGCGGTCGGCGGACTCCAGCTGAACTAAAGCAGCCGGAAATTCGGCCGTGCTACGGGCATTGTAGTTCAGCCACAGTACGTTAGATGTACTCAGGCCGGTAGACGACCACTGCATGCAGCGCAAGCAGATGACTCAATCGCGCTGCCCAGCAGCACAAACCCACCATTTTGGGTCCACTGCACCCACATCAAAGTGAGCCCGCGCGCAGCCACCAGCCGTCCAGCCTTCAGCGCAGCCTGGCTTAATTATCAGTGTCAGTTTACACCAAAATTAATTTATTCAAAAGTGCTCACAAATGGTCATTCCTTTAATTGCTGTGCCTCTTTTACTGTCGAATACAGCCAATATTCATTTCTTTGCAGAGCTGGAATAGATGTATTGTCCAGGTCCTGATATCTTCTGTGGGGCGGCTTACCTGTAATAAACAAAGAAGAATGGGGGGGGGGCGGCGGAAGGCGCAAATTTAGTGGGTTGAATTTCACAAAGATGAAAGTGCCGCTTTTAGGCAATTTCTTTTAAGACAATACTTCATGCTCTGACTAAATCAACTATTTTTACAACAGCTGCTCGACCAGTTTTTTTGTATATAAAACCGGTGCGAATGCCTTTCCGAAGCGGTTCGGCACTCCACAAAACACTCAGCAGCATTCAATATAATTTACTTCACAAAAAAGTATGTCCAGTATTCGCCCATTTTTCTTGCAAAGAAATTTTCTACTCCATTACGTTTTCTGATGATCTTTCACAGGGCTGATCCTAGAAGAGATCAAAGAAGTACTTTCAGTTTCAATATATTTTTATGTTGTTTTCATAATTTACGTGCACACTCCTTAATAGTCAAAAGAACTTAATTTTCCTCTAAAGTCGTACTACGTTAAGAAAATTCTAGACGTGTTGCGAATGACGCCCTTCTTCAGATGGCTTCAGTTGTATCCCTCTGTGTTCACGCAAGGAAAGGCGTAAGACAAGAGTTTCATATTTTCTTTCAAACAAATAACTTAGCAATTGTAGTATTCATACAGCAAACCTTGCATACTGCAACGAATAAAGCAATAAATATTTCATTGGTCTAGTTTGAATGCGTAGGGTTCTCAACCGTCGGAGGCGAACTTGCGGCTCCGCAAGTTTATTTGTTTTTTTTTTTTTATTATATATTATTATTCATTATTTATTATGTTATTTATTTATTTATTTATTATTTATTTTTTATTTCATGCCTGCTTGCCCTTGCATGCATTACAGCAGGGAGATACATAACACTAAGCATCAAATATGAGGCCAAATAAAAAAGTTATTCTACAAAGTGCGGTGAAAATCGTCATTATAAACAGTGGATAAAATCATACGTGGAAGATAATTACACTCTCATATTGATCTAAAATAAAATGAGTCGCGCAAGGCGTCACCTTAAAGGAAAGTTAATAATTTGCTTCAAGCTAGCGATCCCACTTCAGGATATGTAGAATGGCGCTTGGATATACTTCTCCCCTTCTATTCCAGTTTTCGAATGATAGATATTACGCAAAAATTTCAAACTCAGGTTTCATCTACGATCTTTCCCGTCTTACCATTTAAGTTTACTTTTACTTTCCTCATCCTAAGTTGACAGTGCCAATACCTAATACGAATAGCACTGCCCTATTCTGTATGTTTTCGAGCGTATGAACCAGCTCTTTGCTGTGGGATCCCAGAAAACACATGCGTACTCCTACATTGAGCACACATGAGTGAAATACGGTTGTTCTTTTAAGTTAGGTGGAGGTTCGCTGAAATTTTATCTCGCAAAGCCAAAAACACGTGCAGCCGTAACGTTTTGTGTTGTGAACGTGCCTATTTCTCTAACAACTCGTTAAATAAACTCCTCGTTATTTATATTCCCGGCCGTTCTTAAAGCAGTGTAATTTACTGTATACGCATTCAATTGGAATGAAGGTTTTCTTGTAAAGTTGACGTTAACACACTTTTTAAGATTCAACGACTTTTCTGAATCAGCACACCAGAATGTTATTAATTTGAATCATGCTGCAAGTATTCGGAATCACGTTGATTCGCTATAGTCCTGTAGATTACACAGTCATTCGCGAACATTTTTAACAACATTTGAGGCCACACAAACAAAAGAGAGCCCGCAACTGAGCCTTGGGGAATCGCTGAGGTCTCGGGAACATATCCGGACGAACAACCATTGAGAGCGACCAACTGCTGTCTTAGAGAGATATACTCGGCTATCCATGCAATAACCGATTCATTCAGTTTATTGTCCGCAATGTACTAACAAGAAGGTGATATGAAACACCGTCAAATGAGTTTTGCCGCAAAAGAAAATAGTCAGCTACTTTAGGCTTATCTATTGCTAGAGCCAAATCGTGCGTGAACTCAACAAGCTGCGTTGAGCAAGAAAAGCCCGACGAAATCCGTGTTTGCTAGGATGCTGGCGATTATGTTTAACCAAATGAGTCATATCCCAAGTGTAGTTAATCTCAATTTCAAACGCCGCAACTAAATTAAAATCAGGCTTCGTCATTCACAAGGCTCTGTTGTTATGGCAAATTCAAAATAACACTGTTTTAAATAGGCAGTCATAAAATCCCATGAAGTAACATAGTGCAGGGCACGAAGTTGAGACTACCAATGCACGAGCTTAGCCTCTTCTACGTTTATCACCAACAAAATACTGCAAATTGTTTTCGCAGTATTATTGTGATAAGAATAGCCGGAAACTTGCGCTTTTGCGCGCCCTTGCCTTTCTTTGTTGGGGAGTCCTTGACATGGCGCCGGTTGAGCTCCTGCGTGGTGGTCGCTTGCTCGACACCCTTTAAGGCCCCTTATTTTGGTGAACCACCGCCATCTCGGGTCGGACGTCGCTGCCGGGTCGATGTCTCCAATGGTCTCCATTTCATGAGGGGGCGAATAGCCTCGAGCTGATGCGTCGACGAAGCCGGCGGGCGAGGCGTTGTAGCGGCTATGAATGGCGAGGCTTAGCTCACCGTCGGTGTGGCACAGTCTTTTGTGGCCATAAATGGCATTTTGATGACCTAAACGTTTCCCTGGTAATGTCCAGTCAGTCCTTGCACCTTGCCCGTTCCCCTAGAACACTCATTACTGTTTGACAAACGTAGTTCGTTCATTTAAAACGTAGAAACACCGAGCGGATGAAAAACGTGTCTGCGCCATTCGACTCCCTAACGGCTCTTTCTTCACCCAGGGAAAAACCGGTGCTACATCGGCGGGCCTTCTTCCAAGCACGTCTGTGCATGAATTCTCGGCGCCCAGGCGCGCGCCGTTGTTCGCATAATGACGTATAACCTGATACCTTACGAAGGCCGGTCTCCTCTTGAACACCGGTTGCCGAAATTCTGCGGCCGTTCGCTTGCTGTAATTCGGCCGTGGACCGCTAACCAAATGAAAAAACGTACATTCTGAGGCCGTAAGTCGGCCGGTATCCTTTATAACACCGGATGCCCGAAGAAAACGAATATTCTGCCGCCGGACGCGCGGTTCAACGTTGAAAGAGCTGCATGCGCGGCAGCGCGCTACGGCCGGTCTCCTTTCGAACACCAACTGCCATAAGAATATGGATATCTGTGGCCGGTCGCTTGCCGTGTTTCGCCTGAACACCGCTTCGCGAAGGAAAACGGATGCCCTAAAGCCGTACTGCGGCCGATTTCTTTCTCAACATCGGCAGCCCAAGGCAACTGAATATCTGGTAGCGGGCAGCTGCCGTTGTCCGTCTGAACACGGGCGGCCGAAGAAATACCGAAGCGCTGGTGGCCGAATGTTGGCCGTTCATCGTATGATCAGTGGCTGCCAGAACCTGGATGCTGGCTGGACATGACAGAAAGCGGGCATAGACGGGCCGGTCTTAGGACACACTTTCTGTGCCGCCTGGGCTGGCCTCAAGGCAATGGGCAGTTGGACTGCGCATGTGCTTAATTGGCGAAGAGCTAACTGTTAAATGTCCCGATGGCTATGGGCTCATCATCATCGTTATCATGTACATTCTCCCTGTCATAAAATCTGTCATCCCCGCTCAAGGCAGCCATGGCCCTGGTCTGCCTTGCGACGTCCTTCCATTACATTTTGTTAGAATAGATACGTCAAGTCAGCACATTGTTTTTACAACGTACAAGCATCTACACGACAACTTACTAGCATCTGTTTTTACAACGTACCTCCACACGACAAACAGTTTCAGTAAGTGTCGAACGTCGTTGGGCACTTACGTTGAACGTCGTTCGAAGTGTCGTTTGGATCAAGTTTAGCGAGCGTGTCATTCGCTACTTCGGAGAACTTCGCTGGAGCAACCGACGCAGAGAGTGCTTCTGTTCTGGAACCAACCACACAGCATAAGACCTTACTGGAGCCAATGTTGCCACCCATGCTAGGGATCGACCAGTAGCAGCAGCATTAAACAGCAGCAGCAGCAGACCTGTGCCTTCAGTAGCCCCGCTGAGGCCCCCTGTGGGCAGGCGCAGCCATGGAGGTTGCGCTGAACGGGAGCGCCGCCTTGGCCCCTGTGGCGGCGCCAGTGGGCACCCAGGGTGGTGGCTCGGTGGCTGCCCGGGCCTACCACTACCTGCTCAAGTTCCTGCGGGTGGGCGACAGCGACGGGGGCAAGGGCGAGATCCTCGGGGGACTAGAGGACGGCGCCCTGGAGTCTCCTTTCGGCGCCCCCGGCCGGTTTGCCTCGTACAGGACGACGACGGTGCTGCTAGACGGCAAGCGAGTGCGTCTGCACCTTTGGGACACTTCAGTCCAGGGCCACTTTTCCACGATAATCCGGTTGTACTCGAGTGGCGCCCAGGAGATCCTGCTCGTCTGCGACATCACCACACGGTGGTCCTTCGACGCACTCGGCCGATCACTGCAGGAGGTCGAGCGCCATGCTCCAGGGGTCTCCAAGGTTCTCTTAGGCAACAGGTTGCACCTAGCCTTCAACCGGGAGGTGGGGCGTCAGGAGGCAGCCGAGTATGCCCACAAGCATGGCATGTCCTTCTTCGAGGTGAGCTTCTTGTGTGATTTCTATGTGACCGAGTCCTTCGTGGAGCTGTCACGGATGGCCCTCCGGCGGAACTGCATGAAGCACCTATGGCACTCGAATCGGGTGCTGTCCCTGCAGGAGCTGTGCAGCCGCTTCATAGTGAGCTGCACGAGCACCTCGCACCGCATCGAGCAGCGGTCACTGCCACCCCCGCTGAAGTCGTGGCTGAAGTCGTATTTCATCAGCTGCTCGGCCTGACTGGACGGCTCGTCGCACCCCGGGGGAGGGATCCTGGCACCCCTCCACCCCGTAGGGGCCCGAAGCGCCGAGCTCCAGCTGGCAGGCAAGCACCACTGGCGGCACTCGGCCATGGCTGTCCTCCGCTGCCACAAGGGCTGCTGTATCTCGCAGCACCACCCCAGGTCCTCTAAACCAAGAATTGCTTTGGTGACAAATGTCTGGCAAACATCGGCTACCGTGAGCAAATTTTTCGAGTGATGTCATTGAACTCTTGTGAAACCCTTGTGGAACTCTTGTCAGAGTTGTGAACTCTCACGACGAGCGCATCAGACGCGACAAGTGTTGAGCACACGTGGTGTTTGCACAAGGAGAATGGGTTCTCCAAGCCGAATGTGGCTGTGAGAGCATGGTGTGTCCTTCACGTCTGGTTGAAAGTCTTAATATGCCTCTTTTGCAAAGAAGCGCTGTAAGTATAGTGCATATAGTGCGTGGCACCGAGGTGGTGACCCCGGCTGTGATGTGTGTCGTGTACTTCTGTATTCAGTGTTCAGCCCTGTCTTTGCGAGTGTAGTTTGGTGTTAGAAAAACTGCGACGGACGCTGCCATGTTCATGGTTCGGGATAACAGGATTGTGGGGGGGGGCTGTTAATGTGACAACATTGATCATGGTACAACTGCAAACGTGAACAATGTGTATTCTCGAGTTTATTTATTGTTTGTTTCCAACCACAGTCACAACCTACGAGCTTATTTTATTTTTGTCAACAAGAAATGTAAACGGAGACCTCTATGTTACTTGGACAAAGGTTTTGCTAATGTATCGGAGACTTGCCTTTATTATTGAATACGTTACACTGCAGGACAGCAGAGGTTATTTAGAGGTAATATTTTTTCTTTTTGGACGTAGGTTGTGACAAGCTTTGGTTTAATAGGAGACAGCATAATGCGCGCTCTTCAAGGAGTGTCAGAAGAGTAAGGATGTTGTATTTATTTGGACATTTTTTTCTTTAGTACGTGTGACAATCTTGTGGTGGTTAGGTGCTTTTCTGGAAGAAAGGTTGCTGCTGTTCAATTAGGTTATCCTGCTGGAACTCTTGTTTTTCTTGATTTACTAACATATCCCAAAATAAATTCCTACAGAAAATTAGGAGGAAATTTAATTATTTTGGTTCAATCGGGTTGTGCGCAAGACTTATTCCTGCCTTCGTTCCACTCCAGAGAAGATGAATGGTAGGCACATTTTCCGGGACTAGCCATCTCCTGCTGTTCCAATATGATGTTTTTTTTAAAGGTTGCGTATCCTGACGGCCGCTAATGTGTGAATGATACACAGAATTATTGCGCGTACAGAGTTGCCTTGATTAGTGTCGCTTTTTTTTAATACTTCATGCTACAGCAGTGTGAAAAGTTAATAGGAGGCGCGTTCGGCACTTACTTTAACCCTCTTTCGTGTGGAGGGACATTGTAAAAACAGTTTTTCATGTGAATGACTGGACGTTTCTGTTCAACAAAATGTTACGGAAGAACTACACACGGCAGACCTGGGCCATGGCTGCCTTTAGCGGGGATGACAGATATGATGACAGGAAAAATCTACACGGTAACGATGATGACTGGCGCATAGCCAGCGGGAAATTTAACAGTTAGCGCTTCGCCTGTCAAGCACATGCGCATTCTAACAGACCAGTTGCCTTGATGCCAGAAATGCGCAAGCGCAACATATTCGAATCAGAGTATCTCTGCGATCTTGAACTGAAGGGATAAACTTGTGCGTCCTTTTCGGCGTCAGGGATTCTGAAGACACTTGTGATGTTGTCGCAGATCCTTCCCCTCGCGAATTATTGCTTTCGTCTTTATGAAGTCTCAGTTTTAAGGGATGATTGGCGTGTTCGCGTTCCAGCTTTGCCTGTTTGGGTTCCTTTGCCGCTTTCGTTGCCTCGCACTGAGCCGCCTTTTCCTCTCTCAAAAAATTCTGCTCGGATCTGACACACTTCAAAAGTTCCGCATCTTTTATTCCTAGCTCACTTCCCATGGTCAGTATGTTATGAGGCTCCATGTCTATATTGTGCTCCGTTGATTCCGAGTTCTAGATTTCCCACTTCTAGATGTTAGCAAAGGGGGTCCTGTCGCAGACGCCAGTCGTGGTGGTATTGGTGGCTAAGTCTCCGATTTCGTGTCGTTGAAACAAGACAGGGCTTGACGCTGGTGTAGTAAACCAAGACAAACAAATATCTGGAGTAGACGATTAACGAAACGAACGCTACAGTGACGAGCAGAATAACATACACAACTCTCTCTTAAAGACACATAGCTTTGCAAGGGCGAAAAAAAATAACAGTTCACAGAATATTTGGGAAACCTGCCCATTGAGTGCTTTACGTGGTAGGGAACACTCAACGCGGAGGCGTTGGCCAGTCACGGATCTCGGCGTGTGTGGGTTAGGGGCCAAAAGGGTCTTTTGGTGGGACCTCAAACTTCCATCAACCGGGTTTTTTTCGGCTGGCCCGAAAACGTTCCCCTGCTGTGCCGTTATCCCGATTGTAAATAAACCTTGCTGCTTTGTCTTTTTCATAAAGCAAGCCATCATGGAAACAAAAGCACTGTCGGCACGTTGGGAAACGTGCAGACGCAAAAAAAGGCTCTAGAGTCTTATCGTTCTGTTGTTAAATTCGGAATCTATGCACGTCAGGAAATACTGGGTCAACAGAAACGAGGTACTGGTCAAAGGCATCGGTGTCACTGTCAGCCTTTTCTATGGGAAGGCGAGAGAGACAATCAGCATCGGAGTGCTTCCGGCCGATCTTATAGGCTATGGTGTAAATGAATTCTTGAACAGGTACCGCCGAGCGCGCAAGCCAAACGTCAGGAGTCACACAGGTTGACCAACCAGCATAGCAAGTGATGATCGGTGACTTTTGTGACGGCACGTCCATAGAGGCATGCACGAAATCTCTAGGTAGCCAAGACAAGGGCCAGACACTCCTGTTCGGCCACCGTGTAATTACGCTCACACTTTCTGTGAGAGCGACTGGCGTTGCAAAAGGCATGTTCGTGGCAGCAGTTGCGCTGCATGAGCACGGCACCTATGCCGTGGCCACTCGCATCCGTTTAAAGGTCACTTTTGGAAGGAAACGTGCCATTGCCGAGTGGCACATGACGCAGCGACCAGCGGCAGGCGCGAAAGTTGGGCAAGCGTCGGTTTCAGGGACCGTCGCCGTGCCGCCACGGGAAAAAGACGTCAGCAGCGTCCACGACGTCACCAACCTCCCTTCTCCCCTCGCCACTCGTTGCCATGACGATAAGTGCAACTTTTTTCAGACGCCACGCACCACTAGGGAAGGATTTGGCGCTGTTGCGAATTACGCGGGACCACGATGGATGCTACAGAGGCTGCCCTGTGGCCGGGAGTGCCGCCAGCCAGGAGAAACAAGCAACCGCCAGCCACCTTCTAGGAGCCCGCATGGCAGCAAGCGGTCAGCCGTCCGTCCCGTCGTGCCATAAGCCGCCGGGCATCAAAGTGCTTTGGCGATTGCATCTCCTGCGCCCTTGATATTTCGTTTCCACTGCTTAAGTAAAGCACCCTATTCCTATCGCAAAGTTCTGTGCCGTAATGTTTTGACGAGGCTGTTGCCTGAAGCCCTTCGGTATGCAGGACTACCTACAAGGCCTACGAAAACGGTCCTTCACATTTTCGACAAGGTGTTGGCCTCCAGGAAGGAAAGAGGACTGATGGTCGGGGTTGTGCGTCATCGATGGCTTTGTTAGTTTAGGACCCCGAATATGTTGACTTGTCTATGTCAAGTTTGACCATTCATGGCCCTAGGATGGCATAGGAGAGCTATAGAGTGGTATTTTTTGTGTTTGGTAGTGTCTGTGTGCCTTTTGAATTGTTTGTTATAGCGTGTTATGAAAGTGGTATTTAAGGAAATGGAAATGATGTCCTTTTATTGGTGACTGGGGGTGCAGTGCATGTGTGCGAACTGACCGTTCGCATCAACCATCACTAACTTCCACCTAGCCGCTAACCTGAAGTGTTTTCCCCCAAACCATTTTTTCGATGGGGCCAATGGTGAGGCGCTTTTAACCGGAGAGGAGTCAGCGCAAAGAAGCGACGAGAACGAAGTGCGCGTGCCGTGGCGAGAAGTAGATCGCGTAGAAGGAAGCCAAATAGTGGTGGCACGAGAGCGGGAAGAACTAGGTGCGGGGAGCGACATGACGGACGAGAACGTTCCGGAAACCTCCACTCCGAGCCGCATCTTCCCCGTTGACGTCGAGATTTCTCTCAGCCGAAACCGCACACAGAGCACCCGGGTGATTCCGACGTGTAGTTCATCGGCCCCAGCACCAGCATCGAAAAGGGCACCGAGCCTAGCGCATTTACAAAACTTAGGGACGCCCTCGACTCCAACATGTGAGAGCCAGAACTATTTTGGAGGACGAACTTTGTCTATGCAGAACGTTTATTTTTTGAGTACGTTAGTTTAACGTTCATTTGTCTATTTTCTTATATTTTTGTCTGGTGAATAGAGCATGTCCTTGTACGACGCCACCTGTCCCGCTTTTTTTCCGCCACTTGAGACTTTACCACTTCATTCACGAAAACAACCAGCATCACAAGCGGTTTTTTCTAAACTCTAGTATGGGAATTCATTATGGAAAAGTGCACCTAAATTAAATTTGCACTGCGGTTTTACTTACAAACTTTAGGCATGAACTCCATAAAATCCTCAAGGGTAAAACCGTTGAAAACTTCTATAAGATCGTCGACGACGCACAGTGTCGCGTGTTCCACACAGACACATCAGACCCATTCCAACTGGCCCCAATCTTTGACGTTTTCTCCAGGCCTACCACCAATTAACAAAGGCTCCTGCAGTTAGTGCATGAATTTTATGATTGCTCTTCTGAAGCTGCAAGTGTTAGACATAAAGCGCTGACTCAGCAACTCATCGTTAGCCGCGGCAAACAAATGCCTATTCATCAAACTCATTTGCGTGTTTCTCCAAAATAATGAATGCCATACAAAATCTGGTGCACCAAATGGTCTAGAGCGATGTTATTCAACAATCGCAAACGCACTGGTCATCACCTATGGCCCTTGTGAGGAAGATAGTTGGTACTCTACGTTTCTGCGTTGAAAACCCAGAGCCAAGTGATGCTCTAGAAAATGGTGTGTACCCGCTCTAGTAAATTGACGACTCTCTGCACAGAGGGCAAAATGCCCGGTACATTTCCTGTACTCTCCCGTTTGAGTGGTGTGCAGTCTTGGCAACGTTTCAAAGGATGATGGACGCAGTTTCACCGACTGAAAATTGGGAACGTGGTTAGTCTACCTCGATTACGCTGTTGTCTTCTCCGAAACATTTCATGCACATTTAAAGACGGATGTTTTTGTTGGTATTTTGTTCCGTTCGACTCACCGTGAAGCCTAAGAAATTGCACTTTCCGCATCAGGAGCTCCGTATTTTGGGCTGTGCCGTTAGGCGTCAAAGAGTCCAAACTAATCCTGGCAAAATTGCAGCTCTCGGCGACTTGCCTGTGCCTGCAGATAAGAAGTACATGCGGCGCTTCTTCGGCGTGTTGTTACTATAGATGATTTAAACCGGCTTTTTCACATTCTGCTCGCCCTCACTCCCATAACGCGAAATAACTACAGTTTTGTCTAGGTTGAAAACCAGCAAGCGGGTTCCGATGAGCTGAAGCGACGCTTGCAAGGTTCAATTGAGCTTGCGGATTTCGGAGAAAAGGCCGACACGATGGTCCACATAGCCGCATGCGACACTGGACTCGTGGCAATTTTTCCACAATGGTAGACAGTGCTGAAAATTGTATGTTTGGCAAGGACCCATTACAGCCTTGGTCCGTCTACTCCGTATTAAGACGAATGATTAGCTGTTGTATGGCCTTTAATAAAGCTCCACCCTGATCTGCATGAACGCCCATTTCACATCATAGGCCAGCACCACTCGCTGTGCTGGTTAATTGTGAAGAATTGATCAGTATGTATTGCAAGGTGGAGCTTATGGCGCCAAGATTTGGACAGTACCGTTGCATACACCTCAGAGGCTACATTTTGATGCTGACGGTCTTTATTGTGCCTCAATTGAATCAGCGGACCCTAACTACGAGGACCATGCGATGTCTGTATGAGGCATAGACGTCGAAAGAAAGCCAGAATTACAGTGACAACACCAGAAATCGGACTATAAGGAATGACGAATTAGTCGTAGCAAAAGATTTCGTAAGAATATTGTCGTTTTTGTTACGCGGTAGGGCTCTCTGCAACCGGAACTTTGCCTCTAGCGGCCAGCGGTACCTGCTGATACGGCGTAGATGCCTCCGCGACGAAATGCTACTGAGCTGCCATGATGAGACAACTGCTTTTCACCTTGTCCCTGCCCGCACTCTACCCAAAGTCAAACGGAAACCTTACTGCCCAAAGCTGTCAGTGGCTGTTCGTCCTACATAGAGGTGTGTCACGACTGCCAGTGTTGGGACGTACCCCCGCCCATCCCCGCGATTTGCCACAACCTCTTCAGATTCTGGCAGCGCAATTCGTGAAGGTCGGCATAGATCGTTTCAGATATTTACGCTTTCGTCGCTTGAAAACTGCTGGAATATTCTCGCACCGGACTACCTCCCCCGCAATGCAGAGACGATCGCTCTGCCTCGTGGGATTGCTTTTGAGGTAATCCACAGTTTTCTCGGGAATATCATCATTAGACATGGTGCTCCATTCATCGTTATCACGGATGGGCAAACAGCATTCATAACCCTAATTGTCGCAACGGTTATAAATCTCAGCGCCACTTCTCCAATGAAAACAACACTATACCATCCCCCAAAAAATAAACTTAACAAGTGGATGAAGAAATCATCCCCAAATATGCTGTTTATCAATCAATCAATCAATCAATCAATCAATCAATCAATCAATCAATCAATCAATCAATCAATCAATCAATCAATCAATCAATCAATCAATCAATCAATCAATAAATCAATAAATAAATCAATCAATCAATCCTTTATTCGAAGAAACCAAAATACATAGTGTGCTACAGGGACAGAGACTAAAGGCTAAATGGCCTGACGAGGACTCTGTCCCTCTGCAGAACAACAACGTTGCGTATACATTTTACGTAAAAGATATAGAAAATTCGGGTATCTGTACAGAGCAAAGTGTGCACGAAAAAGATAAAAAAAATCAAAAGCTACCTGTCTAGTAAAAAAAACATTAAGAAAATAACTACATCCAAAATATATACGAGCCAGTTCACAACATATTATAAAGTAGCTGATACAACCGATAGCAAAAAATAAAAAAATAAATTAGAATAATAATACAAAAAATGCTTACAACTGATCAAATTGTTACACCAATAGTACATGCATTTCTCATGACACAGTGAATAACTGTACACGTGTGTATAATATTTCGGTAAGCACGGTAACGCCATCCACAAAAATAAAGAAAGCAAGAAAAACAAACGAGAAAATTTCAGCTAGATTGCGTGAACAAAAAACGGCAGGCAGTATCAATTGGTATAGGGGAGACCGAGTGACTGCAATAAATTCCTAATGTGCTGTTTAAACGCACTTACCGAACGCGTGAAATCTATTTTACCATTTAATTTTTTAAGTATAAAAATTGTTTGATATCCAGTTGTGTGTTTGCCATAAGTTGTCCTGGTTTTCGGCATTCTCCTCTTTTTTTGTCGTATTGAATAACCTGAATCGTGATCTACGCCTGGCCTGCAAAGGTTATTTTGTTGTATGTACTCAAGCAGCTTAAAATAGTAATGCTGGTCTAGTTTTAATATATCGTGTTTAAAAAACACGGGAGAAGTCAGCAGACTCTGGTAGTTTCCGCGATAGTTTTCAAAACATCTAAGCACTTTCTTCTGTAGCACGATTATTTTACTATTATTGCTGGACGTCGTTGTTCCCCAGAATAATAATCCATAACAGAGCTTGGAATATAACAAAGACCGGTAAAGAAGTTTTTTTAGCCAAAGCGAAATGAATGCTGTTAACTTGTACAGGATGCCAACAGTTCGAGCCAATTCTATCTATAAGAGTTCAACGTGTACTTTCAATGATAATTCCTCCTGATACCAAGCGCCAAGGAACTTTTGCACTCTAACCCTTTCAAGGAGCTGGTTATTGAACATAACTTTAAAAGTGGTGCATAACGGTTTATTTATAGGGCGAAGTATGATGTACGTAGTTTTTTTGGCATTCAATTGTAACCTGTTATTTTTCAGCCAGTTTGACAGGCGTCGCATGTAATCGTTAACTCTGCTTTCAAGTGACGCAAGATTATTAAACGTAAAAAAATAGTAGTGTCATCTGCATACATTATGAGTTGTGGTGAATGGGATCTTAAAACAATATCATTTATATATGCAAGGAAGAGGAACGGTCCTAAAATCGAGCCCTGTGGGACAACCCGTTTCAACATTAATTTTGAAGACATTGTGCCATCAACATTCACAGTTTAGTAACGGTGTGGAAAATAGGACTTATTAAGATCATGGGCAATTCCACGTACACCATAAATGAACAACTTATCAAGCAGCAGGTCATACTGTATAGAGTCAAAGGCTTTCTTAATGTCTAAGAACAGCCCAAGCGTGTATTTTCGATTTTCCATTTTAGCTAATATTGCGTCCTTCATAAGAAGTAACGCCTGCTAAGTCGAACGCCCTTTGCGAAAACCGTATTGGCTGTCTGTTATTATACCGTGTATATCAAAGAAAGAAACAAGTCTGTCCAAAGTAACACCCTCAAACATTTTAGATAGCGCTGTTAGCACGGAGATAGGGCGGTAACTTGATGGGTTTTCTGGATCACCGCTCTTGAATATGGGAGTGACTTTTGCAACTTTTAACTTTTTTTGGGAAGACAGCAGTTCTCAAGGTAAGGTTTATTATATATGCTAGAACTTCGAAGATAAACGGTTCAATTGACTTTATCTCGGACGGCCCGATGTCATCAATTCCTGCTGTGACGTTTAGTTTAAGCTTTCTTATTAGACATTCTACCTCCATAGAATCAGTAGGCCTTAAAAAATTGACTTGAAAATACATGTGGGAGATGTCGTAGTTTCAGCATCATCGCTATCATTCCAGCTGTTATATGAACCTGCGTTCACAAAATGCGCATTCATAGCATAAGCTACGGCCTCCCCACACATGCTCCTACCGTGTAGTGTAACTGTGGTCATTTTGCGATATGTTTTCGTTTTCCCGGTAAGCCTGTTGTCGTCGTCCCACACCTTTCTGTGGTTTCCCTGTATATATGCAAACTTATTGTGGAAATATTGTTCCTTCGCTTTCTTAAGATCGGATGTCAACATATTTCGGTATTTTTATATTTTGTAAACGATTCACCATTGCTCTTTTTAAGATACTCATGATATAATTTGTTTTTTGTTTTTATTCTGGTCTATAGGATTGAGCTCTTCCACGGTTTTCGAGATTTCTTTGTTTGATTGGAGGTACATTTTTCTAGGGGAAAGGCAGCGCAGTGACAATCCTTTTATATGCCCTCAAAACATCGTAGGCGTTCTCAGTGTCACATTGCAGGTAAACAGGGTTCCAGTCCACCGATTCAATCGAGCGAAGGAATATTCCTAGAGCATCGTTAGTAATTTTTCGCCGAAAATAAACCCGTTGGTCATTTACGTGTTTGTAGCAAAGGAAGGTAGTAGAAAAAATATTGGTAAATGGTCGCTCAGGTCGCATGATAGCACACCACTGCGACATTCGTATGGACGCATGTTCGTCGCGCATGTGTCTAGTAAACTAGCACTGTGCGTAGTTAATCGTGTGGGCATATGGATATGATTTGCAGCATCATAAGTACATAATGGAGCATTCAGTTCATTCGCATAGTTATCACTACAACACCGATCAATATTAATGTCACCCAAGGCAACATACGAATGCTTTTCACATATTGAAGAGGAAAAGAACATCTCGAAAACTTTTAAAAAGTTTTGTTTTCGCCCTTGCGGGGGTCGGTATAATAGTAGCACTATCAGTTTCGATAACCGAACAGCCAAACTTTCCACATCTGCCGAGATGAAGGAAAAATCACGTAATACTTCAGAAGTCAGTCCTTCATTGAAATAAACGGCTAGGCCACCGCCTCTTTTGGTTTTGCGACATAAGTGCTCGGAATGATAGCCATTCAAACGCGCCGCCTTATCAGGGTTTGTAACCCAAGTCTGAAAAGGCGAGGATGTCGTAGCGCTCAATAAAGGATTCCAGAAAAAGGGTACGTTCATCCATTTTGTTTTTTACACTTCTGATGTTCACATGAATGACTGAAAATGAAGTTCCAGGACTACAGAATTCACGATTAAATTTTTCTGTGCTGTAGTAGTTACCACTAACGTCCGAAGTCGTCGCCATCTCGCTATAGCGTAGCTATCATCCCGTTGAAGTCCCGTTTTTTTTTCCTTTACGCGATTTTGTCCAGGTCAGCATGGGTCGAAAGTTGGACGCTTTTTGCTTTTTCGACTTTACGTGTTAGCACTTTGCTAGAAGCCGTCCAAACAAATTTCCATCCCACTTCTTTTTTCTTTTTGATCGCAGCAAAAAGCAAAGCCTTAGTTGCCTGAGTCAGGTGCTCGTTTACATGGATTGCATCTTTCGCCTAAATGCCCAGACAGAGGTGTCTACTCTGCTCTTCTGGCATTTTGTCAATAGGCTGTCTCGCTTGCTGCAGTGAACAAACCATACAATAATATTTTGTTCATCCGAGTTCTTTGTGGGCACCCAGTGACACGTGTCGATGTCCGTGCTATCAACGTTGATGTCAACGCTCTTGCCTATATGCTGGATGACGGTGAGAGGGTCGTTTTCAGTTGGCACACCTTTGATCTCAGGATTATTAAGGCTTTGGTATCGTTATAGGTCCTCGCACTTGTTCGCCAGCCTCTCATTCTCAGCTTTTAGGTCCCTGTTTTGCTTGACAAGTTCATTCATTTCTTGTCTGAGTTTTTTTTTCTTCAGTTGCCGTCTTTACGCCATTGCAGACGTCAGTGCAGAACGAAATAGACATTTTGAGTTCATCAAATTCCGGCCTTAGATCACATGTGAACTTGTCAAACGCTGATAATAGCTCACGCATGTCCTTCGTCTCTGAAACATCTTTTTCAGGAACCTTGCTACTGGCTCCCCTCGTGGCGTCTTTACCCATCCAAAAACTGACAACACCGCAGTGAGTTCGGCAGCAGTGCAATCAAATACGACGAGCGGGCTAGACAACTTGATACTAGAGAGAGAGAGAGAGAGAGAACGACTTTATTAAATGATCCTGCGGAGGCGAGGTGGGCGGTAGCCACTCAGGGCCTGCCCCCTCCTTGACGTTTCCGAAGTCGTCCCCGAGACAACGCCTTGCGGGCGTCTACGAGGTCGACGCGCGGAGGGTCGTCGGGAGTGATCCCTCAGACCTCCCGGGCCCCCCTACGCTTCTGCCCTGCAAGAGCAGCCTCGAGCCGCTGGACTTGAACATAGTGGTCGCAGTGGTCGCAGTTGAACATAGTGGTCGCACGAGTTCATACCACTTGTGATGTCGCCCGGCAAACGTGTTGAGGCGGTTGCCTCCACTGGATTTCGTTCACAATCCCACAGTAGGTGGACCAAGGTCGCGTTTGTTTTCGCGCACACACTGCACAGCACACTTTCGTACACTTCTGGACACACATATTGCGCCAGCACCGGAGTTATCACAGAAGTTTGCCTGTAATTGTCTATACAGCACTGCTCAGCCCTGGTGAGCTTGGGATGTGGGGGCGGCGAAGCTGTCTGCCGAGGGTACCACTGTAGTATTTCGGCGTAAGTCACGAGGGGTTCCTGGTTCTGCGTCCAGCTGCCTTCGCCTGAGAGATGCGGGGGGGGGGGGGCGCCGCGCTGGTTGTAAGTGCGCGCGCGGTGGCGGTCGCTGTCTCGTTGACGGTTAGAGGTGGCGCTGACCGTCGGTGCTAGCATTCATGTGCGCCGGACACCAACGGATGTGGGTTAGCCGGCACCGATTCACTGTTCAATGCACAACACTGCACTACGCGCACTGCACTTGTACACACTTTGTTCTTGGCGATGTTCGCGATTGCCGAGCACGATTCGCTCAGTATTGTTGTACATTGCGGGGTTCGTTAGCGGTGAGTGCGATCGCCACTTCTTCCGCCTGCTGAGCAGACGGTACGCGAACACTTACACGCACTGTACCACTTCTCCGGTGTTGGCTCTCACCGCCACTGTTGCGTAGGTGTCTGGCCTGTCGGGGTATTTGGCCTGCATCCACGCAGATGGCGCCCGTGTCGTTTACATGCGTCTCGGTGAGGGCTCGGGCACTGGCCTCTCGGCGTCCTGGGTTGTAGTCGGGATGGACCTTGCGGGGCAATGGGAGTATCTTGAGGCGTTGTAACGTTTCCAGAGAGAGACCCTTTGCCTTGTGTGTTTCCGTCTTCTTTCGTCCGAGGCCCAGCCGTTCGAGGATTCTTCTGCCTGTACGTGTGGTCGAAGGCGTTCAAGCTGGGCCATTCTTTGGGCGTCGCTAATCTCCTCCAGGGTGTTGTAGAGACCCAGCTCCAGTAGCCGGTAGGTGCTGGTGCTGTTCAGTAGTCCCAGAGCGGCCTTGTATGTCTTTCGTATTGCTGTGTTGATTCTGACGCTCTCGTGCTTCTTCCACTGGTGAAAGGCCCCTACGTAGGCCACGTGACTCATGGCGAAGGATTGTATCAGTCGCGAGAGGCTGGCCTCCTTCATCCCGTGATGCCTTGTTCTTATTCGTTTGATAAGGCGGGTGGCAATTCCCAATTTTCTGGTGATGCGGTCGACCGTGGTTCCGTTTCTCCGGCTCGCTTCGACTGTCATGCCGAGGACGCGAAGGTTCGGCAGTTTGGGATGACAGTTCCGTCTCTCGTGCGTATCGTGATTTTCGTAGATCATCATCGTGCCGAGGCGATCGCACGTGCTTCACATCGGCTACGCAAATTATGCTAATTTTCGTCGGACCAGCCTGCCCCAGTGAGTCCCAATCTTAACACATGTGTTAGGCTTCGTTTACGGAACCTGCTGATACAACGTTTCAGTGAGTCTCAGAATGTTTTGAGGATTTACGCGACTTTACTGTTCTACGGCGGCGCCGGCTCGCAAAGCCTACCTTAGGCCTAGCTCGAGTTCGGCACCCGGCCACGCCGGCGGCGGCACCAAGGCCTAATGCCGACCAACCCTCTCACCACCAACGCATCGGACGAGATGGCTACCGCTATGGAGACGAATTCCGAACAAGGAGAAGCTACACCACAAATACAGCTCGACCGTTCTTCCGGCCGAACAGCCGTCGTCGTGCGGTGAGAAGACTCGTCGCCAGAAGACAACGCAGGCTGGGCTATCCAACGGCGACG
This sequence comes from Haemaphysalis longicornis, assembly GCA_013339765.2. Taxonomy (NCBI): domain Eukaryota; kingdom Metazoa; phylum Arthropoda; class Arachnida; order Ixodida; family Ixodidae; genus Haemaphysalis; species Haemaphysalis longicornis. The sequence continues at coordinate 134,137,002 of CM023453.1, read as the reverse complement.
ACCGCAACCGCAGCGGCGAGACAGTCTACAGGCCTCAGCCTCCAGTGAGTTGGCCAACAAGGCACATAATCTGCACCTAGCCGGGCGCACTACGCCAGACAGGTTACTGCAACCCTAACGAAGGCTGCACGCATGCCGAGCAACATCCCGCTCAGCGAGTACAAGATCATTATTCGACCACGAGGTGGCCTACATACCGGTCGAGTAAAGGCGACAGAACTAATGGCCGCCGTCATGGCGGCAACGGGAATCGCGAGAGAAGAGGCCATGCGAGACACCATATGTCCAAACGTAGCGCAGAATATCATCGTAATGAGCACTTCTGACGAGTGGCGAGCGGTGCAATATGCCCAACTCCGCGCCCTTACAGTCGGTGACCAACTGCACAAAGTATACACTTACCACGCAGCGCCGGACGACACGGTAAAGAGAGTGATTCGGAATATCTGCACCGAGGACTCCCCCGAGGATCTTAGGGCAAACATCGTAAATGAATACAACCCAACGGCGGTCGACGCGCACAGAATTGGCAATTCGACCGCGGTGATTGTACTATTTCAAGGCACCAAAGTGCCTTCGACAGTCAAGTACTGCGCTGTGCTGGTCAGGTGTAGCCTTTACAGGCAACACCATGAGGTATTTACAACGTGCGGCAAATCGGGCATCGCAGGGACTTGCGTCCGCAGCCGCACGCGAGAGTGTACTTCGCGTGCGGGAAGGCAAACCCGGGCGAGCGTCACGAAAATGAGTGCAAACCACACTGTAAACTGTGCGGAGGGGCCCACGCTACAGGCACAGCGGGCTGTGTTAACAAATTTAATACGCCATATTTGGCGAAGAAGCGGCAATGGAACCGCAGGAACGCCACGTCACCATACAGGGAGAAGATTCCTAGAAAGGACGATCACAGCTTCCTGCCACTCAGCCCCCAGCAACAACGGGGGCGCAACCGCAGCTGCGAACGACAACAGCGCTCCGCGAGCCGCTCCGCCAGCCGCGGCACGCGTGGAAGGAGCTGAAACAGGAGAGGAGGGGCTACGTCACAGTCGTGTGAGCTTGTGGCGTGGGCTGAAGTCGTCAGAGAACCCTCTGCTCGCGCTGGATCCAAGACGCCTCAGAAGCGCCGGGAGCAGTCAACACAGCGGCCCAAAACAATGAAAGATCTACGAGAGGAAATCGCAGCCCTCAAGGCCGAGAACACAAGACGCAGCCAACGACTCGACGAAGCCATAAGACTGTTGGGCAACCAGCAAGCACAACGAGAACGGTCACCGCAGCAAACACCGGCCCAACCACAGTGGGAGCAAGGACGGGTTCCGCTTCCCCCGTCGCTTACGCCACGACAACAACCGACGACGCAAACACCGGCAAGCTCACAACCAACGACGCAGGCGCCACAGCCCAGGGAGAGGACCGCAAGCCCACCACCCTCCAAGACCGCCAGCCGACCACCACCACCCTCCGAGACTACCATAGAGGCCCAAAAACAGGAATCCCCACGAACGAGAGATGAAGAGCAGGAATCGCGAACTCAAGGGAGTATTAGTGCTGCCGTCCGGCTACGACGCTGCACCGAAAGAATAGACCCACTAGAAAAGAGGGTCGACGCACTCGAGCATCGCATGAATGCTCGTTTCGCGGCAGTAGAGCGCCGACTCGAGGCGTTACAAGAATTTATAGAAAGCTTGGCCGCGACGAGCCGTGGCAGAAGATCGCACCCAAGCGGCTCAACCAAAGACATTGCTATGGCCCGAGCACCAATAACAAGCCCGGGCCTGAAGATCTGGCACTGGAACGCCAACGGGTTCCAGTGCAGAAAAGCAGTGCTACAATACCATCTGCAAGGCCTCGAAAAGCCTCCGGACGTCATAATGATCCAGGAAACCCACACCTAAAGTGCACCGACCCTCCCGGGTTACCGAACGCACGCGAGCCCCCAGAGTGCGAGGGACTGCGATAAGTGAACTGCGCAAGGGGTATGCACATTCATATAGAAAGGACTTACTTTCATCAAGCACGAGAACTTACTCGGACGCAGCACCAACGAACAATGTGTGACCAAGGTGATACCAAGCAAAAAGGAATCCTTCTTCCTCATCAACATTTACTGTAACCCAGCGCACAGCCACCAAACGTTCAAGACTCTCCGGCACTTAGCACTACGCACAACGCCACACAACACTATCGCAATTTGCGGGGACTTCAACGCACCGCACAAAGAGTTCGGCTACAACCGCACCTCAGTCAAAAGAAGGGACCTACTGGACGAGGCGGCCGACGACGGCTTCACCCTCCACAGAGATCCAGCGGACCCCACCCGAATAGGAACTTTTGTCACACGAGAGACAAGCCCGGATCTGGCGTTTGTCCGAACGGCAACGGCCAGGAGAGGTGTCAACTGGAGGAACACGGGGTGCAACTTGGGCAGCGACCACTTCATCGTCGAATTGGACCTGCAGCCTCCGCCCAAGTTACCAACGAACATCGACGCAAGCACAAGCTCACCGACTGGGCTCGTTTCAGATCGGAGTTTCTGGAGCCGCAGCTAGAGATCGAGGACATCGATAAATGGTCGGCAGGCATAGTGCAGGCAACTCGGACGCGACACAAAAGTGGAAACGGACGAGACGGTCTCAGCAAGTCGACAGTCGCCCTGGCCCATATAAATAGAGGCCAGACCGTCCCTACAGCGGTGATGGAGACGACAGCGCCACAACCGACACTACGCAAAGAAAGTGGCGGAGCTCGGACGAGCTATCGAAAACCACAGCCGCGAGCTCTGCTCCCAGCAATGGCATGCCGCTGTAGTGAGGCAGCGGACAACTCACAAGAGGACGGACCTGATGCTGCTCCACCATCTCCTCGATGAAACGAATACCAGAGAGTACCAACAACACAGACTGGCACAACAATGCACGCCACCACCAAGGAACTAGGGCAGGAGGAGACGTGCACACGGATAAACGCGACGTTATCTACCGAGTACCCAAGTGAAAAGCCCTGGCGATTAACAGGGAACGCAAAACCCAGCCCTCAATCACGACATCAAGAATGGGAGGTACGGGCAGCGCTACAGAGCTCAAATGCAAATCCGCGGCTGGCCCGGACGAGTAACTAACACGGCTCTGCGGAACCTCAGCGATGGGCCCGTCACGGCTCTCACGGGGTGGTACTTCAACCGCTGTTGGCACGCAGGGGCAATACCACGATAATGGAAGACAGCCAAACAATCCTCATCCCTTAGCCCCGGTAAACCGCCAGCACCGAGAACCTCCGCCCGATATCCCTCACGTCGTGGTAGGCAAAGTGTCGAACACGTGCTCACACAACTGATTGGCAGCGTTACCTAAAGGCGAAGGCCTCTACCTCGACACCATGTTGGGGTTCCGGGAGCGGCTCAGCACCCAGGACGCTATGAACGTGTTACAACAAGATATACTCGACACATCCATCCTCAACCACGACAACAAAGCGGTGCTGGGCCTTGACCTGCAGAGCACATTTGACAAGGTGCGCCACTCCGCCGTATGGCGCAGGTCTCGCGACTGGCATGGGGAGAGAGAACGTACAACTACATACGAGACTTCTTGTCGCAGGAGAACAGTGGAAATCCAGGCAGGGGATCAACAGCGGCCGGTCAAAAGAGCTGGGCAGCATGGGACCCCCAAGGTTCGGTGATATCGCCGCTGCTTTTCAACCTTGTGATGATTGGTGTGGCCGGGCGGCTCTCGGAGATCCCGCAGGTCCGATACACCACCTACGCAGACGAGATTATCCTGTGGGTTCCTGGGGGTAGCGATCGCCACATTGAAACAACACTACAGACTGCAGTATATGACATTGAAAACCACCTGGCGAACACCAGCCTGAGATGCGTCCCGCAGAAATCTGAACTGCTCAAAATCCCACCACCAGGCAGGTACCGCAAGAACTTGATAATAAATTACTCACCTGAAAAAGTGACAAGCGTGGTTAGGCTGGCGTTCCTTGTGCAGTGCCGCCGAACTGAGGAGTGCGTCCTTTTCACTGCATTTTATATTGCAGCAGGCCAGGAGCGCAGTCTTCGCCTTCACGTGTTGAAGCGCACGTCGTGGATTCCGGTGAATGTGAAAGGTGACGACCGAAGTAGCCGCCACCGACGGTGAATCAGAGATTGCGACGATCCGCGTCCCTTCTCCTGCCCAGTCAGGATGCGCAGGAAACCGATGCTCGACCAGGGTACGGACGCCGCTCGAAGAAGCCCTGCACGCGACACTTCCTAGGAAGCTCGTGTGGCTCGCTGGTGGCCGTCAGTAATCCACGACGACGTCTTCACGGTCAGTCACGTCGAGGCCGGCTTCTGCCGGCTGACATGCAAGGCGCGCCTTCCCTGAGGGAGCAAACGCCTGAAACACGCCTTTAGCATACAACGCTTCAGCTGCCAGAGCCGCGGTTGACGCCGCACTCCTGCCTACGTGCGAATCTACGTACGTACGTACGTAGAGGTTGTGCCGAAGTCTCGAGGCTGCATTTTGATTTTTGGGGGGGAGTGCCCACGAACAGTACTAGGCCTTCTTGTTTGGGGCGCTAGAAGAACAGGGTGTCCACAGACGAAACAATGCAGTAAGAATACTGGATGCGAAACGCAAATAATCGCGAAGTACAGTGTCACACCACCAACTAGCATGCGCGCACGCACGCACGCACGCACGCACGCACACCCACCCACACACACACACAAACATACACACACACACGCGTGCACACACACACACACACACACACACACACACACACACGCGCGCGCGCGCGCGCTGCGCACACACACACATGGGCGCACAGCACATACGCACACATGCACGCAAAAACACAGATACGCACACACACTCAAACGCACATACACCGACACGCATACATAAACAAGATATGAATAATACGTTCGTGTGCATTATCATGCACGAAGACAGGCTTCATAAAAATGCAGGCATCTGAAAACACTCTCGTTTAAACAGCCAAATGGTCGCGTAGTAATAGAGAATGCTGTTATCGCGAAAAAAATGTAAAACACATTGATATGTATACACAACAGATACTCCTGCAGGAAAACACTCACACACGCATACGAACAAAAACGACAACTCGGAATCCCTTATATACCGTAATGAGAGGGCATACGGACTTAAAATACTGGCATTTTTAAGAGCAGGCTTGCAAGACTTTTTTTTATTGCGTCGTTTTGCCACAGAGCATAAGTAACAAGGAAACAATGGACAAAACAGGACAGAAGTAGGACACATCAGGCAAGAAAAAAACAGTCATGCGGGGCAATAAACACAATTATACAGTCCAGTTTCCGATATAAATTCCAAGAGTTTCTTGTGAAGGGGGTGTTGCGTCCACTGATGAATGTTAAGAGGGTGGCCTTGGGCGATGACCTGTGGCCCCCATGTGCCGAGATCGGGCTGATTGAAGCCCTGGACACGTCCCTAGGAAGTGTTCCAATGTCGCCTCAGCAACAGGGTCAGGGCAGTAGGGGCAGGTCGCGGAGGGATTCGCTAGACTTGAACTCCCGTTCCCCGCACAGCAGGCGTTAGTGCGACGCCCAGGCTGGTTATCCGAAGCACGACGTCTTCGTGGCGGGTTAAGACGCCAGGCAGGTGAGACCCACGCAGATGGAGAAGGGCACGCGTGGAGCGCTGGACAATATCGTTTTTGATTAGAAGGGTGTCCTATAGTGACCGCTGCAGATACAGGAGTGGGTGCAGCACTTGCTGCGGATAAGCTGCCGAGTCAGCGAGAGCATGCCCTGTCCTACTCCGCTGGGTCCAGAGGACGTGAACAGGGCACGGGAAGGTTTGCAGTATCTTGAGCAACTCAGATGTGACACCCCGTGTGCTGTTAACGCGCAGGAGCTCTCGAGCAGCCTGGGTGGAATCCGCGTGTAATACCAACTCATCTTGAAGGTGGAAGCACTCGCACAACAGGGACGAAAGGTAGAAAACAGATACGACACTGCGCTAACTCGCCACTATTTGTTTATTGAAAACCAAAACTATGTACTTCAATATCTCCCGTGGTGCGTAATTCTGGCCCAAGGTAAAACCATTAAGGTCACTTTTTTCACAAGGGGTACATACCGGTGTACACGCGACAATTAAATGGCACAGAATTAAATCAGCAACACCATAACATATCAAGAACCCCTACGATCGCAACAAGTTGCACAGAAAAACATTCTTTGTCTGTTATAAAAATTGACAGGGCTCTAACACATCCATCTCCGGACCTTTTAAATGTGAAATGCTTCTATCAGCTCTCGAGTGGTATTATCTCGATGCCGAGACCACAGTGTGGTATCACCAAAGATGGGCGAACACCCATGAGTGGTACAGTGTTCCGATAGTAGGAAGCGTTGCTTTGATTTTTCACCGTTTTTTTTGTTCTTGCAGACGCATCTTTAAATATCGTCCAGTTTGTCCTTCATACATGCGGCCACACGTCATCGGTATCAAATACACAACACACGTTGCACGCCACAGAAAGGGGAAAGTATGGTTCACTTGGCATGCTTGTTTTTTGACGGCTTCTCAGTGGGAGATGACATTGTCTATTTTGCCGCAGAACTTCGGCAGTTTGTTTGGGGCCGAAAAAACCACGTCCACATCATACCCGTTAGCAACATTTTTTAACCCGTGCGACATTTTGTGCATACACAGAATGACGACAGTTTTTATACGCATATTTTATTTTTCTCGTTCTCCTGAATCTGATTTCGCGCCTTTTATTACATCAAGACATATATAACATTATTATTACGGATTACCTTCAGGATGAACAGCTAACAACTAGCCCAGTTGTCCGTTCTAGTATAATACTAAGCACGGTGGTGGCTTAGCGCAGAGCTCAGAAGTTAAAGCACTCAGGTCATTACGAATGGCAACCATCTCCGCCAACACAGAAGGAAGAAGCGCCTCCGTAAAATACGTGCATGTCTGGTTGGGGGGGTGATATAGTGGGAAAGACAAGGCTTGTGTGAAGAATGCGGTCGGCTACCCCTGCATCCACACGCTCTTGGAGGCCTTCTGGGGAGTCAAGAGGGCGTGGTGTGTTGGCCTCGTTCACTTGAAGATGAATGCTTTTATGCACCCTAGAGGCCAGTGGTCCGTACCTGTGGTTGCTGCCAGAGAGGTGGTACTGCTGAGCCAGGTAGCAGAGGCGAAGCATTATAAGAGTAGTGTGCAAGTGCTGCCGCGGAGGAAATTTATTGAATTTTTAAACAATGTGCCAATCGACGCTGGTGTTGAATTTCACCCAGCGTGTTCAGCTGCGTCTGGACATGAAGTGCCGGCATATATGTGCCGTCATGAAGTGCCGTCATGCGAGGGAGTCCGGTGATAAGTCGCATTGCTTCTCCATTTGCAGTTTCTAAGTGATCCCAGTCGCGCTAGGTGCCGTCATGCGAGGGAGTCCGGTGCCGTCATGAAGTGCCGTCATGCGAGGGAGTCCTGTGATAAGTCACATTGCTTCTCTATTTGCAGTTTCTAAGTGATCCCAGTCGCGCTAGGTAAGGTGTGGAAACTGGGCTCGGTAAGCGTGTCGAGGGTGGGAGATGGCACGCACTAGAGTACGCATGACTCGAGAGCAGGCACCCTCTGACTTCTTGCCGATTACGCGGAACAAGTGCAGCGTACTGGTGGTCTTTTGTCGAGTGGAGCCGACCCACGAGGATGCCGATCCAGCTGCAGTGATCTCGAGCCCCAGGATACGCATATGATCGCTTGGGGCACGTGGTTCACCATTTAAAACAGGGATACGGGGTCTGCGACAGCCGTTGTTGACCTTTACGATTTGCGATAAACATGTAAGCAGTTTTTGATGGAGACAGCTTCAGGCCAACAAGTGAACACCACTGTGAGGTAATGATCTCGGCAGCCTGTAGCCCTGCTTGTTTATTTTACAATTTGTCATGCACTGACGACACAGTGATCATAGGCGAGGAAAAACGTGTCCAGTTTGCTATCCATCAGCCAAGCCAAGGGTAATAGGGCCACGTTGAACAGCACAGGACACAATATGGAGCCCTGAGGCACGCGTCGCTCGGAAACAAAGTGCCCCACACGTTTCTTTCTTATGCGTATAGAGAACCGGCGGTTGTGAACGAAGGAATTCACAAAGTGGCATAGTTCTGGTGGAAGGCACACCGCCTTCTACCAGTATACCGATTATAGCTGTGTGGCTCACGTTATTATACGCTTTTCAACGTCCGTGGCCAACATCGTGCGAGCGTTAACTGACCTGCCACCGAGAATCACCATAGGTGAAAGATGATCCAGGCCATCTTCTCTTACCAGGTGTGGACGAAACCCAATCTGAGCTGGGTTGTACCATCCATATCATCCTAACCACCAGGAAAGACGCGTGGCGAGCATTTGTTAAAGCAGCTTGCAAAGTGTGAATGTCAGTGCGATAGTACGGAGGTTAGCCAACCGGTTTGGGGGTTTCCCAGGTTTCGGGATAGGTACGACATCGGCGTGTTTGCAAGTGCGCCGAATGTCGCGAGACGCCCAGATAGTGTTCAGCTAGTCGATGAACCACTGCATACCGGGACTGTCTATGTTCCTAAACACTTTCTACGTCACACCGTCTGGGCCCGGTGCTCTGCGCCGTTTAGCCTTGTCAATAGCTGCAAGAAACTCAGCCATAGTGAATGGAGCCTGTATTCTGTCAAGTTCTTCCTGGATTGGGCGCGACCCAGCCCTCTGGTGGAACGATAGGCAAGGTGACAAATGCTGGATGATCTTGGTTGTACTTCGGAACGAACTGCTTGGCCACGTGTGGCGCAAATTGGCTCGGCGTACGCCCAGGGGCAAGGCAAGCTGTTGCTGCCGGGTCTTGGGGGCGGCCGCCACGCTCCATACGACGAAACGTGCGCAAGACGAACGCACTAGTAGAAGATGGGCATAGTGAGGTAAACCAGTCCAACCACCGTTGACGGGATAAGGATTTTTCATGACGGCGCGCGGCTGCACTTAAGAGGTGCAACAAAGGTCGGAAAGCCGGATTTGTGGGCTGTTTACCGGCAGCCAGTTCTTCTCTGCGTCGAGCTGCCTTAAGGTTGAGAAGATGTAGGTCCGATCCAGGTCGGTCCTCTTCAACCCATGAAGTGCACGTAGCATCCCGAAGAGCGTATTAGCACACGCAGTGTCTTGTTCAGGTTACAAGCCTGAGGAATGCATATGGCCGGGCCGAAAAGACCAGTAGCAATGGACCACGCCTGACTTGTACGGGCCGAATTGCAGGATACCACGGTAATATGTGATGCGAGCTGGAGGAGAGTCCGGGCCCTTAATGGTTACTAGGCTTGTTCGGCCGCGACCCTTGTATCGGGCTTTTGCAATATCTTGTGAAACGTGCATACGAGCGTAGCCGCGGGGCTTTCTGGCGACTCGTCCCGGTCTACGCCAAAAACTACATACCTGCGAAGGTCGGAGCCCGAAATCAGCTACGCTTGAACCACCACTGCCATACCGGAAGACAGAGGATCTCTTCGAGCAGCAAAGACGGTCAACAACTGCTAGCGAACGCACCAACACGGAGCTGGTGTTAGTGGGACCGTGAATGGTGAAACCTTTCAATCCACTGGTTTGGAGGCAAGAGTCCAGATAGGCTTGAAGGACCTTGTTGGGTAGAGTCGTGACGTTAAAGCACTCCCATGGTTTAATCGCCACTTTCTACAGCGGCGATACTCCGGAATCCACCAGGAGCACTTCAGATGCACTGCCCCGTTTACGCACAAATGTGTGCCTAATCGACGTAGCAGGGACTCCTAGTGGTTGTTCACCTGCTCGTCTCCTAGAGCCGCTCGGACCACCATTACCCGTGACGTAGACCGTTGCGCAAAACGTAAAACGGGGACGAGAGGGCACAGAGACCACAGGGACACAGGGACAAGCGCGTGTCCCTGTGCCTCTCGTCGTCCCTTGTTTTACGTTTTGCGCTTTGAACGGTCTTGCAATGGAATACCAACTTGCCCAGAAATCCGCCTTAATCCGTGACGGTAGTTGGTTGTTCCTCCATCGGATCCGGTGCAGCAGGATGTCGAACGGCAGTCGTTTCAGTCTCCAGGCTGTCGCGTTCTCGCGTCGCGACCAAGCAGAGTGAACCTAGCACTGGTGTTCCATAGCAACCGCTAACATTGCCAGGAAAACGCACAAGGATACACACAAATCATCCCTTCACACGCATTGTACATGGCACACAGGAGAGAGCATGTCTGTGGCCTTATACATCAAAGCACACGTGGGGACGGGGCTCCCATGACGCCGTTACCCGACCAGAGCTCACCAATTTCGGGCTGCCAAATTTGTTGTGGGTGCAGTTTGACAGAAAACATAAATTGGGGTTTGTGTGTCCAAATGGTAATTCTTCCAGGTAAAGCCCCTCTACGACGTAATTTTAAGCGTATTTTTGATGCTGCGGCGATTAGTGTTAAATACATCTGAGCTCGAAGTTCAGGCTCCAGAATACGTATAAAAATAAAGAGAAGCCTTCGCGACATTCCCAAAACACTCAACGGTCGACTTTGTTTCCCAAACAGGCAGCTGTTGCTTCCTCGCCACTGACGATGTAGTTGAACCCGCGCCCACTCTCACATTTTTGCCTATTTAATCATTCTGCGGTGCAGCATACGTGGCGTTTTCCTAAGGTTTCGTCCTTAAAATGGGAGCATTATTGACAAAAGGGCACGTACATCCCGTTTGACCGCAGTCGTGCGTCCTTGTTTCACCCAATACAAGTGCTCAATGTTTAACGATCATACGTTACACTAAGCAATTTTTTTTCGAGTAACCCAGTTCAAGAGAGATGTATTTTTGCAAGCACACAAGTAATGCTGAAACGCGTTGGTTTTCATGTAGCGAATATGTTTTTATTGGACCTGTATGCAAATTGATTACGAATCTCTTCATCGTTCCTGTAGCGGTATCTTTTGCCATTTTGAGATACCGCTTAAAAATGCTCGTTCTAAAAGTTTCATCCTAGAATTACGGATTTATTAGGCAGTGCACAAGTAGCAGCACTCCTTTTTGTGAGAACATATACGCACAGAACAGAAATGCTTTCAAGGTTCATAAAAGTAAAGGCGAAACGGTGGTTTGCGGACTAATGCTTACTCAGTACGTACAATCCCGGCATTAGATCTCCTGGCCGATAGCCACTTCAAGCATGCCAAAAAAGGTTTTTGGTGCTTCCTGAGCAGTTGTATGGAGAGCTCCCATTCATATCGCGACTGTAATGGGGTGGGGAACAGTCGCCTACGTTGTTAAATTGATGTTTAGAGCCATTTCACAAAGCTGCGTCCTGATTGCTTAGTGACAGGCCTTGAACGCTTGCCTTGAACTGTCACTTCAATATTTTCTATTGTGTGCGACTGTTCACACGTTACTTAAATATTTTTGGATGATCCGTACTTTTTGCAGCCTGCCTTACAAATATGAATAACATTTCCTGCTTTAATTATTTCTATTTGCATACGCGAAATTACTGGGGCAACGTTTATTTAGTTTATGTTGGTGGTGGTGGTGATTTATTAGGAATGGAGGGAAAAAAATAATTGGGGATATTTTTGAACGCAGCTTGGAGATCACTTTTACAGATAAGTACAGCTAAGGGGAGCGGCTGTTTCAAAAGATAGGAAAAAAGGGAAGAAAGAGGTGAGAGGGAGGAGAGTGGAGGATAGTCGCGTTCGTATCATCTGTTGCGGAATTATGGAAGACGAGGAGGGCGACCGCCTACTGTCATCGCGATGAGGGACGAAGAGGGAGATGCGTCCCGTTCCATAATATTTCTGGTGCCGAAACCCGGGAACGACGTACCAGCGGACTTCACGGCGCAGCGCCTTCAAGGTAGTGCGTGGCCTCAGGTACGTCGGATCTTCTCGTTTCGGAGACCTCACCATTGAACGGTGCCTGCCATAGCTGCATGCCGGACACAGAACCCCCCACCCAGAACCCGGAGATGAACCCCACCCATCGGACAGTCCAGACCATTGCTTCGCTGCGCCCTCTGGTTTAGATGACAGGCAGGTCATGGACCAACTTATAAGTTCTCGGGTCATCCTCCGGGTGGACATAACGGAACTAGCCAACATCACTATTCGGGTCTTTGAATCGTCACCATCAAATATAAGTATGCTCATCGATTTGCACCGTAAGGCAGAACAAAAACAAGACGAACTTCGAAAGCTGGACCGTCATATCCAGATCCTTCTCGACTTTGACAATTTTGTGGCAGACATAGAAGAAGGCGAAGAGTATTTATACGCGATAAGTCGCACGAAGATTTCGTTAAAGGAATGAATTTCTCAGTCAACGTTGAGCACGTCATTCACCACGACGAATACTTTGTCACCACCTCAACCGACGCAGGATCCTGTCAGATGGGGCACCTCCCTGAAAAGGGACGCCGCCATTGTAGCACTCCCATTCGCAACAAGGGCTGCTTCCGAAACCGCGAGTTCGTCGTGTTCAGCGGAAGACAACACGGAGCAGCACAGCGCCCCTACATTTGAAACGTAGTCGGTGAACAAGGACGCAGGATGTAGCAGCAAGATCAAGTTCGACCAAGCAGCCGGCGCCGTGGCATTTCGCCGAAGCGATGACGATACCATCTCAGACTCGGGTGCGCCCGCGGCCCAACTGAAAAGGCCATCACGCACGCGCAAATCTCAGGTGAAGCCAACGGATGACAGGTGTCTCGCGTGCAACGAGATGACATTCACCCATTTGCGAGCGTTACGAAACGAGTGGCTCGGCAGTACGTCTCTGAAGAAGCGAATTCAAGCACGTGAAATCCAAGCGTCCGCTCGGCCTCCTAAAAAAAGAAAACAGAAAATTATATTGCGACGATACAGATGCAAGTGTTTAAAACTCAGCCAGTACGCAGAAAGGAAGGTCGAAGGCGAAGAGGAATAGAAAAGGGCACCACTGACCAGAACGTTCAGGCTGCATTCCGAACACGATTTGTCCATGCTCACTCCAGGACTAACTTTACTTCTTCATTTATACTACAGCCTGCCCCAAGCAAAAATTGGGGCCCCGTCCTCCCCAAGAAGGCATCCAGAAGAAGGCATCGAGCCTCGAAGCATCGATGGAGGGTAAAGCAGGCGCAGGCGCAGAAGAAGGGAAGCAGTGTGTCTAGCCACATCCGGCTTTGGGGGCCAGAAGGTTAGATTTTTTTAAAGTTTTACATAGATTGTAGCTATTTTTACATTTTTTTGTGTATGTTTTCTTTTTGCGCAGCCTTCCCGAGTTTACGCATGTCATACCAGACGAAGCTTCAAATAAAGTCAGTTTCGAATGGGCGCTTGCCGGTCTTTCTTAAATCCTCGTTTTCTCAGTTGTGCTCAATTTTATTACCATTAGGAAATAACGGGCCATACAATACGCTGCACTGAAGTAACTAATCAATCTATTAAAATCCTTCAAGCAATTGAGTGAAGAATTATGTACGACGAAGACGAACCGAAAATTTAACAGAATAATTAGAAAATGAGTGCAACTTCTGGGAACAGTCAGTAGGTAATGCCACTTGAAAAATGTGGATTTTTCGAGCGGGTTTCTGTTGAACGTGGTATATTCATGTTCCGTTATGCCTGTGTGATTTTGAAATCACATTGAATTGTATTCCTGTAGACGAATGTATTATTGGGGTATCACTTTAGTAATAGTTGCTGTAATATTACGTTTTTTTTTTTTTGCAGAGTGTTCAATGGAATATATATTCGGTGCATTTTTGCGAGTAAGGAAGCACCCTTTTTGCGCGTGTTTTTCGTTTAGGATTGTGTTATGTACTGGGTAATGATAAGTGCATATCCGCAAAGCTGAAATTCTTGTTCTATTTTATGTAAACCTTAACTGAAGTGTATTGTTTCACCAACTGCATCGTCACTTAAGAAGCACTGCATGCTTAGATTGACCAGAAAATGAATCCTGTACAGAGGACTTGGATAAAAATACACTAAAGAAAATAATTCATTATGAGTTACTTTTTTTAACAGTTTCCATCTGTTGCGCATGCCTTACGTTGGCGTTGCAGAAAAAAATTAGCGCCAATCCAGCCTGTGAATGTGATTGGAAAGCAAAGCTGTAAACGGTACCCAAAATGATCACCCATGCAACGTCACTTCAGTTCACTCACGTCGCTCTGCAAATGCTCAAACTGGAGGGAAGTGAAATGCACATAACCGCACCCTTTGTTACTTCAAAGAGATAATCTTGGTGAGGTTAAATCGATGCATAACACATAAACGGTGGTTGTTTGAACTGTATTGCTGTAGCACATGAGTGGAAACACTTTTTTATATGAAAAAAAAGATCATACCTGGTGTTAGACGGCCTCACTTCTCAGTCTCTACCGCTGCGGACGGAGGCGACGAGATCGCCGGCCGAGACGAAGCAGGAGCAGCAGCAGCAGCAGAAGAACAAGAAGAAGAAGAAGAAGAAAAAGAAGGAGCAGGAGGAGGAAGGAAGATGACGGGGAGGAGGTGCAGGAGGACGAAAAGGAGGACATACTTCTATCCAGTTCTTTGAAAGGCCCATTGTGCGGCCCAGGTAAGCTGTTCCTTCTTCACTGAAGCCCGTAAGCTCTCCGTGCCGCCTGTGCTCTGTCCACCAGCTGATCACCCATTGCTCTTGTTGTGTAGTTGAGGCAAAAAGAGGAGGGTGCTCAGAGCTAAATCACACACTCCGATTATGTGGAGGAGTGTTCATACTTATGAGCAAATGTTACATTCAAGGTTGTTGAAATTCGGGTGCGTTAAGTTAAGAAGCGCCGGGTGTGGGATGAAGAAGGTTTGTATGAACCGTACGGTAGTTTGTTGTTCTCTGGAAAGGTCAAGGCAATGTGAAGGTATGGTCTGTCTCTAAAGGCGATAATGCTGGGATAGGTCCCTGAACGAGACAAGCCGGTGACTGTCCTCGTGCAGCCCCGTAGTACGAAGGTAAAATCGCAGGCTTGTTGGTGAGCGTAGTCATTGCCTTCCGTGGAACCGTGAGTGGGTGTCCAGATGAGCTGAATGGAACCCTTTGGGGAGTGGTTTTTTGGCACACGCAGTGCAGGTTGGGAGACCAAACTAGAATTCTAATTCCGGATGGCTTGTTGGAATCGGTGACTACATTGCGAACCCCTGGATGAGTGAGAGCCAAGATTATAGATGCCTCTTCTGCTCCCGTAATGTCTTTGGTCTTGGGTGAGATACACGCACAGAGGTTGGTTGTGGAGGTAGCCACGATGATGGCCTACTGCTGCCCTCGATGCTGGGAGGCGTCTGTGTAGATAACTGCATGATCGCCATCAAAGGTGGTGTTAAGCGCTTGAGCCCGTGCTTGTAGGCGACGCTCATCGTGGAGGGGTTCGTATTTCAAAGAAAAGGGAGAATCTTTAGTTCTTGTCGCCAAGAGTCCGGGAGTATATTAAGCGGAGTGACATTGTGTGCTGCCGAGCCACTCTGGTGAATGATGCGTCGACCCACCGCAGTTCTGTTCGTTCCGAGCTTCTGGTTAGAAAGGTCGCCCTTCATCAGCTCTTCCACAAGTTGTGGAGCCCCGTGCTAACCAGCCGGGCTCTGGACGCGTTCATGGGAAGACCAATGGCTTGTTCAACCGCCTTCCTAAACGTTTTATAGAGCATGTCTATGTCCTCCTTGCCGCAAAGAAACACGAGGTTGAGGTAAGTGATTCTCGGGAGGACACAAGCTTGAATTATTTGAAAGGCATCGGATTCCTCTACGCCTCGCTTCTTGGTGGCCACTATCGTGTGTACGCTTTGATTGATGCCGTATTTCAGGCGCTGCAAGGATGCGTCACTCTTGGTGTTGGCCTGGAGGTGTAGGACCAGGATCTTCGAGTGATGGCCTGACCATCAAGGAGTATTTGCATGTGTTCCTTGATGTGGCGCTTGGCGTGAGGGAGGATGACAAAGAGCTGTGATTTTTAAGTGAACACTGCAGGCCACAGGCTTCAGCACATTGGCGTAGTAGAGGTGAGATGCCATGCGTTGGTGTAAGATTCCTTTAATTTTAATAACTCCCAGCACAAGCACAAACGAGCATAGGGCTTCTATAAGTGCCTTGGGCGGAGCGTACAGCACTGCGAGAGGGCGGGCAACACTATCACGCGGCTTTCAGCGAAAATGAAGGGGTAAACACGTAGGTGTGCTTGGTGAGTGCACCACCTGTCTTCCCCGTCCCCGCGTGGGCTTGTAGCCAAATCGGTAAGACTACGGGCTCTCGATTTGTTACTCTATTAGCTTCAGGTTCAATTCCTCGCGGTGCCAGTGTATTCATTTATTTGTTCGCTGGAGTTTTCTCTTGACACCAATGGTCGCGGAAGGACCCTTGGGGGTAGAGGTGAAAAGCTTTGCTTTAAAAATACCGAGAATGTGCGGAGCGTGGGAGGGCGCGGGACTCGAGGCGACCGCCGACCGTCCTCGGCATGCGCAGCGGTTCTAGATAAAAAAAATTCTATGTTGTCGTCAAGTGCTCCCGCGCGTGTACAAAACTCCAGCGCCACTACTGATGGCGAGAAGACACCCTGCTTTGGGGAAGGTCACCACGGCCGCTGCATTCTCTAGAAGCCATCATAGATAAAATGGAGACATGCCTACCAGTGTGCCAATCCTACCCGAAACGACTTGCAGATCCCGCCACCGCTTACTTGTGTCGATGGCGAAGAACTGGTTCAATTCAATAAAAAAAACCTTACTTCTTTAGAAAGAAGACGATGTCAATAGCGACTATTACTATAGCGACTATAGCGACGATTACATGCACCGAAACTACGCAAATAAACCATGCCATTGAAACTTAGCTATATGTCCGGGAAGGCACACCTACAACAGTTCAGCCATTCAAATCTTGCATGCGAGTAGGAGCTTTCCTGAATATTTTCTTCAAAAGTGGTCATCAAAATACTAACCATTCTTCCCTAAAGAAAGTAGAGAGCAGCGCGAAAGCTCTCCAAATCAGAAACGGCATATAAAGTGCGCCACAAACGTCGATCAAAGTGCCTCCAATCTTGGGTAAACGTCCAAACTATCATGAAACCTTCATGGAAAAAATCCCAAGATATGAACCAATCTATGCGACCATTGTTCACGAACTAAGTACTCTTTTACAACGATCGACATGTATAGCGCTACGTGGCTTATCCAATTAAAAGGACGCCGTTGTACTTCTGCTTCACGATCAATCTATGTGTGTATTGTGTTATCTATAATATTTATTTTTCACGGTTTTCGAGCTATTTTTTCACACAATGGAAGTCCGTTTTCACGCATGCGCCGCGTGTTCACAGATCTTGTCTGCGCTTTTACGTCGACAAACCTGTCTACTGTGAAAGGCAATATTTATTGGAAAGTACACCATAGGTCCCACGTAAAAAGCTTTCCCTTCATAAATAACGCCTCCAATTATCTTCCAACGCCTCTCACCCTACTGTCTTCTAAGGGTCGACAAAAATAACATAATAAATCTTTATTATATTCAGGTAGAAAACTTTATTTTCATTCTAAAAAATAAAACATACCCTCCAAAATTGGTTTTCGCCTTTGTGTGCAAGGGGGAGGCGCTGTTTATTTTACATAACAATGAGCAGAAACAGATTCACTGATTCTTGAAGAACACTTTGATATCGTTGAAGAAAAGTCTCTATTTCCATCTTTTAAGATAGTAGTAACGCGTTCAACTGTCCTAATCTCAGTAATCAATTGAATGGGCTTTCGTAAATGGAAATCATGTCAGCGTCTTGCTTGTGTGGATATGTAATTTACCGAAAAACAATTCGTTCATTTCAAGTATTACTAACGTTTTTACATCCCAGTGTTTACAAAAATACCCAACTACGCATATTTGATCTGTTGCTATGTATTATATTGTTCAACAGTAACAACCAAACTGATGATTCTCTTAAACGTAGCTTCTCGCGCGCAGATACAGCTCTTTGTTTAAATTACAGGGAATTGTAGGTAGGTCATACCAGATTTGAAAACGGGTATGAAAAGAAATTACATTTTTAAAGCGAGTTAGCTATCGGTAGGGCCCAGGAGACTATCTCTGGCAGCCGAGTGATGTCGACAAAAGTGATTATTAGTGGCTCTCCCTTTGCATCGGGCGTCGATTGTCAGCAACCGACTTACCTGTTTTATTCTACTTACTTGAACTACTCTTATCTAACCGCTTAGATTTGACTCCCCCATGTCCTCTTACTGCTGTTTTAAACTCTAAGCGCTCCCTCCCCCTTTTTTAAATTCTTATCCGTATGATTACTCCCTCTGCGTACCCATCTTCCCCCCGCCACCTTGCAGCGTCCAGTTGTGGGCTCGGCAGCACGCTAGCTATGGCCGAAAGTCAGTTGCAGCGCCTGTTCTTTGCGCAGCTTCTGTTTCTCGCCTCTCCACTCTGAATTCACTGCGAGCTATTTCAAGCTCCTGATACGCACCCTTGCCTTCTGATACTACCGACCCCGGTCATCCCCGCCACCTGGACGCACGACATATCGGTTACCCCTGATCATCGACACAGCCCATCTGGCCAGTGCCCATCAGCACCGCCACAGAATCATGACTTCGCAGCCCCGTTACCCAGCTGGTCACGTGCCGCCGACTCCACACCCACGTCACATCACTCCGATAAAAGGCTCGGCACTATTATCATGCTCTTCAGTGGGCTCGGCAGCAAGCCTGCGACAGCCAACCGTCATATGCAACGCCTGTTTTTTGCGCCGCTCCTGTTCCTGGCATCTCCACTCGGAATTCACTGCGACCCGTTTGATATTGCTGATACAAACCCTTGCCTCCCGATACTACTGACCCCGGTCATCCCAGCCACCCAGACGCCCGACATTTCGGCTACCCTCGATCGCCGGATTGCCGAAACAGCACGTCTGGCCAGTGCACATCAGCACCGCCATAGGACCATAACTTCGCTGCCGGGGTTCTTTCTCGTTCACGTGCAACTGACTCGACCACCAGTCACATCACCCCCGATAAAAATATCTGCGCTATCAGTACGCTCTTCAAAATGGGCTCGAAAGTACGGCAGCGATGGGCAACCATCCTTTGCGACGTCTATTCTTTGCGCAGGTAAAAAATTGTTCCTTATTATTTGTTACACGCCCTTCTTACGGCCTCTTGCTAGTGCTACCGAGCCTAGGCTGTGTTGTTGAATTGTATATTGATGCTCCGCTGTCACCTTGAAACTACTACTGTTATGTGGCGATGTGGAGTAAAACTCAGGGTCTACCACACGCTAGTCCTCAAAGCAGTTTTTTGTGACATTATGTCTACATTAAACGTCATACGCTGTTCCGAGGAACAATACTGAACGAAATGAAATCCATTCGCACTGCGCTCTGACAACATTAAAAAACCTTCGACAACATCATCTCCACGTTAACAAAAATGAGAGAGCGACTGCTGTACACTTGCCTCACTTAAAACCCAGGTTGATGACATTGAGACACTCGCCGCAAGCAACGTCAATGTAATTGATACTCTAAGCTGCAGGTTTGACAGTTCTGAAGACCAAGTTCGCCACTCTAAGCTTCCGCTTTTGGTTTCGACGACGATCAGAAGAAAACATGGTCAAAATACGAGCAATTGGTACAGAAGCTATGTAGTGAAACGCTTCAACCATTCCTCGATCCAAGAAGTGTGGAGCGGGCACACATATTACGTCGGTTCCAACCAAACAAAAAACGCCCTATTTTCGTGCGTTTCGAACACTACAAAGATAAAGAAAACGTCCTCTCGAACGCCACAAGGTTGAAGGATTCAGGATACAGAATTGGCCAGGGCTACTTACCTAACACCCGCTTTGCGCAAAAACGGTTGAGCGAATTAGGCAAGTCCCAGCCCAAACCCTACAAACTCCACCATGACAAACTGTACATTGACAAAAAACCTACGCCTTCGATCGCCGTGCTGAAAAAGTATTTCGCCGACCAGAATCCCCACAAGTTTGCAAATGTTCCTAAGAAAATTTCATCGGTAAATATTTATCGCTAATATACACTAACATCCGCAGCATTCCTCCTAAGCGCGAAGATCTTCGTTTCCTCATCGATACCACTGAATCCGACCTAATCGTACTAACAGAAACATGGCTTAAGCCCTCAATTTCCGATACAGAACTTGTATCTTGCTGTCCACATCACGATTTGTTTCGACTTGACCATGAGACCAAACGAGGTTGCGGCGTTTTGATAGCAGTTAAACGACCTCAGTGCAGCCGTGTTAATGTCCCCTTCATCCTTGAACTTTTATTTATATAATGAAACCGTTCGTTTCCGTCCTTAATTATTCGTGCATGTTACCGCCCCCTGACACTCATTTTTCAGTCGTCACCTTATTCTATAGCGCCTTAAACTTACTATTCACATCAAATCCCAGTCCACACTTAGTTATACTCGGCGACTTCAATTTCCCAGCGATAACAAGGTCCGACCTCGCCCTGACAACATTAAAATGCAGCATAGAAAGTGATTTTGTCGAAACATGTCTAACGTTTGGCCTAACACAACTTGTTTCTGCGCCAACTCGAGAATCTTGAAATTTCTTCAAAAAATCTGGACCCCCTTTTTAACTTCGCAGCTGATAGCATATCACCCCTTAACCACTTATCTGGCCTAAGTGATCACGCAGTAATGGACGCTTCAATGAGACTTAAGTTACTTCACCAGCGAAAAAACAGAAACACTACCACGCTCCACGATAAACGAATCTACGGGGCTATCAATGAGGAGCTAACAACATTCTGTGAGTGGTTCGTCGTTACTTTCTCACAGCGCTCTCTCAAAAGGAACTGGTACCTTCTTAAAATAAAATGCAGGAGGTAGCCCATAAACACGTCCCCCCATTCCCGTCATAAACAAAAACCATCCCCCCCCTGGTTCAACTCGTCACTGTCTCTTTGAGCAATTAAGAGGAATGGCTTTTCCGGTCGTCTAAATGGTCCTACAGTCCACTCGCTTCGGACAAATATCGTGTGGTGGGCAAGATGTTCACGGTGCATCTCAAAGGCTAAATGGTAGTTTTATCTACCACATTACCAGAAATGGTACATAATAACCCTAAACAATTCTGGTAACACCATTACCCTAGCCACCCCACTTCGCTGTCGCTGACAGACGATTATCCCCACCCTGTACCAGCACGTGATGTCACCAGAATTTAAAACAAATCGTTCCGCTCTGTGTTCACCAGAGAACCTGCGAGTGCGTTACCGAACATCACAGTCATCAGACATCATGCGATCATTACTGTTGGATGGTAATGAAATTGTGAAAGTTATAGAATAATTCTAACTGTCATCTTCCTCGCCATCGACAGCATCAATTCAAAAATACAAAAAACACAAAATATGTCTGAAGTACCATTTTCGCAGACATTTTTCAGCAGTCTCTTGAATGTCGTGTGGTTGCCCTGGACTGGAAGGTGGGCATAGTTACCTCAAGGTACCTCAAATACCAATACAAACTCCCGTCCCATTTTCTTAACTTGTGTTTGCAAAAAAATTCTAGAACATATAATCTACTACCACATTGTAAAATTCCTAACTAGCAACAAATTTTTCAATCCTCGCCAACACTGCTTCCAGAAAGGGCATTCTTGTGACACGCCACTCGCGGCATTTGTGAACGATATCTGCTCTAATATGAACACTAACACACCGGCAGATGCCTTTTTCCTAGACTTTGAAAACGCTTTTGATAAACGTCCACACAAACGCTTGCTTTTAAAACCATCCCCCCTAAATTTACACATTCAGATTTGCAATTGGATGCGTGACTTTTTAAGTAACCGCCAACAGTTTGTTTATGCCTACAACAGTGTCTCAGATACGTCCCCCGTTCTCTCTGAAGTTCCACAGGGCAGTGTCCTGGGCCCTCTGCTATTCTTGATTTACATTATTATTGTCCTACTAACATTCAGCCCAATATCCGATTATTCGCTGATGATTGCGGTTTTTACCGCCCTGTACGTCATCCTTCCGATTCTGCAATCCTTCAGTCACACCTACACTTCATTCGAACACAGTGCGAAGCGTGGTTAATGCGCTTGAGCGTTAAAAAATTGTTCTGAGCTCATTTCATCGCAAGCGGGCACACGAAACATTTAGCTATTCTGTTTGAGGTTCCAAAATTATTTTTGTTAGCCCCTAAAAATAGCTACACATCAATAGAACTTCCGACCTTTCTTGGTCATCGCACATTTTACGTGTTTCAAACAACACTATGCATGCACTCGGCTATATTTGACCAATTTAGAAATCGCTCCTCCTTCACAAAGATCCAAGCTTACTTTACACTAGTTAGGCCCAAGGTAGAGTACGCATGTTCAATTGGGACCCCTTTCAATTTAATTATACATACACAATTGAAGCCGCTCATAACCGTGCGATTAGATATATTCACTCAGACTGTTTACATTACGCTAGCGTATCTGCCCTCAAACGGCGCGAAACCTTAAAACGTAAGCCTCACGACAAAAAAATCTCGCCTTTGTCTTTTTCACCAATTCTATCACACATCTCCTCCTTCATCTTCCATTATTCCCGCCCACCGGACGTCATGCCACACTAGCCATGAAAAACTGTTTACACTCTAGAAGCGCGTACCTCTGCCCATCTGCACTCATTCTTTGTTCAAACAGCCAAGGACTGGAACGGCTTGCCCACCGACGCCATTCACCACTCCAATCCTACCAAATTGAAGGATTTCATAAATCCGCTTATTAATTGATGTATCGACCCACCCCTCATGTAATACTCTTTCTCGGGGTTTTCAGGTACAATAAAAAATAAAAATAAAAAAATAAATAAAAAAAATAAAAAAAAAAATAAATAAAAAATATAATTAAAACTGTGCATCACACCTTCCCTGTACGCACTAAAATGAAAAATTAGAAATTCTTGTTTAATAGCTTTATATAGTGATACAGGAGGTCTTATATTACACTTGGAACAAACGTTTCCCAGCTATAAATTTTTGTTTACAGGTGAAGCGGAGCTGTTAAGATCGGCATTAGCTTGTTCTTGGTGAGCCTGCTTTTTATCACCGTCAGTTTCAGACGGAAGCAGGGCCACCTACGGAGGAAATATATTGCAAGAAACTGCTCTAACACTTCTTTTGTTTGGCACGGTCTGTTTTCAAAGTCCACATCCGACAATAAATGGATAGCCGTCACACCAACTATGCAACGCGTTATGCAATGAAAAGTGCCCTTCCTAGGAGCTTCGCTAGAGACATTGCCGTTTTCTGATTTGTGACGTTATCCTTCATCACGGGGCCCCATCACAACTCCTTGCAGACCATGGTTACTTCTTTCTATCGCAAGTTTTTCCAACAGTCTTCGCTGATGTTCCACCCATCACAAGATCAGCACTGCATACCATCCTAAAACTAATGGCCTGACGGAACGACTTAACCGAACAATCAACGACATGCTGTGTATGTACGTCTCCGCAGACAACCGTGACTGGGACTTGTCTTTGCTGTACGTTTCATTTGCCTACAATTCGTCGTGCCACGATGCAGCTGGCTACTCTCCCTCCTATCTAATCTTTGGCCGCGAATCAGCATTAACACAGGGGACAGTCTCGCCGTCCCCTGTGCACACGTACGACTATACCCGCACCACCACAGCTTGTGCTGATCACGCCCGTAAAGTTGGTCCTACCCATCTCTGCTCATCCCAACTGTCCTAGAAAGATATTATGACAGCTGGCACGAAGATCGCCACTTTACATGGGGGTCACTTGTACTTCTTTGGTAGCCCTTACGCTGTGCGGCCCTGTGAAAAACACTTGTCCAGTAATCTGAGCCTTATCGCATACTTCGTGAAGTTACTCCGTTAAAATACAAAAAAGCCCGTTCAACCTGACACGTCATGCATGGGTTAGGGGTGTCGTTTATGTCACCTTTCTGAAGCCCGATCGCCCAACTTCCGCCCCAGGGTCATTAGCCCCGAGGGTGCTTCAACGGGCGGGGGGTTTTGTCACAGATGACTACGACCCCCTGAAAGGGATATAGACACCAAAGATTGTCCCCATTCCAACCTACCCACGGCCCCCCCCCCATTCATCCCCCCTCCTACTCGCACCTGCAAGTACTGTCCCCAACCCCACACTCTACCATATGATTTGGCGTGCTCCCACACACCATCTCTCCCCCCCTTCCCCCCCCACCATGAGCAGGGAAAGCATGCTAGCCAGCCGGACCCCGGCGATCAGCTTCGACTGGGTGAAAGGGGCCCCCCTGGCAGCGACCGCCCAGGGACTTCTGTACTGGGAATACCCCCATTCCATACACCAAACTAATATAAAATAATTTTATTCCTCCTCTTCTCCTATTCGCTCAAAAAATGCCGCATTTTCTTTTATTTTACGGTGTGCCAAAAAATGCATCCAACTCCAGAGTACCTTGCAGTACAGTCAAAATAAAACAGAACTTTGTTTGATTTGACGTATGCCCAAAAATGAAGTATAAAGTTCTCGCAGGGGGAAAAACCACTCGTTAAGTTTGGCACGACGGCGTTTTCAAGTGCGGTCAAAGCATTGTTCTGGATGGGCAATAAGTATTGTCAGGGTAGTATCATTCGAGTTATTGGTTACTTTTTGCAGGAATGCCGCACTTTGTACGTCCTACATAGTTCGAAGTTTTTTTTTACGTGTTTAAATACAAAAAAATAAAATGATTTAGACGCCAACCATTCTAATATTTTTCTCATATTCATCATCAACAGCCTATACATGTCACTGCAGGAGGAGGGCTTTTCCCATTAACGTTCAAACGCCCCTCTCCTGTACTGCCCGGTTTATTTGCAGTAGGTATTGAAAACCTTAGGTCGCACAGTCACCCCCTTTTGGTTTTTTTTTACCCTTTACAAAAAATTTTTGCTGCAATGTAAATGAAAAATAATTGGCATGGCTTTATATTTATGTTTATTGCACGACTAAACTTGTTGGTTTTGGTTGCCGGACGTTCTTTCCATCTCATAGTGTACCCCTGTGGCGCGAGTGGAACCCACCCAAAGAGCAACGAACCAGCGTTCCCGAAGTAAAACTGAAAAGGAAGTTAAAAACGTTTGAACAATTGGCACCATGAGCTGAATTACACGTTCTGTTCTCCTGCATATTGAACTTTTACAGCCAAGATGTATCCCCGTATCCCAAATGGCTTTATCGCCATGGGCTAAACAGATCTCCGTAATTAAAAATCGAAAGTGTCAAATCCTAACACGCCGAGCGCATGTGCCAGGCTAATCAGCCATACAGCGTACACATCCAATTTTTTTAAGGATATAAGGCCCTGCGAACAGTGGGACCTCACACCGTGTGGTCCCCGTAAGATATCTTTGCAGATGATTTTCGGAGGCTAGGCAGGATTAGCGTCACTAAATGAGCTTACTACCCAAGACCCGAGTGCACGAAAGGCAAGGCCGGACCCAGCATTTGCTGCCAGAGAATCCGAGCGTATTTTCTGTAGATTAAAAAAAAGTACCATCACTGAGGCCATCCGATCAGCAACGGTGCCCACTTTGGCGGTGATCAGTGTTCGAGATTGCCGCAAACAAGCCGTTACTCTTAACTTCGTAATGTCGTTTTTTTAAAAAACTACTGAAAAAGAAGCAAAACGGCCTCTTTGGACACACTTCTGCTGTTGAAATGCTGTTACAGCCGCTACCTTTGGTCGGTATTCCGAAGTACTTCTGTCGGGGGCAGCCGCAGGGCAGGAATAAAAAGGTGAGCCTACCAGAGTTTACTGACTAAAACGCTGAAATAAAAAAAAACGCAGGCCCATGAACTGTCATTGCGTAAACAAAAGTCACGTACTGCGAACTGACCAGGGATCACGGCGGCGGCATGCAAAATAGGGCAAGTAAGTGCCAATGCCCTGTACCCTTTTTCTTGTTATAGTAGCAGAGCACACCATCAAGCCTCTGTAGACACGGGAATCATTTTATACCCTCCATTATCATTTGTAGGGGGTTTAAAAAGCTTTGCTGACATCCACTTTCGGAGGTGGGTGGCGACCATGTCTTAGTTAAACTTTGCGTTTTTGTCAAGCCCTTTCGGGATGGCTCCCTGACCACTAGCGAGCCAAGTTTTTATGACTCGCAAGGCACTGGCACTTCGGGATTGCGGTGCACTCGCAAACGTAAGCTATACTTAAAAACCAAGAGCTATACTTAAGCCACGTAAGCCACAGAGCACTCGCTATACGTACCCATACCTTTCCGGGAATGTATTCCGGGCTCGCTACCCCTCGTGATGCAAGGTTAATTCTGAACATGAAATATGCTGAATCTCACAACGCGTGGGCTCCAAGCATAGCGATTTAATGCTTTTTCATTATTAGTTAAAGATTATTGTTGTAACCTAGATAGGGGTTAATCCTAAAAATTGCGCCCATTCTTTCTATGGTTTTGATATGGTGTAAGTGACATCGACTATAAAGGTAAACTCGCAGTGGAAAGTGATCTCCTGACTTCCATACTTTTATTTTGGTCGGGCTGTTGTATTCCTCAAGGACTATTTTGCGACACCGACGGTGGAGCGCAGTTGTACCATGTTTAGGGTATGTCACTGTATGTCAGATAGTGAATGGTGAGAAAGTTCTGGGCTGCTTTATGAAAAATAACACGGGAAACTGGGAGCAATTTTAGCCAAAACACAAGATTATTATTGGACCTCGACTCAGCATGTAGCTCAAAGTTTGCTTAAAGTTACAGATTTTCTTTAATCGAAAAGTGAATTACGTTAGTATCGCAGGTTATAATAGCAGGTTCACTTATTCACATTGTTGCTATCGTAACGCCTGTGAGTTTTGCTTACGTGGTTTTCAATACGTCTATTCTTAACTGTTTATTGCGTACTTAAAAGAAGTCTTGACCCTCAATTGAACAGGAGGTTATATTAAATAGAAATAAAGCATTGAGGCAAACGAAAGGATAATATTGTTTAGAAAAATTGCACAACATTCAATTTAAACTCAAAATAATTATGTGACAAATACACCCACGAAACGTAATGGAGCACACGTTTTTTGTAATTGTATCACAAGCTATATTATCATCTTCTTTGTTAGCCGGAACGCATGAAATGTTCTTTTATTTAGGGAGGTTATCTTCTACTACTTGAATTTTTAATTACCGGGGTTGTGCCGTTTTATTTCTACCCCTTCTACACTTCATTTCTATGGCCACATGATCGCTCCGTGTTCGAAGCATGCTCGCACCATACGGCATTAGCAGTTCGCAGACTGTCATTTCTTCTTTTTATTTTTTTATTTCTATTTACAATACTTTCAGGGCCAAGAGGTACTACTGAAAAGATTGGGGGAGGGGGGTACAGAACAATGACATCCGACAATGGTAGTACACAGGTGGAGTAAATAGTATTACTACACAGTGTTACAAATGAGGTTTTGTAAGGCAGTCTGATAGTTGCGAATGTTCTGAGATGGCAGCAGTGGAGCCGGAAAGGTGGTTCCAGCAAACGCTAGTTCTTGGAATGAAAGAATCCTTATAGGGGTTAGTCCGACAAGAAGGAACGCCAACTTTGTTTACGTGGTCTATGCGAAATGAAATATAGGTACGCGGAAGCACCAGCTTTTCTTTCAGGCGAATGATATGGAAAAGTATTTTTTGGAAAAGGTAACGACGATGACATTTGCAAAGTGCTGACAAGTGAGACAGGCCAAGAACAGATTTCATTGAGGTGACACTAGTGTTACGGCTATAGTTTGATAAAATGAAACGAGTCGCACGATTCTGAATGGCTTGAATAGATTGGGAGAGCGTGATTTGGCCGGGATCATAGATAGCGCAGGCGTACTCTAACTTTGGACGAACAAGTGACTTCTAAAGGGTTAATATAACATCTGACGGCACGAAGTAGAAGTTCCCGCGCCAGTATCCATGCATGCGATTAGCATTGTTATGTATTCTATATGCTTATTCCAATTGAGATCTTTTGTGATATGAAGCCAGAGATATCTGTAAGAGTCAACGGAAGAGAGGGGAATATTGTTCAAATGATACGCTTGCGGTTTCTTATGCAGCCTAGATATTCGCATGGTTTTGCATTTATTTATATTTAGTTTCATAAACCATTTTTCGCACCAATTAAAAACGCTCTTAAGATATTCCTGGAGTTCATGCAAATCATTGGGGCCGTCAATTTTGTGGTATAAGACACAATCATCTGCAAACAAATAAATGGTTGAGAAAATGACGCAGCTGGGAAGGTCATGTACATAAACGAGAAAAAGAAACGGCCCCAGAACTGACCCTTGCGGCACACCAGAAAAGACAGGAGATGAAGCGGATGAATAACCAATAGCAATGACATATTGCGTGCAGTTAGAAAGGAAACTTTTGATCCAAACGAGTACAGTGTAAGCTATGTTTAGCTTGCAGAGTTGATTGATAAGTAAACCATGAGAGACACAATGGGGGGTACCTAACTTGCTCGCCATTAGAGTAAACAATCACAGGCGAGGCTTCTTTGTTTTCTGAAAAAGGATAGAACGCTGACCTGAAATACAACGTCGTGTTCAGATGACTTTCTTTGAAAAGGTATTCGTTTCAGGAGGTTCAAAAACATCCAACATCCAGCAGGTGCTGTAAAAATTTTATTTTCCATTTGAACACCGTAGAGTTTAGCTTGAAGTGTTGCAGAGAGAGTAATATTTCAGAGGCTTTTAAGGAGTATCCGCGATTTCGTCACCCCGATGGCCATTCTTGATACTGGTCAGGTGGCGCCGAGCGAAGAGGTGTATAATTCATGCTCTAAAGCTGTAGGGCACGTACTAGAGTCCAGATCGGCCTATTTCGCTGGTGGGTACTGCGCGCACACATAATCCGGCTGTATCTGTTCCGTTAGTGTGTAACAGCCCTTGAGTATAGCGAATTGCGTGGAATTAACACCGGCGGGGCTTTCTTTGCTCGTTGCACGTTGGAGTGTATGCGCTATCACGGCTAAGGCCGTTTTGAGAACCGTAAACGTTAGTATAAGCGAAGTTTCTGGCACCTGCTAACACCTTCAGTCCGAAAATTGCGAGTCTAGGGCTTATTTGAAAGAATTCTGGGAAATAATACACCGATACCTTTGCGCATGCGCAGGTATGTGCTTCCGTGTTAGTTGCTGCGATATATTGCGGCTGTTTTGCCGCTCCAGACTCAGGTAGGTAACGCTAGATACCGGATTAAGGCCCCTTGTTTATCAAGCCCTCATAGCTTTCGCGTTTAGCAGGATTTATAAAACGACTGCCGACGCTCCAAAAAACACCTTTTCGCGTGGTCCACGACCGTTCTTACACAATGTCATGTTTACTTTATTTTTGCTGAATCATCTACAAGAAATCATAAAGCGCTGTTTGCCATGCGCTCTTCAAAGCAGCATTCTTGGCTCTTGCTTGAAAATTGATTCGTTGACACATTTTCTTTGGGCTCCATCGCCTGCATATCTGCAAGGGCAACCTCGTGGACAGGAGTCTTCAGCGCCGATTTTGTAGCACTAGAAATATACGCACAAAGAACATTGAGCATGACCACCCTAAGATCTAATAAAACGCCAGGTAGTTGGTAAATTGGAAACTCATACACCCCATTTACCGCCAAGCAAAATTATTGTACCGTCGGGGGTGGTAGCGCTAGAAGAGTTTGGTTACTAAAATGTGACATGAATGGCCCAGAATAAATTTGAAAGGTACTTCACTGTGCCTCAACACGTGAATCCCGAAGGGCGTATTTTCACAACGAAAGCTGTCAGAAGTATTACTATTATGCCGTAATTGGAGCATTGCTTTAGATGTCAGCAGCTGCCGCTAGGAGAACAGCCTTCTGAAGGCATGAATTCACAGTTATTATTCAGAATATTCCTTTTCAGTTTTATGGGAGCCATTGAGCTGCGCAGACGTGCCCTATCTTACGATTCAGGAAGCGATGAAACTGATAAAACTGGCGGGATTGTCTTAACAGCAGTCAGATTTAACTTCTCGGAGAACAATTGGCGTTGGGAATAGAATAAATAGCTCTTGATATAGTGCAAAAATGAAATAAAAAGTTACTGAAATTGTCCCCAGTTGCGCACTGTGGTACGATCCCGCCAACCCTATACGCTGTTTCTATGTCTAGATCACTAGTGTTCTAGCGTACCGGAAAGAGTATGCTACGTTACGATACCGCGTACTGGGACCGACCTGCGCATGCGCAGGCGTGAAGGCTATTTCTCCCACTGGTGGGGACCGTAAGCATGTTTTAGGTAAGTGTAATGGCATCATGTACAGCTTGTTGCTTATGGAGCATGGTCGCATTGGAAGCCTTTGAAAGCCACAGTTGTCAATGTGTACGTTTTGAGCGCGCCCGCTCAATATTCCCTGTTGCGTCACCCGATATACAGTAGGAAGAGCAAGGCCATGTAGTTCAAATCCTCATCAGGGGTGTGGCGCACAGAAGCGGCGTTGTAGTTGTGGTAGCGCACGAGCTTCAAACGGAGCCTGGCAGTAGACAACAGGAAACATTTACCCGTAGGAGGCCGACGTGGCTTAAGCTGGGCAAACCCTGCAAATTGTTTTTTACTGTTTTTGGAAAGCGCCGGTGCTTATCGGGTGGACTGTAGAGTAACCTGGATGCCAGCTCACCATGCAGGGTATAGACAAGATTTTAGCGGTCGCGTGCCTCCGCTACTAGATCAAAGTTCACTACGCATAGTTGTTTTCGTTTCCCTGAAGAATAAGCTCCCCGAGCTAGTTAAGATGATTCTTACTTCGCGAGTAGAGGGTGTTGCGCAAACAAATAACAGCATCGTCTTGCTACAGTAACTTCGGGCGTCACTGAGCGATTTACCCAGAATGGCGGCGTCTACGAACATGTGTCCCAACGTTGAACGGGAGATAAGCCTGCTAATCGGCGTACCTTGGGCGGCGGCCAGAGACGTAAGCACACCCGACGTCTTGAGAACGATAAAGAGCCGGAGGGAAGAACTTGACTGTGGATGTTGGGACATTTTCGGGTTCGCGACAGAAAACTTTAAACAGGAGGTGTAGGTTAGGGCCACACGTGCTGCGGTAACAAGACGGATTTTAAATCATATATTGTCGTAGGAAAAAAAAAGGTGGCAAGAAGTGAAGTCCGTGGATTGTGATTGCTTACGTTAACGTGGTCTCTACCGAACTTCCGTGAATGGCGGCAGTAAAAACAAACTTTGGAGGCATTTTGTGCAAACACCATCCTAATTATGCACACTATGGCACGACGCGTCGTGAGTAACGTATATTCCAGCAAAATACTGCCCAAGAAAAAAAAAGAAAATGTGCCCACTTTATCCACCCGGTCTATCACACAACGTCAAAGAATCTTCTTTTCTCTCACAATATCCCAAAACAATCACGTCTCTTTTTTAAGGAAATTTTTTTTTTCTTCGCGAGCATTTTCGAACGAGGATATTTCTACTCAGAAGCTATTACACAAAACAGACCTCATCTTAAAAGCCACCTCAAAAAATTCATCCTTACTTTGGGGATTTCGCGTATGGACAAAGGTTCTTATTGTGTTAAAGAAAGGCGCCCATGCGGCATTTTTAATCAACATTTCATACAATTTGGTCTTTAATGTGCCGATGATGCCAGAGAGCTTTGTAGCGCGCCATAGTTAAAGGCTAAGTAATAACTTCGACAACCTGGAATCTTTTGCGTGAGCCGGAATCTCTACACACTAGCCTCTTTGCTTTTCCATTCCGGCTGAAATGTAGCCACCGCGTCCGCTTTGAACCACGCATCATTGGGCTCAGCTGCACAACGCCTTAACCACTGAGCCACCATAGGCGGATCTCTTTGTCAATATCTAAATGAAGCTCCTCTGCAAGAGAACTCCGGCGGGACTTATAGTTGTCAGTGTTGTATGTCACAGTTACAGTAATACTGGCGGTATATATTACAATACCAAGACGCCTCAAGGCATTGATTACCTAGCTTTCGCTGCAATATATCCACGCGCTACGCCAACAAAGCTTGTTAACTGCTTTTTTCTCTTGTGTGATACTCTTGGTTCCTAATGTCGCAGGGTCACAGAAAAAAATTCAACGTCGCATCGTACAAGTACAAGCACAGCGCTGGAAATCGTTCTTCGAGACACTTGATCCTCGGAAACCTCTATCTAACATCTGGACACTGTCAGGGGCCTTCGAACAACAACACAGCAACGTCGGCCTTTCAGTGCTTTGGCGCTTCATCAGAAACGCCGAGAGGTTGACGTAGCGGAGGCCTTTTGCTTAAGAATCGCCAATGGTCCAGCTTCAACCAGCCAAGCAGACATACGCGTCATCCCCGTATCACGCGACTTCTGTATGGACGTCCCATTTTCACTGGAAGAGCTCGATGCGGCGTTACATCTGTGCCGAAGTAGATCTTCACCACGACCAGACGGAGTGACGTACGCCGCCCTGCGTCATCACGGCAAAGAAGCCCGTCACACTCTTGTGTATCGGCTGAACCAGTCATGGCACGATGGTTTGGTCCCTGAGGATTGGAAGACTAACCGCCTAGTCCCAGTTCTTAAAGCAGGCAAGTCTCCCCTTGACCCGGCATTATATCGACCTATAGCCCTTGCAAGCTGCATTGGAAAATTTATGGCAAGGATGGTTGTACGTCGTTTGGACTGGTACCTTGAGCACCGTAAAATTTACCCCATGCTATGGCTTGATTGCGACGCGAACGTTCATCCATCGACAACGTAATTGACCTTGTGACATCGGTACAGCACAACAAATCACTCAAACGTTTGTCAGCCGCTTTGTTTCTAGACATAAAAGGAGCGTACGATAACGTAATACATGACGCCGTTCAGGGTGGCCTACAAGATGCAGGAGTCGGTGGACGGACATTTAGATGAATCCAAAGCTTTCTATCAGGAAGATATTTTTTCGTTGAGACTTCAGATGGTCCAACTCCGCAGCACTTTGTTTCTCGTGGAGTCCCGCAAGGAAGTGTGCTTAGCCCTACATTGTTTAACCTCACGTTGATAGGACTCACTACCGCATTACCAACCAACGTCCACCTCTCCATCTATGCTGATGACATGTGCATTTGGGCATCAGGAGTTTCACGCCCTCAGATTCGGGCCCGACTTAAGAAAGCCGCAACACTAACATCTTTGTTCCTGCGTCGAAAAAGCCTGGAAATATCTCCGGAGAAATGTGCACTGGTTGCTTTGACCCGCAAAAAAATGTCGCAGTATAAGATTTCTTTAAATGGACAACATATTCCTTACGTCAAAAGTCACCGTTTTTTTTGGAGTTATCGTGGACCGGGATTTATCATAGACTCCTCAAGTTTTATACCTGAAAAAAAGGCTAACGGCAGTGGTCCAGCTATTCAAGTTTCTGGCCGGAAAGACGTGGGTTGTCTCCGTGCACTCAATGTTACGCCTGTACGATGCCCTGTTTCTCGGTGTTTTGCGTTACAGCCTGCCTGTATTAACCAGCACATGTAAAACCAACCTACAGGCAATTCAGGCCATACCGGCCCAGGGTCTTCGTACCTGTCTCGGTCTTCCGCGTTGCGCCTCAACTGTGGCTACAATTTGCGTTGCAAGGAATCACCCGATCACAACTCACATGACAGTGGAGACACTGAGGGCACACATTAGGCAACTCACCCGGTTGCCCCATCACCACCTTGCATCCCTGCCTTCAACACGACCGCAGGCATCTTTTTGTAAGGTGGTTACCGCTCACAGTGGGAGCTTGCCACCGAGCTATACACCTCCGTCTCGGCCCTTGTCACCACTTTGGTGCCTGTCACAGCCACAACTGCACTTAAACATCCCGGGAATAAAAAAAAAGCAGACCTTCCACCTATTGGTCTTCAACAGCTATCTCTACTCTTGCTACATGAGCCACACAGCGACCGGGTCCATGTCTACACGGATGGGTAAGTCACCACGTCCAGTTCTGCCGGTGCTGTTATGATACCACAGAAGTCGACCGAAATTCATTTTAAGCTTTCAAACTCGACGACGTCCACCGCTTCTGAATTGGCAGCTATTCGGGAGGCCCTTCTATTCATCCAGCGGCAATCGCCAGAAAATGGGTTTTGCTATGCGACTCGAGGTCCGCTCTTCAGTGCATCAAATCTGCCCTCCGCCGCGGCCCATACGAACAACTTGTGGCTGAAATCCGGTGCTTATATGACACATTAGTCAGGCATAGACATGATATCGTTTTCCAGTGGCTCCCAAGCCACTGCGGCATTACTGGGAATAAACAGGCGGATAGAGCGGCTCATGGCGCCCACACAAGTGCAAGATTGACCCGCATCCCTCTATCACGCACTGATGCAGCAAGGTCGCTGCGGTCCATTGCCCGGGAAGTCACTCTCGCTAAGTGGAATACACCCGAGTTCTCCAACGCTCGTCTTTACTCGCTCGACCCAGATTTGCAGCGCCACCTACCTAATAACGTGCCACGCTCGGACGTCACCTTACTTTGTCGCCTGTGGCTAGGTGTTGCCTTCACCGGTGCTTACTCCTACACCATTGGAATGGCCAACAGCCCTGATTGTGATATGTGCGCCACCGACGAGACGATTGAACACCTTCTGTACCATTGTGACCGCTTTATAACGCCGAGGCAACAGCTCTCCACCACACTTCGCCGACTCGACGACCTCCCCTTTACAGCGCAGACAATTTTGTGCCATAGGCGTTGTCCGACACAGGCCGAAAAGGCTATAAAAGCCCTACTGCTCTTTTTGAAGGACACGGGCCTGTCTGAACGATTGTAGGGACATTACTATAGTGCAGTGTTCTTAGTTCGCCCATTTTATCAGTGGACTATATTAGTTTTGTGCACTTACTGGTTGTGTGCGTTGTTTGTACCGCCTTTATAGTTGCCTGGTCACACCTTGTGTTTTTTCTACTTTTCTTTCTCTCATTTTCTACTTTATTATGTACCGCTGTGCTTTCTTTCCCTTTCATTTCCCGTATCCCCTCCACCATGAGTAGGGTGCCAACCGGACAGTATTCTGGTTAACCTCCCTGCCTTTCCTGTACTATTCCTTCCTTCATTAATGTTCTGCATATGGTGCATTATCTGTATCGGCGGTACATTATGGCATTACGTGTTGTGGTATATTTCGGTAATTAAAAAAAATTATGCCTTCGAAATTTCTAACTGCCCATTTTTTTGCTGGAGTTCTTCAGTTCCGTCTCGTGCAAATAGTTTATAAGCATGTCTGCAACAGTATTTCTTAATACGGTTGTACAGAACCCTTTAATGAAAAGAACTCGTGACTAGTTTTTTAAACGTGTAAGCGAAAAGCCTAATATGAGATTTCATTTTTCTGCTTAAAATTGCGCACTGGTGCACCTACTGTGAATACATGTATAGAAGAATATCGGCTGTTTGTAACCAGGCGAGTGAACTGCTTATTTGAATGCAACCGGATAACATAAAGCATGATTTTCATTGTTGTTGCACCGCCGTTTTTTGGGGGTAATGTAATCCCGATTACCATCGCGAATATTTTTTGATACGTTCTATGGCTTCAAATTTTTCACCGCGTACAACAAAGAGGTGACTCTCTACGATTCGGTGATGATGTTCGGTCTCCACAACACCTGCTGTTCATCGATGACCTTGATAAACGATGATATGGACGTGAGCCCGCCAACTCAGTAATGTATAAAGAGTACAGTGAATTCTCGCTGATACTTTTTCACAGGACCAGAAAATAAAAGGTAATATACAAGAATCGTGTGATGCAAAATGTTGAAAAAAGGCTGGAAAATTTACATACACCCAAGAACTATCCTTTATTGAGCAACATTGAAGTAGCTGGTCAATTTCCGCTGCACGTTTTTTTAATGTCTAGGAATAAATTGTTCTCAACCGTAAAAATAAAAGCTGCAGTTTGCTCGCACAGCACTGCCTTCAAGAAAAATAAAGTGCGTGCAGGTGTTAGCGTACAGTCGCTTGCTGTCGAACACCGCTCGCAATAACTGTATCCGGCATTTATTGGGCAGTCGTCATCGCCATCATCATCCGCAACGGCCGCCACACCACTGCACTCCGCAATGATATCTTGCACGGTGCACAATTATAGGTTGCCGAGTCTTCGTCCACACCCCATTGAGTGTGTCACCAACGCCATCAGTTCTGCAGTGTGTAGGTATCCGACGCTACACAAGACTGCATCACTTTTCTCATCATAAGGCAGCTAAAGATCTGGCAAATCAACATCCTTAACATAGTGGTCAAGCAGTATGAAGTCACCGCGTACATTGCAGGGTCAGATAACTCAAGCAAGAGTATAATCACAAAGCATGCGGCTAATACCACCACGGACGAACGTATAGAGCATCAGTGGTCACTAAACCATGAAATCATCCACGCCAGGATGGTGGGCAAACCTACAACTACCATCCGTACCTTCGCGGGTCTCCGTGTACCTCATTACGTCCACTATTACGGTGGAGAACACCGTTGCGGCACATATTGACCTCGCCACCAAATAAGCCGTATATGCCTTTAGCTAGGCCATCGAGCTGATGTCTGCCCGAGTCGGGACATCAAGAGGTGAAGTTGTGGCACGATGAACCCACTGGCAGATCACGTGTGCGTTCCCCACTCCGCCAACTGCCAGGAAGTCCACCCGCCCACGGGTCCACGCTGCCCGGATCGCTGACGGGGCTCTTATAACGCGGCCTAAGCCAATGAGCCATCGCCAGTCCAGGGTACCAGAGTACAGCCGGGAGGCCAGCGACCGCCGCGGAAACCAAGCTTCCCCTAACTCCCGGCCTCAGAGCACCAGCCTCAAGGTGCGCTGGGCAGAGCAGTTTACTCTCTACTGTTCCAACGACACCTCGCCTCGCCCCATCTCAACACCGTCACCTAGGTCCACACAAGTACCTACATTGCCTTGTGAACTGCAGAACAAATTCACGGCCGCCATACTAAACTGCAGGCAGATGTCGACGCACGCACGAGCAATACCACACGAAACTGCCACCATCGCGACAATTTCGAGCCATCTACGGACGCAGCGCGAGACCTTTGAGAACGAACTCCGAAGCGTCGTAATTGCTAACATCTGCGAGGGCCTTCAACTACCTCAACCCCAGCCGATTCTCCCACGCACCTCGTTGAGACACACGGAGACAGATATCACCGGGACTTACACCGCGTCCGCCCATCCTTTGGAACCACAACGCATCACACCGACAATGCTCCAAAGGCACCCCTAAATGCAATCCGCGCTTCGGCAACAGCTTTTCTTCCAATATTGTCTACATTACCAAGTCTCAAGGTTCAAACCCCACCCACCCATCGTAACATGGATAGTAAGTCTGGAACACCAAAACCACATTCCGCCGTAATCCAGAACCGCTGCGCATTTGGCAATGGCATTGTACGCGCTAGCGTGGCTGGAAAGTGGCGCCATTGCAATATATAACGATGCACTAAAATTTCCTAGACAAGTCGGAGGCGATTTTTCAGGCAAGTCTACTGACATTTCCAGACAAGATGATGGCAGTCATTGATCACTCTCCAAGCAGTGCCCATCACATCCCGCACGTTTTACTTGAAATCATCCCGAATATTCGAACGCAAAAAGGTGTACACGTCCTGACCATAAATAGCAAGCATCAAGCAAGACGCTACAGATTGGATAATGTCATCGATAGCACACTCTCATTAGTAAAACGAACCGGCACCCTCGTACTTATAG
The DNA here is from genome assembly GCA_013339765.2 of Haemaphysalis longicornis. Lineage (NCBI taxonomy): Eukaryota > Metazoa > Arthropoda > Arachnida > Ixodida > Ixodidae > Haemaphysalis > Haemaphysalis longicornis. The sequence goes on along the minus strand of CM023453.1, from coordinate 134,099,236 downwards.
TAGGTGACTTCAGCGAACCCCACCCGTCATGGCGGCGCATGGGAGAAAATAAAAAGGAACAAAAGCTAGCCCTCTCCAAAGGCGGGTGCTAGCTTACGCTCCTTACAGAACCTGGGCAGCCCACTCGCCTAGGTTAAAGGGACACACAGGATACATGTCCGGACCTGAGTCTGACCCATGGCCTTAGCCCTCCTGGCAGCCAAACCTTGGAGTTCCACTGGGCAGTGATCACTGGATCGTTTTGAGGAAGATAGCGGACTTCGGCGGAATGTTTCCAACCAATCGGTTCCAATCACCGACTGGGGCACGTTCCGCAAGCGTCGGGTCCTGCCTAGTGGCGATTGGCGACCCCGAGTAATCGCCTCTTCCATCTCTCCCATACTGGATAAAACAAGTGCAAAGTGATCTGGCCGACTCTACTATTCAAATTCAAATTCATCTTTTTTTTCCAGAAAAAAGATTGTCTGGATGGTCGCCAGGGCTAAAAGCTGAAAACGAACAGCTTGACTGGGCCCAGGAGACCGTTTCGAAGCCGCGGCACAACAGAAACAAAACATAATAATACACAAAGTGAAAGCTGCATCCAAAATAGCAAAATTACAAGAAATATCTATAAAACACTATTATACAGTAATACAGAAAGCAACTTCCCAGCAATGCAACTTACAACAATTGCAGGGATCAAAACAACAGATACAACGAGAGATTACCCTACAACAACTTACAACAGATTAAAGAGTTTCGTTTTTAGAATTAAACAAAGATGGCTGCGTAACAAAGGCAAACAAATACAATTGACCATAGGTATTAACACCAGTTTCCGTCATACACACCTGCAAAGGCAAATCGACACAAATGCTAGTATAACGTAATACCATGTAACCGCGCAATAAGTTTCCATTTACAGCGTGCAGGAAAAAAAAACAGTGACCATATCATGAAATACGTTGGAGTCTAGATGATGCGTTTTTTTTAAAAAAAAAAACAACAAAGAAACGACACATTAATAAGAGAATCTCAAAGGCGAACGAGTCACAACACAATTTTACCTTTCATTTACATAGAAAATACCCGTCGCCCAAATCGCCTGTTTCATTTATCGCGTAGCGATATCGGCAGAAACCAGACATACAAACAGAGGTAGACTAATTTAAAGCTGTATAAAATACGACTCCAATTCCTTGCGGTTTAGGCCTAAAAGCTGAGGGAATTTGTTGAGGTAGTAAGGAATGTTGTACGCTAGCGCTTGATATCTGTAAAACGTGCGAAACTGGGGATGGCCCAAGTGTCATTACTTCTGGTATTGACAAGAATATTTCTACGTTGTAGTGAAGCCAAGCCTTTATCCGGTTGATCACCAAATCAGAGGAAAAAAAAAAGCAGCTTCAATAGGCGATATATATAGTTGAAAAAAAACCTGAACTACTGCCTGAGGTTCCATATTTCCTATATGTCGAATAATCCTTTTTTTCAAAAATAAAAGCTTTTTAGGTTTGTATGTGTAGTTGTCGACCAGACCAATGAACAGTAGTTTAAATGTGAGCTAAAAAGGGGTTATATATGTAAATTTTTTAAATTTTTGCGAAAAAAAAAAACGACAGCCTGATAAACACCCCTAATTGAGGATAGTTTCTTAGACAGGTAATTTATATGAGCGTCCCAACTTAGGGGTGAGGAAAAATATACACCAAGAATTTTGAATTCGGAAAAAACCTCAACTTCGTTGGAATCTAGGCGGAGGGTACTAGTTAACATGATATTTTTATTTCTAGCTGTAAAGATAACCGCTTTAGTTTTTGAAGGAATAATTTTAAGCCTATTCATCTTCGCCCACTGGATAGCTTTGATAAAACGTCATTACATATCTCTATTGTATCACTAATGTCATGGCCCGAAATAAGGAGCGTGCTATCGTCAGCATAGATAATATATTTAGGATCTGCATCGATATCAACAATATCATTATTGTACGAGTTAAATAAAAGAGGCCCCAATATACTCCCTTGTGGTACACCATGTCTAATAGGCAGAAAGGCCGATTTAAAGTTCTGGATGTGAACATATTGCGCCTGTCTTTTAAATACGACCTAATGAGGTTTAAACCTTTTCCGCGAATCCAGTAGCGGTTTAGCTTATCAAATAAAATACTGTGAATAATGGAGTCGAAAGTTTTTGCTAAGATCGGCAAAAATCGCAACAGAAAAAAATTTTTTTTCCAATGTTCTGTAATAGATTTTTTTTTTAAGGTAAGCAGAGCATTTTAAGTTGATCTACCTTTCCAAAATTTCCAAATTGTTAGTCAGTTATGATTCCTTTTTTGTCAAAAAATTTTGGAATACGAGTGAAAATTACTTTTTCGAGTCCTTTCGAGAAGACTGGCCAAATCGATATTGGCTTTGTTTGTAGGCAGATTTGGGTTTTCCCCCCTTTGTAAATCACGGACACCCTGGACCGTTTCATTGCACTAGGGAAAGTACCAGATTCCAGAGCCAAGTTAAATATATGTGTTAGTACAGATACAATTGATGGCAGTACATATTTAAATTTGGAAGTATCTGCAAATTGTCTACATCTAATGCTCGTGAGTTTCGCAGTCCCGTAAAGACAGCAAGAACGTCGCACTCATCAGTGGGTTCGAGAAATATACTATTAGGAACAAAACCCAATTCTTTGGTCGGTCAGCTCAAGAGCATCGTTGGGAGAAGCGGAAAACATTTACAAAATAAGAGTTCATATAATCGGCAAGGGCTGTGCCCTCAATTCCTGACCATTCAATAACATCGCTTTGGGGCAGGATATTGTTCTTTTCACGTCCCAAAACGTTGTTTATTACTTTCCATGCTGCTTCTGGACGTTGTTTGTTTATGTTCTCAAATAAATGTTCGTAATATTGAAACTTTGCTTGTCGAAGTTCTTTATTTATTTGGGTTTTGAAACTTTTTAAATTCTAGGAACTTGTCTTTCGAGCGTGTGCGCAAAAAAATCTGATCAATACGATTTTTATCTTTGACCCTTTTTTTAAAAGTTCTCCAGTTATCCAAGGCTTTCGCGCTTTTTTTTATGATCTATATACCCTGAACGGGGAAATGTTTTGAAAAGATGTGGATGAATATCTTGGGGGAATTCATTATAGCGTCGTCTGATTTTATGTTTAACAAAAATCCACTGTTGCGAAGCTATTTCACGCCTAAAAGACTCAAGACAACCCTCGGTCACATTGCACTGTGACTGCTGGGTTTTTTCTTTTTTTTTTTGCGTATTCACTTTGGTGTGTTAAAAATACGGGGGAATGGTCACTAATATTACATGAAATAGTACCAGCGCTAAGGATCACTGTGCTAATGTTTGTTAATTTAAAATATCTAACGCTGTTGATGAAGAGCTTGTAATACGGGGTTTCAGTGAATATTTCATTTGTTAAAGCGGATGACAGCATGTAACCTTTTTGGGGACATGTAATCCTTTTGTAATCCTTGTAAAACATGTAATCCTTTTGTAAGGCTTTAACAGCGTTTGTGCGGGAGAAGACCGAATACGTGGTTTTAGACCGGAGTATTGAAGCGCCGAAGTTCTTTACGAAATAATATAAGGTTATGAAATGGGTGAGGTCGCTCACATTCTGTCAAAAGGAAAGAGAATAAGATTTAAGCATTTCCAAGGCGCAAGCAATACTCGCTAGGACTGAGCATATCACACTAAGAGAAAAGGTAGTCTTTGCTATCTTTACGGAGTCGTTGGCTTGCTACAGAATTGACCACCTTTGGACTCTTAAAGAGAGATTCTCCAGAATTTGTTTCAAAGAGAGTCCCTGGACTCCTAAAAAAGGAGCCGTTACTAACAGTTAAAAGAGCGGCTGCAGCACTCCATTGGGTGTACTCATAGTGACTCCAAAAAAGCAAACAAAAAAATCCGAATGGTTATGTTATGATCCCAATAATAATAGTCTTCCTAACCCTTTTTGGAAGGGTCTTGTCCTTTGTTACAACTGTGAAAAAGAGTATGCAGGATTCTGTAGAAGTAGTCACCACGACTCCTAATTTTAAAATAAAAAGAGTCGTAACTTTGCGACTCTATCAAATGTAGTCACACCGACTCTACATGAAAAACAGTCCCGTGACTCTGCCAGCTTAAGATTCAACAAAGAGTATGCAGGACTGCTGAATGCAGTCATACCGACATCGAATCTGTAAACAAAGAGAGTCTGCTCGACTACTGGATGGCGCCAGCCTAATGTCACTGCGACTCCAGGTAGTGCCGTGACTTCTGTTACACCAAGATTAGAGATAGAGCCTACATACTTCCAACGCACAGTTACCGAGAATAAAAATCTGCAAGAAAATGTTCCATTCGCCTATTTTATGACTCGAGCAAACAGAATCCCTTCAGAGTCGAAAGGGTAAAAAAATCCATACATATACTACAGTGACCCTATAAGATAAGCCCTGGATACATGCAAGAAACATCTGTGAAATGTACCAAAACAACTCTTTTATAGGTTAAAGGGACACACAGGATACATGTCCGGACCTGAGTCTGACCCATGGCCTTAGCCCTCCTGGCAGCCAAACCTTGGAGTTCCACTGGGCAGTGATCACTGGATCGTTTTGAGGAAGATAGCGGACTTCGGCGGAATGTTTCCAACCAATCGGTTCCAATCACCGACTGGGGCACGTTCCGCAAGCGTCGGGTCCTGCCTAGTGGCGATTGGCGACCCCGAGTAATCGCCTCTTCCATCTCTCCCATACTGGATAAAACAAGTGCAAAGTGATCTGGCCGACTCTACTATTCAAATTCAAATTCAAATTCATCTTTATTTTCCAGAAAAAAGTTTGTCTGGATGGTCCCAGGGCTAAAAGCTGAAAACGAACAGCTTGACTGGGCCCAGGTGACCTTTTTGAAGCCGCGGCACAACAGAAACAAAACATGATAATACACAAAGTGATTGCTGCACCCAAAAAGCAAATTACAAAAATATCTTTAACACTATTATACAGTAATACAGAAAGCACTTACGCACGCTTTAAAATGCAATTTAAAAACAATTGCAGGGATAAAAACAACAGATACAACGAGAGATTACCCTACAACAACTTACAACAGATTAAAGAGTTTCGTTTTTAGAATAAACAAAGATGGCTGCGTACCAAAGGAAACAAATACAATTGACCATAGGTATTAACACCAGTTTCCGTCATACACACCTGCAAAGGCAAATCGACACAAATGCTAGTATAACGTAATACCATGTAACCGCGCAATAAGATCCATTTACAGCGTGCAGGAAAAAAAACAGTGACCATATCATGAAATACGTTGGAGTCTAGATGATGCGTTTTTTTTCAAAAAAAAAAACAAAAAAGAAACGACACATTAATAAGAGAATCTCAAAGGCGAACGAGTCACAACACAATTTTACCTTTCATTTACATAGAACTACCCGTCGCCCAAATCGCCTGTTTCATTTATCGCGTAGCGATATCGGCAGAAACCAGACATAAAACAGAGGTAGACTAATTTAAAGCTGTATAAAATACGACTCCAATTCCTTGCGGTTTAGGCCTAAAAGCTGGGGAATTTGTTGAGGTAGTAAGGAATGTTGTACGCTAGCGCTTGATATCTGTAAAACGTGCGAAACTGCGGGATGGCCCAAGTGTCATTACTTCTGGTATTGACAAGAATATTTCTAGTTGTAGTGAAGCCAACCCTTTTATCCGGTTGATCACCAAATCAGGGGAAAAAAAATAGCAGCTTCAATAGGCGATTATATAGTTGAAATAAACCTGAACTACTGCCTGAGGTTCCATATTTCCTATATGTCGAATAACCCTTTTTTTCAAACTAAAAGCTTATTGAGGTTTGTATGTGTAGTTGTCGACCAGACCAATGAACAGTAGTTTAAAGTGAGCAAAATAGGGAGTTATATATTTTAATTTTTAATTTCTGCGAAAAAAAAAAACGCAGCCTGATAAACACCGTAATTGAGGATAGTTTCTTAGACAGGTAATTTATATGAGCGTCCCAACTTAGGTGTGAGGAAAAATTACACCAAGAATTTTGAATTCGGAACAACCTCAACTCCGTTGGAATCTAGGCGGAGGGTACTAGTTAACATGATATTTTTTTTTCTAGTTTAAAAAAAAACCGCTTTAGTTTTTGAAGGAATAATTTTAGCCTATTCATCTTCGCCCACATGGATAGCTTTGATAAAACGTCATTACATTCTCTATTGTATCACTAATGTCATGGCCCGAAATAAGGAGCGTGCTATGTCAGCATAGATAATATATTTAGGATCTGCATCGATATCAACAATATCATTATTGTACGAGTTAAATAAAAGAGGCCCCAATATACTCCCTTGTGGTACACCATGTCTAATAGGCAGAAAGGCCGATTTAAAGTTCTGGATGTGAACATATTGCGCCTGTCTTTTAAATACGACCTAATGAGGTTTAAACCTTTTCCGCGAATCCGTAGCGGTTTAGCTTATCAAATAAAATACTGTGAATAATGGAGTCGAAAGCTTTGCTAAGATCGGCAAAAATCGCAACAGAAAAAAATTTTTTTTCCAATGTTCTGTAAAGATATTTTTTAAGGTAAGCAGAGCATTTTAATTTGATCTACCTTTCCAAAATCCAAATTGTTAGTCAGTTATGTTTCCTTTTTTGTCAAAAAATTTTTGAATACGAGTAAAAATTACTTTTTCGAGTCCTTTCGAGAAGACTGGCCAAATCGATATTGGCTGTTTGTAGGCAGATTTCGGTTTCCCCTTTGTAAATCACGGACACCCTGGACCGTTTCATTGCACTAGGGAAAGTACCAGATTCCAGAGCCAAGTTAAATATATGTGTTAGTACAGATACAATTGATGGCAGTACATATTTAAATTGGAAGTATCTGCAAATTGTCTACATCTAATGCTCGTGAGTTTCGCAGTCCCGTAAAGACAGCAAGAACGTCGCATCATCAGTCGTTCGAGAAATATACTATTAGGAACACAACAATTCTTTGGTCGGTCAGCTCAAGAGCATCTTTGGGAGAAGCGGCAACATTTACAAAATAAGAGTTCATATAATCGGCAAGGGCTGTGCCCTCAATTCCTGACCATTCAATAACATCCATGGGGCAGGATATTGTTCTTTTCACGTCCCAAAACTTGTTTTACTTTCCATGCTGCTTCTGGACGTTGTTTGTTTATGTTCTCAAATAAATGTTCGTAATATTGAAACTTTGCTTGTCGAATTTCTTTATTTTTTTGGGTTTCGAAACTTTTTAAATTCTAGGAACTTGTCTTTCGAGCGTGTGCGAAAAAAACTCTGATCAATACGATTTTTATCTTTGACCTTTTTTAAATGTTCCCCAGTTATCCAAGGCTTTCGCGTTTTTTTTGATGATCTTATACCCTGAAGGGGAAGTTTTTAAAATAGATGTGGATGAATATTTTGGTGAATTCATTATAGCGTCGTCTGATTTTATTTTAACAAAAATCCACTGTTGCGAAGCTATTTCACGCCTAAAAGACTCAAGACAACCCTCGGTCACATTGCACTGTGACTGCGGGATTTTTTCTTTTTTTCTTGCGTATTCACTTTGGTGTGTTAAAAATACGGGCAATGGTCACTAATATTACATAAAATAGTACCAGCGCTAAGGATCACTGTGCTAATGTTTGTTATTAATATATCTAACGCTTTTGATGAAGAGCTTGTAATACGGGTTGCAGTGGACATTACATTTGTTAAAGCGGATGACAGCATGTAACCTTTTGTTACATGTAATCCTTTTGTAATCCTTGTAAAACATGTAATCCTTTTGTAAGGCTTTAACAGCGTTTGTGCGGGAGAAGACCGAATACGTGGTTTTAGACCGGAGTATTGAAGCGCCGAAGTTCTTTACGAAATAATATAAGGTTATGAAATGGGTGAGGTCGCTCACATTCTGTCAAAAGGAAAGAGAATAAGATTTAAGCATTTCCAAGGCGCAAGCAATACTCGCTAGGACTGAGCATATCACACTAAGAGAAAAGGTAGTCTTTGCTATCTTTACGGAGTCGTTGGCTTGCTACAGAATTGACCACCTTTGGACTCTTAAAGAGAGATTCTCCAGAATTTGTTTCAAAGAGAGTCCCTGGACTCCTAAAAAAGGAGCCGTTACTAACAGTTAAAAGAGCGGCTGCAGCACTCCATTGGGTGTACTCATAGTGACTCCAAAAAAGCAAACAAAAAATCCAAGGGTTATGTTATGATCCCAATAATAATAGTCTTCCTAACCCTTTTTGGAAGGGTCTTGTCCTTTGTTACAACTGTGAAAAAGAGTATGCAGGATTCTGTAAGAAGTAGTCACCACGACTCCTAATTTTAAAATAAAAAGAGTCGTAACTTTGCGACTCTATCAAATGTAGTCACACCGACTCTACATGAAAAACAGTCCCGTGACTCTGCCAGCTTAAGATTCAACAAAGAGTATGCAGGACTGCTGAATGCAGTCATACCGACATCGAATCTGTAAACAAAGAGAGTCTGCTCGACTACTGGATGGCGCCAGCCTAATGTCACTGCGACTCCAGGTAGTGCCGTGACTTCTGTTACACCAAGATTAGAGATAGAGCCTACATACTTCCAACGCACAGTTACCGAGAATAAAAATCTGCAAGAAAATGTTCCATTCGCCTATTTTATGACTCGAGCAAACAGAATCCCTTCAGAGTCGAAAGGGTAAAAATATCCATACATATACTACAGTGACCCTATAAGATAAGCCCTGGATACATGCAAGAAACATCTGTAAAATGTACGAAAACAACTGTTTTATTTAACTACATCATGCAACAATTTTGAATGACGTATTGGCTAAATTTACTAGCAAAAAATATTATCATAAATAAAAGACCCGTATTGTCTTAGACAATATTTGTATGACCAGAAGAAACTTGAGAGATACAATATTCGAAATGTTCGCTTTTGACAACATTTGTGTCTAAAATAACAAAAACTGGTGGCATTCCAGGAAGTCAAGCAAATAACACTTGAGCTCACCTATAAGAAACACAAACCCACAACAGTGATTAGCCATCAACTGCTGGCTCAAAAACTTAAACAAATGCTAAGTGAATATAAAACAACAAATTTTATAAAACCAAAGCGAAACAAATATTTAATAATGTAACGGCGGACATCTGAAGTTAGTAAACTCTAGAACAACTCACAAACCAAAAATAGGACCATGAAATGCAGAAATCAGAGTTCGGCAGTAAAATAGTGCCGAATAAATTGGTCACCTTGACCACATTCATATTACATGCATACAACTCTTTTTGCCTTAACGAAATGGCCCCCTGACCATACTCATGTCTAATAAAAATAACCATGTAAAAATGGGTGTTAAAATATTGTTAAACGATGGTTGTTAAAGTTTTTTGTGAGAAAAGTTTATTGTTGGTTCTTTACAGAAATTTATACAAATGCTGCATTAGCAGTTGTTATTCTCGCAGCACCCACCATTTCATGTGATGCCGTTCGAAAAAGTATTGACGCCCTAATTACCCTCTGCGAGCTCTCAAGGTAGTGATCAGCTCTGTCGCTGTCACTTAGATGTTTGTGCCCATGCTGTTTCGCACTCCAATCAGGTCTTCCGAAACAGTAAGGGTAAGGGACCAATACACGATAGTCAAATACGTGAAGCCTGCTTTGCAGACTTCTCGTATTGGAGGTTGTACGCCGAGTCAATTGCAAAAAGAAGAACAAATCTTTAAGTGAAGTTTAAAATGTCGATAGAGACATGTTCGCGAATAACTTTCATCGAATTCGATGCGAGTAGGTTGCTCCCCATGTAGACCACCGTCGGGTACAAATATCCCTATCAGGGTACTACGACAAAGACAATAATGCTGATATTTTTTCGTGTAAAATCAACAGAATTTATTATGTATAAATTATTACTGTGCTTGTTTATACTGCGATGCGTGGACCAAGAAATAAAATACCTGCTAGAATAATTTACAAGGAAAGCTCGGTTGTAGTACATCTCTCGGTTGCGCGAAGACCCGCTTCCTATGAATATTCATTGTGGACCCAGCAGCCTGCCCTTAAAACCTACGCGTTAAGTACACCCGTTGTATATTGCACAGGCACACGCAGGTAGCTTTATTTGATGCACGAGTCCCAACCTAAAACCCCCAATGCTATTACAAAACCTGCATTCTTCCCGCCTTTCAAACTGCGTTTCTTGTCACATATTCCTTTAACATTGCACTATCTCAAAACTTGTCTATTTGTGGCACCACTCTCCTTTTTCTACTCGTTTTTTTTCCTAGCCCAGTATTCTCACAGAAATATCTCACGTAATCGCGGATAAAGCCACTTGTGCCAGTTTTTCTTCTAGTTCACTATCGGGGAAGGGTGCACAGAGAGCACAAGGTCTGTTTTTATTTTTACTCGTTGAGCACAACAAACAAATGCTACAAATGCAACTCACGCTTCGCGTTAAGATCAACATAACCGAAGGGACGGGAAAAACGCTGAGATACTTCCCACTCTCCATCCACGTTCGTTGCTTCTCTGTTCACGAATAACAGCCGCGCAGTTACTTTAAGAAAATGTCCTGCTTTAGACAATGCCCTGCTTTCTCCATAACATTTTCATTCTTCTCACATTTTCGCTATGCTGAGCTGTATCTAATTGCACACAGCTAACATAGAAGAACGTTTTTGGAGCACACAATAGTGCAAGTAATTTTTTTTCATGAAATAAAGGCTTACGACTTAGGTCACGCACTTACAAATTACGCCAGGACAAAGCTACACAGTAAATACCATATTGTCTCAAACCATTTACAACGGCGCTGTCATCTGTCCGTTTCGTACTTGTCGTGTCTGTATCTAGTATATGCTACTTAAAAATGTTAAAAACCAAGCACCTCCCCACTGTGGACCTTTCCAAAGCATGACTTTGCTGGCAGTCCGACAGTGCGCCCAAAAAAAAACTGGTTTTCCGTTTTTTCTTTTGGGACATGGATCCCATCCCCAGCCCAAATTTTCAAAGTTTGCGGCCACACATGGTTATTCCCAGTGGTCTGGAGCTCCCCGAAACTCTGTTTATGCAAAGGACCTAGCGGGGAAAAAAATAGTGAGGATTTTAAAACATGCATTAGAAAATGGCCCTAGGAGGCAATCCGCTTGGAAGGGATTTTTCTTTGAGTTTTTAAATTAGGCACAATTCCTCTGGTTAAAAAAACTTGCCATCTTGACATTTGGTGATTTTTTTAGTATTTTAAACCTTTTCGCCAGTTGCCTCAGTTTCGAAAAACCACCCCGTGCAGTCTGAGTAATAGATTTTTTTGCAGTAAAACTAAAATTTTAAAACAAATTTGAAGCTTTGGAAAAAACCTTTGGTTAGCCGGAAATTGAAAAAAAAAAGGGGGTGGCCCAACTGAGCCACTTTTTCAGAAAAAAATAAAAAAAAACCTTTTTAACCAGTGGTCTTTTGGGGCGAGAAAACGGGGGAAAAAAGTTTGGCACTTTAAAAAGTGAAAAAATTTCCTTTTTTGAAAAATATAATAAAATAAAAAAAATATGTAGCAGAGTTCTTTGAAGAAAGAAGCCCCTGTAAGCGGAAATTTTTAAATAAAAGGCTAACAGCGATTTTTAATGCGCCGGCGATGAGCGAGCTTTAGGATTTTTCTTGAAAAAAATAATTTTTATTAACTTAGATGGCCTTGGCCCAGAACTCTGATAAAATTTTAAAATATGTGTAGGGCAACCCCGGCCCCTTTAAAACTCCAATTTAATTATGTAAAAGAAGTGCAAAATCAGTGGGTTTGGGAATACACGCTTTTTTTACTTTTTTTAAAAGTTAAAACCATTAGGATGCGAAAAAAAAAAAAAACCCCAGCAAAACAAAAACCGAGTTAGTGCGGCCGGCTTTTGGTGTCTCACCCTTTGCCCTCTTTAGGCTATTGGTTTATTTTCTGCATAAAACTTCGATGTTTTAAAAAATTATTTAAAAGCAGTCAGATAGGGCTTTGGTCCTGAAGGTAACATAGTTAAAAATACATGTAGCTTAAAGGCGAACTTCGCTTGTTTTACCCTGACCAAATTTTTTTAATTACGAATGGTAACCCAAATAAGTTGGGGGGAACTACTGCTTTCCTGACAATCATTTATAGTAGCTCCATTTAGATGACCCCTCCTCCATGCAAAACAGAGAAACTTAATGGGGTTGGGCCGGCTGGGTGTCCCCCCGACCCAAACTATAAAAATATTTCACAAATATTTTGTATCTTCATTATTTTTAGGAGATACACAAATTAGGGTTTTCGAAATTAAATTTTAGGGGGACCTTAAGAAAGAAAAAGTCCAGGGAGTTCCCCTTGGGGCAAAGTAAAAAATTTGAACCTAAAATTCAAAAGCCCTTTCAAAAGGGGGAAACCTTTTTTTTACTTCTGTCTTACATGTGTCATTTGTTTTTTTAATTGGTCCCCAATTTTGTGGCTGGGGCAATCCCAAGTGCCTTTTGCCAAGAAACTCATTTTGAAGCTCACTGCCACCGGTTGGATGTCTCCCCCCCTTTTATTACCAAAAGGGTAACAAAACAGGGAGCTGCATTTTTTATTTTAAAAAGAACGCGGCTAAGGTTGTACTTGACCCCCTGTGAAACATTTAATTTTCCTGCTGTGAACTATTCCTGGTCGTAATTTTCATGGTCTCAAAATTGCCTTTGTAAAAAAACCACACACAATAAGAAAAGAAAATTCCCAGGATCCCCCCTCGGTCAAGGTATAGAAGAAATTTCGCCGGCCCATAAAGAATTTGCTTAAAAACTTATGGGGGTTTGGGATCTTTCCCACTTCCGCTCTCCCCCCACTGAGCCCCGCTATTTAAATGACGCCCACCCCTTTGCAAAAAAGACGTGGCCCGCCCCGGTTTTTTCTTCTTTGTTTTTGTGCCGTTTGCGGTTTGCAGGATTTTTTCCAAAGTGTCGCTGTGGTGGCTAGCGAGAGAAACGTCAATTTGACGGCTCTATCTAGCACGAACCGGCCGCTTTGGCATTTCGTCGTGAGCCTTGCAATCACTGATCCAGTGAAACGCGGTGCAGTGCTATAGTACTACAAAGGAGCTGTCATCGTGTGCAAGAGAATGCTCTGGCTATTCTTAGGTATGTATGGCTGGACATGGCTGGCACATACATTTTCTTGTTTCCTTCGCTTGTGTTGGATTTCTACTTACAACGTGTGCTCGTTAAATTGCGATTTTCCGGCTTTTCCTCATGAATGTGGCCTTGCTCACGATCCAGCACCACAATACAGCATAGTCAAAGTTTCACGGCGAGGATACCTCATTTTTACCACTGCCTTGTGTTTCTAAGAATAGTTCACTCAAACGTCCCCAAAATGCTAATATACTATTCGTTAGACCGGCGGCCAATTAACGAATTCCTTGCGGTGCGCAAGCTGCAGAATGGCGGTGCGGAATTTCAAGTTTCTCCAAAACAAAACATCCACGCATTGCTGAGGAAAGCTAGACCGCACGTGCGAGCAAAACAAACAAACGGTCTAGAAATTTTAGCTTGAACGAAAACCACAGGACTTTGGCAGAAAACACGACCGCAATGCTGCATTGTGTTCGTGTTTCCTTCTTAAGTCATGCGGTTTTTGTTAAAGCTGAAATTTAAAGTTTATATGAACCAACTCGCCCAAACTCAAGCAATTCTATAGAAATGGTCCCATGACGAAAGAATCACCACAACGAAAGAATCACCACAACACCACACCACAGCAACACCACAGCCTCAACGAAAGAATCACCACAAGAGTAGCATTAAGAGCGTTCTGTGAACCCTTTATCTCTAGCACCAGCCCCGCATGCTTACCGACGCGGTTTTCAGACAAGAAAGCCATCACTTTGCGGCAGTGGTAGCACTTGTGTTACATTTGTAAAAAACTGTACTGGTGATACCATACCGAACATCTCATATTTTGCACTTCTCTATTTCCTATTTTAAATTTAAAAACCACAGCTCTCATTAGACGTGCGTAATCTTAAGTTATTTAGAGCAATCTGGTTGCATACACGTTACCGATTAAGAAAAAAGCGTGAAACAAAATTTATTTCAAACAACACAAAACAAAACACTCCAACCATATTTTATGCACTTTATGTGGCCTTGATTATCTAAGAGACCAGCCTAATGTAAATATAATTTTGTAGCTTTTACGGATCTGCTAACTTGAAATTCGCGAAAACTAAAACAAGGAAGTTCTGGACCTTTATGCACTGAAGATCTGTGCTAGAGCTGCATAGTAGACGAAGGTACCGGAATATTTAAAACTTTTAAATTGGTAGAAATTGGAACATTCGATTTTTAAGCATCTTTTTACTACCAATAAAATTTCAAAATTTCAGCGTTTCAAGCACTACGTTGATAACCTTTATTATACTAAAAGAGCACAGGTAAATTTAAACCACCGAAGTTATATTTGCGGGCTAGAATCTCAAGGGATGGTTGTTTGCGTTCTTCGCCTCCATCAGAAAAACTGACGGGGCAGGGATAAAATCGGTATTAAGCAGCAGAACTTCTCAGCCGCTGAGCTGCACCGACGGTCCTAGTATTAATGCGACAAACTTTTTCCCGGCAAACATCACCACTTAAGTTTTTAATGTTTTGAGATTCGCTGATTTGTGATCCAACACAAACAGTATCCTTGAATATGATCCAAAAGTAACCTGAGACATAGCAATGGAATGAAAGCAATCAGCTATGTTATTAAAAAGCATTTTTCAGTATGAGCGCATTCATCATCACCGGCACTATAAAACACATTTCTTCGTTTTGCGAGAAAGATGACCAACCATACATGCTTTTAGCAGACACTTTATGAACTAAAATCTTATTTTCTCCTAGTTGGCAGTATCAACTTTTTTTCAGTAGGCGTCATGCTAGCGAAACATGCTCGCAATGCTACATTTTATCGAGTGGAAATCCTCGCTGACTTAATCAAAATACTCACAATGCCGAAGGATGGGAAAAGCTCTAAACTAACATGTCTGGCAAATGAATATAAATCATCGGAAAGAACTCGAACATGGTCTGCGTATGCTAGAAATCGCTTAGTCATACCTTTATGTTTACCCGCCAACTTTTTTACTGCATGCTAACAATGGTGACAGTAGATAGTGAACCGGCAAATTGAAGTGCTTTATCGAGGCTCGGCCACTCAGGTATGGTGCCAATGTCAGGTATCGCGTACGCCCCTTGTCTTCCCCCTTTGAGTGGGTAAATATACTCATGTGCCTAGAAAAATGAGTGACAGATTAACTTCACATGCGAACTGCGTGACCTGGATTTATAAAAGTAACGCCAAACTTCAGAGCACTCCACTTACTTTAGTGAGGCGGTATGCTGAACTGCTTGATTGTGATATCGAATAACAAATTTTGGTTATCTTCGTACGTTGATCACAAAATGGGCTCGGAACCTTTGGAGATTACTTAGTCGAATCTCCCCGTGCTAGTGACGAAATCTCAGAGAACTGCGACTACAGTACAAGATTGTGAATCAAAATTCTGCAGGTATATTTTCTTTTGTAATTTAGGAGTCGGTAAAAATCAGTAATGCATGAAATAGTTCAGAGAAACGAATGAAAAAAATCGGGAGTTATCAGGAGCTCTTGGATAATACTGTAGTTTTCGAGAATACTGTGCAAAAGTAAAATTCGGGACTCATGATAGATGTAGTATGGGCACAAACCATTGCGTAAAAAGCCGAAATATAAAACTGACATTTCAGTAAGCCTCGCCGTAGCGTTTAATCACCAAGCTACACGAGTTTCGTCGAGGTACAAGGCGTTTTCCTTGGTTCATGGCTACTGCAATAGAACAGTTGATACTTTTTGAAACGTTGTCAAAGAGAACCTATTTCCCGCTCGTTTACCTTCCAAAACACTATAGTGAGAGTGAGGCCTGCCGGGTCTTTAATCCAGGTTGAACATGTAGAATCCAGGGTAAGTGTTAACACTGCCTGCTTCTTAGCATTTGTGGTGATGCTGTCCCGCCCATCGACTGCTTTGAACCCCCGGTGGACATCGCCAATCTTGGAGCCTGCATGGCGGCAAATTTAATGCGCTTACGCACCAGTTGACGACCCATGTATCGAGTTCGAGTTTCAACTTGCGCACTTTACACAAGAACAACGGCACGCCAGAACAAAGTCTCGAAAAGTTTAAATGCATGTTAAAGCTGTTGGTTCGTCAGGTTTTCTCTACTTCTGCTCTATCAGGACCCGATGAAAGAGTCTGGGCTACCCCTCTTCCCGCCTCCCACTGCGTCCGCCCTGGAAACAGCGTAGCGGAGTGCACAGGTGACAAGTCATCTCTGTCTACCGGATTCTGGCGGGTGCACGGACACCATCAAAAGCATTCTTACACACAAAATTATATTCTACCAAGAGATACGCATCCCGCATTCGTACCAAATGCCTGCTGCTCGGGTGCCGAAATAGGCTGCTGTCGAACAGCTACCCGTTTGTTTTCGTGTTGAAATTTCGTCTTTCTGGCAGCCTTAGGCAAACGTATCAAAACGCATTCACGATTCCGTGTTCGGGGACAAATAAAAGCGCGAGAGGAAGTCAAACAAACTTGCACTGCGCCTTTCCCATGCAGCAGCCAGCATGTTCAAGGTCGCCAGTGTATTGTCTTTAAGGCCTTCGGAGCGGCTCGCGCCAACGGACATGCTGCCCTGTTCGCGTACTCAGGCCGTCCTAGACCTGCCACGCACGCAGAAATCCGCCTTGACGTTTCAACACGTCTTGCCGCACAGTATTTGAGCAGCATAGCTTACACACTTGAGTGTTCTAGCAGAGATTCCGCACGAATGTTTTCACGAGCAAATATTTCTCGCCGCGGTCAATACTTCACCAAACTGTATCAGATGCAGTTGCTGTGTTGCCGCAGCTCCGTCCGTATATCTTCCATTATAGCGGTCGCTGTCCTCAAGTAGAGCAGGGTAAGAGCACTGCAAAATAGTCGTGACGCTGAACAGCGATACCGCGTCGTGATGACACACCGCTCTAACGGCCGCAACACAAATACCGCCCCGCAGGCGGAGGCGTCAGGAAAGTAAAAAAAAATACACTCGGCCTGAACGTCTACGAAACGACGCCTGCGTGCAGGCGACGCGAAAAGCCCGATGTCACACCTCGTTCGACCAATAAAAGGGGAAAGAAAATGGAAAAGAAGCAGCATGTACGGATCTCTTTCATTTATTTTGTGCGGGAAGGGTTGGATTATGACATTTGTTTCTGCGACAACTTCTCAACAGGTTCAGGTTTCCTCGTGATGCCAGTGATGACTTTCTTCACAAATTTCTGCAAAGTGCTTTTAGGGGCTCGCCCCTGCAGTTCGTTGTTTCTACGGCCGATGAACATTACACCGGGAATGGTTAAGTAAAAAAACATTACAACTTTGAAATTCTCCTATGTAAGGTTTTCTCTTGAATACATTTCAAGGGTTTAAAAAAGATGTTCTTTTTCCACTTCCGCTGTATCAAACTACGTCCCAAATTGCGCCAGCAAAGGATCTACTGTGCCGCGTTAAAATGATGACAGTCCCAGCATGTATGAAAACGTTCTTCTTTATACTTTATTGGGACCTCTTCCGGTCGAAACATTGATGACTGAAAATGGGTTGTTTGTGCCATGGACAACAGTCTGTCAATTGTGTAAGGAACCCGAAACATTTGACCACCTTTTGCTAGCCTGCTCGGAAACCGCCTTTTTTGGGGGCAGCCTTCAGTAGACTCTGTATAAAGCTTGCCCGTGACCGTATAGAATCCGCTTCATTCCAGTCGAAAATTGTAGCACCGGCTTAGCTCGGATACGCAAGGATATACGTAGCGTGCGTTTAGGTTCAGCTGGTTATTCTTAGCTTTCCTGGTTGCCTAGGATTAGCTTGATTATCACGCTTACTGCTGCGTCAATTATACGCACACATTCTACGCATTATGGGACACGTATATTTATTAAGCTGTTCATACGGTACGTCACCAATCCCCCAGAGCTAAGCTGGTTCCTCAGGCGCACGGCTGTGTTGCTGCGACGCACGAGCCATAGGTTCCATACTTGGCCACCCCTCGCATGATCATCAAGTGGGCCGGGCCGCCACGTGCGGGATGGAGGTCGGCGAAGACGCTGGACGCGTGAGGTGTGTGAGAGACGCCGGGCAGCGAGCAACGTTCTGTGCACGATGTGACGTCACTGCTCCCCGAGCATGCACAGCACGGCTCTCCAGAAGCCACGCAAAACTGCTCAACCTCAGCCAGTCTAGCGCTGGCTACAAAAGGTGACATGTTGACACCGGGACAAGTGTCACCGGGAAAACATGATCTTATAATGCTTTTGGTCCTACAGGTCATATCGCTGATTCGTATGGCGGTGCGCCTCTGTGACGTTGACGCGGAGACTGCCAGCAAGTATTTTGCTCAGAATGTCAGTATTTTGAAAGAATATTTATATACAATGCCCAGAGCTTGCGTAGGTACTAATTTGTTAGGAGTTGTCTTCTTTAGATAGTGGTGATAGTTTTCGCACGCGAAAGTTGGGTAGGCGGCTTTTAAAGTGACACTCATGTGACGGTTTGTTCAAAATGAAATAAATAAAAAAGCCATGATAAGTCAATGGGGTAAACGTCGGTTTTATAACTGGATGACCCCAGGTTTGATTGCGACCAAGGAAGTGTTTTTTTTTCATTCCAAGTGGCTGCCCATGTTATTGTTCTTCGCCGCTGCTACTCCCGTACCCCTCGGGCCTTTGGGCTGGTCCAGTGGCTAGGTTGCCCGTTTCACGGCGTACTGATCTCGAGTTCGACTCGCGGCATATCGAAAACCACATTTCGTCTGGAAGTTTCAACGTTTTGTGGTGCGACGTACGGACAAGGTAGGCCCAAACAGAGAAGCAGATGAAATTGATCTGAACAGTTGAAGTTGCTTTTACAACGAAGCTGCGAGCCTCTCGTCGGGTGTGACAAATGGTCCCTAGGGCATCAGCCGCAGTACGTTGACTTGCTGTATGCATCTAAGATCGTATCTCTCTATAACCATCCTTTTAATACTATCATGAACGACCGATCAAATAGATAACTCTTTTAAGTGCGAATGCACTTCTTAAGCGACCCCGAATCAGCGTCCACCGCCGTCCGTCCATCCGCACCACATACCCCTTAGGGGATTGGCCAAGAAGGGTTCCTAATTTCTTTAGCACATACCCACTTAGGGCGATTGGCCAAGAAGAATTCTTTCGCATCACCCGTGCATTCCCACTTCCCCATCGACGACTGCTGCTTCGCCAGGAGCGGAAGTCGGGGCGAGTACTGCGGCGTCTACCTCGTCGGTCACGTCTACGCGAACCTCGTGTCGCACGCCGTGTCCACCTCGCCGGTCAGGGACGGGGCGCCGTACAGTGCCGTCTACACCGACGCGTACTCGGGCGACGGAATCGTGGTCGTCACCCTCTACCTCGCGCCAAACATCTCGCGCGACGACGTCGTCGAATACGTGGACGCGGCGATGGAGAGTGTGGCCAGGCGCGTAAAGCCCTCGGACCCGGTCGTGGTTGTTGGGGACTTTAACGTGGACGTGCGAAAGGGCGGCGAGTGGTTGATGGAATACATGCTCGCCAACCACTCCATGACGTGCCTACCGCTAGAGGCTCCCACCACCACCAACGGCAGCTACATCGACCTGGCCTTTGCGAGGAACTGTCTGATACGCGCGGTCTTGCAACAACTCGTGACCGTACATTTCAGTGACCACAAGGCGGTCATAATGACCGTCAACTACAACGACAACACCAACAAGTGCTGAATAAAGAATACTGTCGTTTCACTTTACTTGCGTGTGGGGTGTGATCTCCTCGAACATACACTTTAATTGACCAAGATTTCCAGAGAACGACTAACGGGGTGTGTGAATCCCCACTTCATCACGCGGGGGTGTTAAATGCAACTAACGGGCGAATGCCAACACAGTTCAACATAACTCCCCCTCATAGCATCACCCGTGCATTCGCACTTCCCCATGCTCCCCTTCGGGGAAATGCGGGTGCATTTTTTTAAATAGGCCATCTATCTCCTCAGCATTCTCTCTCAGAGCTAGGAAGGAGGGTTCTGCACTCAAGGTTCCCTGTCAGACACGCACAAGACACCCATCCGTAATTGAACTCCACCATGTCATGCGACCTGTCATTCACGCAACTAGAAAAAATAGGGTACCCAGGAGTGCAATTCTGCAGCGCTTCCTGTTCCTGCAGTACAAGGACAGGTGCACAGAATGCTTCAGCGATGCGTCCAAAACTGCTTCCAGTCTCTCTTCTGCAGCCCATGGACAAAACTTTAGATCTAGGAAAACAACAATCATTCGCAACTGTAATTACACGACAGAAGCGTATGGCATCTAACTCGTTTCAAATGTCATCATCAAACATAAAATACCCAATTCCATCGTGTATACAGGTTGCCGAAGCGTTGTAGAGACACTTTCATTAGGAAGGTCATCTAAAAACTATGTGATCAATGTTCTTTTCAAGGTACTAATGACTGGATATGCTTCAAATCTTCCAACTATATGCTATGTACCACGGTACTGTGGAATCTCTGGCAATGAGGCTGCTGATCAAATGGTTGGTGCTGCGGCTCTCATGACTGCAGTTGACATAACAGTACCTTACACCGACCAGTACCTTACACCGACCGACACACAACAGTATATAACAACAACACCTTACACCGACAGTACCTTACACCACCGACACACATTAGACGACAGCTTCGTAACACATGCCAATTACACTGGAGTCGACAAACAGACAACCAACAACATGCAATAAAACCACAATTGCGATGCTACACAACTTACACAAAAGATACACTGAAGTCGCCCTGGCTAGACTTGACACAACACGGCACAAACATTTCCCTGAATTATGCAGCCGACATATTACACTGCCCTTATCATACTTTTTAGCCGATGAACCAATGTTTTCTAGTCAACTTGTTCTTAAGTTTTTACCTGACGCAAAATTTCTGCAGCTCTAGTCATATCACGTGTAATCATCCTGGCCCTATACACCAGCCATCTCCATTGTGTTTGTAATGCGTCCCTTTTACTTCTACTCGCATATTTTAGTATTTGCAGTCTCATCAACTATTAAATAACCTTCTCTGGCGCTATTTGCCCTTTGTCGGCCTTGCGCCCGAGCCCCCCGGCGGCTAAGGGCGTTCGTTGGCCTACGCCACACTGCTACCGCTGACATTGGGACCTGGCCTTACATGCTTAACGCACTGTTGTTTTTACTGCAAACCAGCATAGGTCTAACCGTCCTCTCCCCCCCCCCCTCCGTTTTTATTCCGGTGAAGCTGTTTTAATCGGGTCCGCTCCGCCGCTCCTCCTAGCAACCTTCAACACATCTTTCACGACAGTTATTCCCTTCGCTATTCCCAATGGCTCTCTCACAAGTTCAGTAACCGGCTGACAACGGTGGTAGCGGCATTATCAGATGATTGAGCAGAATGAACAGAAGTCTGACTTGTCGTAAAAACGGCCAGAAAGCTGCCGCAACCGAACATGTAGCCGCCGCCATTGACGCCTCAAATTCCAATTTGCCTTGTAGCGCGAATCCCTCCCAGTTGGAGAGCAACTTGCGCGGTTGGAATGGCGGCGTGAGCCCACAGTCCTTCAGTCTGAAAGGCTATCCAAGATATATTTCCTTTGCATGCAGTTTGCGCCCATTACCGGTTTCCATTTGAGGTATGCACGGATTGGGAGTGGAAGGAGGGGGCGTGCGCGCACTGCGGGTTTCATGCCGCTACCGATGACAAGCCCTTGGTACTGGTGGGAGATTTTAAAGTAGAAGTCCCATGCCTCCATGTACTCTGTCAGCTGTCCACCGTATTCGAGCGGTTGGGGTATGGGTTGGTGTGATACACAAACTGTAAGATGCATACCACGGGTAAGGGATACAGACAACCACATGTTCGACCATTACAATAACGTTCGAGGCCTTCCAGGGTTAAACTCTCTATGGGAAGGACGCATGCCGTTTGGTTGAGGAAGGATAGCGGGAATTGGTGAAGTATCGGCCCAAATACGAGCACAAATTGGCGAGAAAATGGCGGGGAGCCGCTGTCTCCATCTAGCCGCCTCAATTTAGAGCTCGTCGAGTAGCCGCGATTTGATTGTGTTGGAATGAGTCAACTTGATTTAACCGAGTACATTCTCTCCAGATAAAAAACACTTTGCCCACTTTAAAACGCTGACACGAGCTTATGTATTCGTTCAGAATGAGCGGCTGTCAGAACATTTTCGTCGGAGTGTTTCACTTCTAAGCACGCGCGTAAACGACTGCCGGTTTATGCGTGCACGGGTTGGGAGTGATGTGAGGGGTCGAAGACAAGCGGGGGGGGGGGGGGGGGGGTTCGCGCTCTAAAGGTTTCCTGCCCTTTTATGACATCATACGTGCTGGCGGGAAGTTTAAATCTCGATGTCTGACGTCCAATGGGACCTATCCGGCGTCTTCGGTGGTAAAGCGGAGTGGATTATGGTGTACAGAGACTGTAAGATTGCTGCTACGATGCAAGGGAGAAAAAGACAACTCCATGTTTGTCCGCTAGAATAAAGCTCGCGTCATTCCACTTTCTTTCAGCTTATTGGCTAGAAAGCACGCTCAATCGCAAATTATTAACAAACGTGTTTTGTTTCGTGCACTCTGATAACTGCGGCCAGCTTCGCAGGTCATCCTTCTTCAATGGGCGGATGGGCACTATTTTTTTTTGTTTCCCACATGACTAAAAAACTAGAAATAGATATGATTGAAAGTTCACGCGTAAAACGCGTTACGGCTAAAGTTATGACGCGGTTGTGCTGCAGTGACTTATCGTGGCGGCAAGCAAGCGACCCAAAATGGCGGCGAAAATGCATTAGAGTCTCCAACCTTTACAGTGGACGTGCGTGCGTTGCGGCATCCTCAGGGGAAAATGTACGCCAATGCGCTCTATTTGTAGATGCGCCTAATATAAAGGTAGTTGGTTACGCTTCGGTGTAACTCGTCTTGTACTAATGCTCGTATGAAGTGTTTCTCGTCGCCTCCGCGGGCTTATTGGTTGCGCTAGGCTAGTGTCATTAAATACGGGTACAGAGTATCGACACTCTCTTCTCTAATTGTTCCGCGCGCCGCCATACCCTTTGGTCAGTTCGCATTACGGAGCATTTGTTTACATTGCGATGGTTGAAGGGCACCACAATTTGGAAGTTTATGCATTTTAAAGGATTTATTAAACACTTTTCGGGACATACACATTGCACGTAGTTATTAGTACAGAAGGAGGTCCCAAAGTAAAACTGTCGGGGGGACCTCCTGTTAATAAATGCGAAAATATTGTTAAAAATATGTAGGCAGTCGAGGTACGGGTCAGTTTAGCACGCTAATTGGATATGCAAACACTATAACAAAACATTCTGCAAATATATCTCATAAAAAAAGGTTTGCGTACTATAAACAGGGGGAAGCACAAAAAGTATTATTCAGAAAAAAAGAAAAAGAAGTTAGCAAGCATGGTCTTAAATTACTGTGCAATGAAGAAGCAATATTTTGTACACGTACTAAAATTTCGCAGTTAGGTACGGATCAGTGTAACACGCCAATAAAATATGGAAGCACTACAACAAGAAATTCTACAATATTAGCTCTGGAAAAACAGGATTAACTACTATACGAGACTTTATTATTCGGAAAGATTGTTAAGCAAAAACGATCTTAAACTACTGTTGAATGAACGCATAGAATAAGACAATTTATTTGTTATTGGTAATGAATTCCATAGTTGAATGGCTGCGAAAATGGCTGTTTGTTTGCCGTAGTTAGTGTAGACATTAGGCAGCAGTAGGTTATGGCCTTGTGCAAATCTTGTGGGGTTGGTGTTTGTTAGGTGGGAATCTAAGAAGTTACTAATAATTAGGCCATGTGTGCGAGCCTGAAAGATGATAGCACCCAGTTTTAGTTGAAAAACAAGTTTTAGCGGTGGAATCTTCAGACTGGTGTAGATGGGAAGCGCCGATGCGTTGTAAGGACTGAATGTAATCAGGCGAACTGCTTGGTTGTGTAAATGATGGAGACATGACAAATGAATACAATATGTGTTTCCCAATGACGATACGCAGTAATTAAGATGACTGTGAACAAATGCATAGTATAGAGATATCAAGATATGTTTCTGAAAATAGCTTCGAGATCTAATTAGTACGCGTATGCCAAAACCAAGTTTTTTTGTAAGTGATTTCACGTGGAGATTAAATTTCGGATGAGTGTCGAGTAGAACTCCGCGTAATGTTACTGTGCGTGCCAAAGGAATGGCTTTGCGTTCAAAGCAAAGGCTTAGAACTGAAACTGGATGCTTATTAAACGTATGAAATATTAAATATTTTGTTTTTGTTGGGTTTATCTGGAGTGCGTTTTTATTACACCATGCAGCAATATTTTCGAGGTTTTTGTTTAGCCTTGCTGTTAGGGCGTCTAGATTAGGATCACCTGTTAGCATTGTTGTGTCATCGGCATAAAGAATACAAGTTGTGTTATTTAGGCACGTAGGCAAGTCATTAACATACACTAAGAATAGAAGTGAACCTAACAATGACCCTTGCGGAACCCTTTGATTTACAGTTATAGGTTGGGAAGTTGCGTCTGAAAGGCGTACCACTTGGGTCCTGTCTGGTAAATAGCCCCGCAAAAGTGTTACAGGTGGCCCACAAATTCCGAGTGATTCCAATTTAGAAAAAAGAATTTTATAATTAATGGTATCGAAAGCTTTCGTGAAATCAATAAATACCGCTCCAGCCCAGTGTCCTTTGTCAATAAGCTGTTTAATTTTATCTGTAAACTCTATAAGCGCAAGTTCTGTTGAAAGATTAGGGCGTAAACCAAACTGGCAGTTGGTTAGAATGTTGAATTTAGCAAAATATGCCATTAACGATCTGAAATAAGCTTCTCGATTAATTTACTAAAGAACGGAAGAATAGTTATAGGGTGGTAATAAACTAAAAAATTACGCTCTGCTTTTATGAAGACTGGAACAATTTTTCCACGTTTAAGTTCAGACGGAAAAACGCCGGTCGTAAATATGTTATTGATTATGCTAGCAAGTACGGCGGACACATCACGAGAAACTTGCTTTATTTTAAATGGGTGAATTAAATCTAACCCGGGGCCAGTGTTTTTTAAATTTTGAATTACACTATGGACTTCGTCAGCTGAGATAGGACGTAGGTAAAAACTATGGGGACATCTAGGGAGGTATGAAACGTTACTTGCCTGTGTTACATTCACTTTAAAAAGTGTTAAATGAGTCAGCAATGTCCATAGGATTCGTTAAAGTCTGCATACCATAGTCAATTTCAGTTATAGAGGATTGCTCGTCACCCAGCTTAAGAAATTCAGTGATTATGTCCAGTTCTTATGGGTGTTGGTACCGGTTTGAAGAATTTTATTTTGGTAGTAGTTCTTTTCAGCTTGCTTCAACGTTGCATCGAAGGTTTGCGAATACTTTTTATGACGAATTTTAAGAAAAATATTGAAAGGCCGAGCTTTACCTTGCTTGTAAAGGTTGTCTCTTTTACGATTGCTGCGTAGGAGACCATTCGTTATCCATGGGTTCCTAGGGGCAGAGTATCGCTTATGAACGGGAGTCAGTGACGTGCACAGGTTAATTGATTCTACTATTTGTAGAAGAGAATAAGTTGAATGCCACTTCTGGGCAATGTTCCTCCAACACGTCCCTCCAGTCAATAAGCGATATGATTTCGGTAAATTTACTGGAGTCAAACGAGTGTCTTGTAATGGTCTGAGGTTTAGATTGGGTATGACTTTCGAGCAGTACCAAAATAGGGTAATGGTCTGTGATAATAAAGTCGACAATTCCAGGAACTTGAGGGGAAACTAAGTTAGATAAGATGTGTTCAATAAGCGTGTGCGGACCATTTGGCACGCACCGAGTAGCTGATTCTATTAAAGATTCGAAACCGTTACCAATGAAGCAGTTATTGTACTCTGAGCATGCGCCATCTGTTACGTCAGTGATGTCAATGTTTATGTCACCTACAATAATGATGTTTTTGTTTTCTAGATTTCATTTGTTTAATATTTGTTCGAGTTCTTTGCAGAAGTCAATGTAACAGGCGGACGGTGAGCGGTAGATGGATGCTATGATAGTGTTTCTTGCAAATGGAAAGGCAACGCGCTCGAATTAAATCCAGACTAATTCAATTTTTGTTGTTCTAAAACTTATGTCATGGCGATGTTTTTTTAAGATAATGCGTTTGAAATGAATATAGCTGAACCGCCGTGACGGTCATTCGGGCGGTGATTAAATTCAGCATGGTGATTCAGCAAAGAAAACAGCCTGTCATCAGAAGATGATAACCAGGTTTCCGACATGCAAATAACGGAAAAGTTGTGGTTGGAGAGTGTTAAAAAAAATCGCGCCAATCCACCCCGTGAATGTGGTTGGAAAGCAAAGCTGTAAACGTCACCCATAACGATTACCCATGCGACGTCACTTAAATTCACTCACATCGCTCTACAAATAGTAAAACCAGACAGAAGCGAAATACACTTAACCACACCATTTAATACTTCAAAGAGATATTATTGGTAAGGTTAAATCAATGCATGATGCATGAATGGTGTTTGGTTGAGTTGTATTGGTGTAGCACAAGAGTGGAAACTTTTTTTATATAATTAAATTAAGCTCCAACCCGGTGTTAGACGATCTGACTTCTCCGTCTCTGCGCCGCGGACGGAGGCGACGAGATTTGTGGCAGAGAAGGAGCAGGAGGAGGAAGAAATACTTCTGTTCAGATTTCTGAACTGCCCAGAGTGCAGCCCTGGGGAGTGATTCCTTCTTCTGTGGGGCCAATATGCAGTCCGCGCGGCCTGTGTTCTGTCCACCCGCTGAAGCTGGGTAGGTAGAGAGGGCCTGGACAGCAGCATCTCCCATTTCTCTTGTTTGGTAGTTGACGGAAAGAGAGGAGGGCGCTCAGGGCTAAAGTCGCACACACCGATTACGGGGCTCAGTGTTCCTACTTCTGTGCAAAATTTACATTCAGCGTGGTAGCGATTCGGATGCATTAAGTGAAGACGCGTAGGCTGTGGGAAGGAGCCCGGATTGTGTGAGCCGTAGGGTAGTTTGTTGTTCTCTGGAAAGGTAAGGGTAAGGCGAAGGTACGGTCTGTCTCAGAAGGCGATAATGCTGGCTTATCTCCCTGAACGTGACAAGCGCGTGACTGTCCTCGTGCAGCTCCATAGCACGGGAGGTAGAAAGCGCAGGCTTGTTGGGTGGGCGTATTTGTTGCCCTCCATTGAAGCGTGAGGGGGTGTCCAGATGAGCTGAATGGAACCGTTTGGGGAGTGGTTTTTAGCGCGCGCAGTGCAGGTCGGGACACCCAACCCGACTGGTAATTCCAGTAGGCTTGCTGGGAATCGGTGACTACCCTCCGAACCCATGGTTGAGTGAGAGCCAAGGTGATGGCTGCCTCTTCTGCTGCCGTCATTTCTTGGGTCCTAAGCGAGGTACACGCAAGAAGGTTGGTCCTGGAAGTAGCCACGATGATGGCGTATTGCTGTCCTCGATGTTTGGAGGCGTCTGTGTAGATAACTGCATGCTCCCCACCGACGGTGGTGTTTACCGCTTGAGCCAGTGGTTTTCGGTGACCCTCTTCATGTGAGGGGTTCATATTTCTAAGCAAAGGGAGCATCTTTAGTTTTAGTCACCAAGAGTCTGGGAGTACCTCAAGCGGAGTCACATTCTGGCTGCCCAGCCAATCTGGTGCAGCATGCGGTTACCCACCGCAGTTCTGAGTCGGCCCTTCTGGTTAGAAAGATGGCCTTCTATCAGCTCTTCCGCCGTGTTGTGGAGCCCCGTGCTAAGCAGCCTCTGTGTGGACGCACGCATGAGAAGACCAATGGCCTGCTCAACCGCCTTTCTAATCATTATATAAAGCATCTCTATGTCTGCCTTGTCCAGGAGAAGACTGGGGGTTCACGTAAGTGACTCTCGAGAAGACCAAAGCTTCAATTAATCGAAAGGTACCGGATTCCTTTAGGCCCGCTTCTTGGTGGCAACTCGCCTTTTCATGTGTATGATTTGATTAATTGCTGTTTTTGAGGCGCTGCAAGGAGACGTCACTCATGGTGTTAGTCTCGAGATGTTGGTCCAGGATCTTGATTCTGGGGCTTGGAGTGATGGCCTGGCCATCAAGGAGTATTTGAATGTATTCCTTGATTTGGCGTGAGGGCGGACGAACAGGAGCTGTGATTTTTTACGTGAACACTGAAGACCAGAGGCTTTAGCACATTGGCGTACTAGAAGTGAGATGCCTTGTCTTTGTGTGAGCTTCCTTTAATTTCTGTAACTCTTAGCACATGAGCAAGATGTGCACAGGGACGCTAGACGGGTGTGAGTGGTCGCTTGACGCTTTCACGTGGCATTCAGCGAGAACGCAGGGGGTAAACCCGAAGATGTGCTTGGTGAGTACACCAACTGTCATCCCCGTCTTCGCCTGGGCTCGTAGCTAAATCGGTAAGACAACGGGCTCTCGCTTTGTTAGTCTGTTAGTTCCAGGTTCGATCCCCGGCGGTGCCAGTAAATTCTTTTATTTGTTCGCTGGAGTTTTCTGGTGACACCAACGGTCGCGAAAGAACCCTTGGGGGGTAGAGGTAAAAAGCTTTGCTTTAAAAGCTGACGAGATCGTCGTAATGTTTTGGTAAGCTACGTATGTTAAAGTGATTAACGGATATGTGGGTTGTGGCTGAATGTTTTAGTAGGGTATTTAGCTGGTGTACAGTGTAATGCATGATCGCATTATCGACTTGATGTGCGATTGCGTTCATGCAAAGACGGCAAGATCACTGACCCCCGAGATTCGATAGACGTGGCTATCCTTCGTCTTGCGCGCTTTGATTTTTCAGTTTTCGACCCAGAGGAACTGCCATTCTTTTTTCTTTTTTGAGAGCAAATGCTTGCGCGAAGAGTGGTTTGTTCTCGGGAGTCAGGTGATCGTTGACGAAGACCGGCTTGAGACTGTTATTTTCTGACGTGAATCCAATAGAGCCAGCTGTGAGTCGTGCCTTTATTGCCTTCGCTATGAACTCAGCTTTCTTCGTCCGCAAGTAGAACCGAGCGAGAATGCCCGGACCGTCTTTTGCCGGTATGCGATGAACAACCTCAATATCAGACGCTGTAACAGGGCACTCAATTTTTTCTCCAATTTTCCGGAGAATTTCTGCGCAATCTTTCCCCTGCGTCGAGGGTACGCCTTTGATTTCCACATTGTTAATGCAGGAATACTGTTCCAGCTCTGCGACGCGCCGCGCTAGCTGGTGGTTTTCGCGAGCAAGTTCCTTGTTTTCTTTTATTAGCACAGCTTGCTGTGCTTTTATTGTTTCTACAATGGTGTTGAACATGCTGAGGCTAGACTTCATGCTTTCAACTTCTTTGTGTAGTTCAGCAACATCTTTCGCTAACTCGACATTAGTTACCATCGCGACACACAGCGCGTTAGAACAGGGCAGCAGTGGAAGCGGCAGTATAGAAAAGCAACGAACCCAAATCCAAGTACTCAAAACAGACCTGCGTACGGTAGGATGTCTGGATTAGGTGCTGTCACACCGCCGCAACCACAGCTGCCAAACGGCAATCCCTCCGATGCGTCGTCCTTTTGTAGCCGAAAGGCACGGTGGGGACTGGTGGCGCTGGCGGTTGTCACGTGTCCAGGCTTTGAAGATCGTCGGCTACGTCAGACGTGGTTCGCCATACGTGTCGAAAAGGTGATAGCTGTGTCGCTGTCGAGGTGCGTGGAAAACAGCAACGTGCAGGGCCTGCGTACGGTAGGATGTCTGGATTAGGTGCTGTCACACTGCCGCAACCACAGCTGCCAAGGTGGCCTACTTTGTTAGGTTTAACGTGTGTGCCCTGCTCTGCGGATGTAGTCGACTGAAGTGGCTCTGAATGTCTATCAAGGATAACGAGTGTAACAGCCTTTCTGCCGCAGAAATGTGTCTCGATATGATATTTTGCTGCATCATCGGCACTGTTGTTAAGAAATGAGCCTGTCGATGTTAACTGCGAGGTTGTAGATGCGGCAATCTCGCAACGCTTTGAACGACCAAATAGCCGCCTCGGCTGATTTGCATGCCTCAGTGGCAGTACTGTAATAGCTCTTCTAGTGACACAACGTTCGGCTTCAGTGGCGGCAAACGCTGGGTCCTGCGTAGCTTTACCGATGCAATCGGTGTCTTTGGCAAGAACTGCTGCATTTAGGGACACTACCCCTGCCCAGCTTGCAATGATAATCTGCAAACATAATCTTTAGCAGCAACACATGGCCCGGGGTCGCTTTGTTAGGCTCCTTATCATCCTTAATGCGGTTTCAATGCGTGTTTTGTGGCTTCCCTAAAAGAATAATGAGCTGTATGCTGTATGCCTGATAAGCTTAATGCATGTGCTCGGCGTCTTAGGCCTTTGCGCTTTGTTGTTTTTTTTTCAATGCAGCTCGTTTTTGCCTACTAAGATGAAACCTTTGGGTGGTAGAGGAATACAGCTTTGTATTGATTGCTGTTTGCAAGGATTTGCTTGTTCACGTAGTAAAAATACCATGGTCTTTGGCGACGTGCTATATTGTCTTCGTCAGGACAGTTATCAGTTTTATTTGCGTGACTTCCCTGGTTCGCAGTTGGTTTCGCAGTGAGTTTTTGGCATTCAGTGATTTAGAAGCCCGCTGGTCGGCTTCGCACGTGGAGCTAAAATTATGCTTGGCTCAAGGATATGCACGAAAAAACGAAAAAGAATTCCATTCAGGTATTGGCTTCACTCTTTCACAATGCAAGTACGTGATCAACGGAGCTAAGCAACTGAGCCGATTGAACCCCAGCTACTTTATTACAGATTCGCTCTGTTACACCAAAGTAGCAAATATAAAGAGATTATCATATTGCCGCGAACCATACATTGGGTTTGTTTATTTGTGTTTTGCTTTTACCGCCCGGCTTCACCGGTCTGTGTTATCTCGGCGCCAAGGGAAGCGCGTGTTCCATTCTGTCTTTCTGTGCCGCATGTGTTATCTGTCGTGATAGGGAGAGCATTCTGATCTAACGTGAACAGCCCAGAATAATCTTCTTGGATCTACTATGTTCTCGATACGAATCGACGTTTCGAGAATCACGCGCGCCGAAAGATAAAAAGCCTGCAGTGCGGACGCCGGGGCATTCGATTCGACGACACTCGCCGACGCAAGTCACTTTGTTGACCGCTGCTTCGCCGCCTCTGTATTCTTTTGAGTTGTTAGGGGAGCACAAGTTTGCTCCAATAAACGTGTTTCTCATTCAAGACAACTGTATCGTCCTTGTCTTCGTGACATCTGGTGGAGGTGCTGGGTACTAAGCCTTTATGCCCTCTACGACATCTCGAAGCCGCCAAGCCAGTCCAACCAGAGAAAGCCCCCGACTGCAAGGATTGCTACCCGAGTTCGGTCTTCTGCCAGAAGGGCCCAAGAGAAGGAACGCTGCAACCAACACCATTGTGCAAGAAACAATGCCGCCAATCATCCTGCAGCAGCCCCGAGAACCGCCATCGTTCCGGGGAGCCCCCGCTGAAGACCCCGAAGAATGGTTGGAGAAGCTGGAGCGCGTCCGCATCTTCAACAGGTGGGACGACGAAGAAACTTTCCGGCATGTCTTCTTTCACTTAGCAGATGCTGCGCGAACTTGGTTCGAGAACCATGAGAGCTCTTTGACCGACTGGACTCAATTCAAGAGGGAGTTCCTTAAGACCTTCACTACCGTGGTGAGAAAGAGCGAGCTGCGCTTTTGCTTGAAACTCGAACGCAGCACCCCAACGAAGGAGTCGTGATTTTTGTTGAGGAGATGAAGCGACTTTTTCGTCGTGCGGACCCTGAAATGACCGAGGAGAAGCAGCTCAGGTTTCTAATGCGAGGAGTAAAGCAAGAGCTTTTTGCTTGTCTAGTCCGTAACCCTCCGAGGACAGTGGCCGAATTCGCGTCTGAGGCGGCCGCGATGGAGAAGACGCTAGAAATTCGAACGAGGAAGTACGACCGCCCTGTCAACGCGCTGTTCTCGGAGACCATCGGTGCTGCAAATGGAAGCTCCGATACATTGCGAGAGACCATCCGAGCAGTGGTCAGGGAGGAGCTTCGGAAGCTGTTTCCAACGACGCCGCAACCTCAAGTGGCTTCCCTGACTGATGTAATCCGAGAAGAAGTCCAAAACGCACTGGGAACTTCTACGCCGTCGTAAGCACCCCGCGAACCACAAGCCATGACCTACTCCTCGGCTGTTCGTCAACCCCGCCCTGCCCAACCCGTCGTCAAGAGGCCGAGCCATACCGCCGTCCAACGCCGCCCGCCCGACGCCCTGTAGACCAATACCAGACGCCAAGGAAGACCAACGTGTGGCGAACATCCGATAATCGCCCGCTGTGCCACCACTGCGGAGAGGCCGACCACATCTGCCGCCGTCCGTGTTCCTACAAGAGGCTCGGTTTGCGAGGGTTCTCCGTCGACGCCCCACGCCCCCGATACGGCCAGCGCCCTGCTGAGATCGAAGAATACCTCTCCAACACCAACCGAGGACCAGCCCGCTTCAACCGTTCACCGTCGCCCTACCCGTCTCAGTCACCGAACCGCCGCAGCACTGCTGACTTCTCACGTGGAAGGTCCCCCCGCCCACGCGGGGGGAAAATAAAAGCAGCAACTTCGTGAGGTAAAGTTACACAACGGCGGAAAAATGAAACCCTCCAACGACGCAGCGACTCGCTGAAGACCATCATTCACGACATGCCCTCATCCCGACGACCCGACCTAGCCCTAACGAGACTCCGGAACACGACGACAGCTACACGGCGCGACACGTACCCGACATGACCGAGACGTCCGTTGAGAAGACGACGACAACGACGATGCACAGTGCCCGACCGTCAACACGTACAAGCAGAGATACGACGCCCCGACGAACCCGGAACTCGAGGAAGACTGCATCTGACGTCAAGGTGTCCATCGACGGCTTTGACGTAGTCGCCCTCGTAGACAGGGAGCTGACTATTCGGTAATGAGAGGACCATTTGCGTCTAAACTGAAGAAATTTTATGACCAGATGGGACGGTCCGCACATACGCACAGCAGGAGGCCACCTCGTGACGCCAAGTGGAACGTGCACATCACGCGTCACCATAGACGCCACAACGTACCCTGCGGCGTTCGTCATTCTGCCTAACTGCTCCCGCGACGTAATTCTTGGAATCGACTTTTTGATGGACAACGGTGCAATAGTCGATCTGCAGACCAAGTCAAAACTTTTTCCCCCAATCACTCCATGGCGCCGGAATCGAACCCCGAACACCGTGCAGCTGTAAGGATCGCCGATGATCATGTCACCCTGCCACCCCGCGCAAGCTTGATGATCACCGTCTACTGTGAAGGTGCTGCTCCCGACGTCGACGCTATCGTGGAGAGTGACCGAAGGTTGCTTCTTGACCGCGGTGTGTCTGTCGCAAGAAGCATTGCGCGGTTTAAGCAGCGCAAATCCCACGTTTTGGTCACCAATTTCACCGAGGAGTACCAGCATTTAAACAAGGGCGCTGCAATTGCGTTCGTCGAAGAAACGCAACAAGCAAGTGACTTGATAGCAGTCGCCGACTTTGAACGCGCACCCGACGATACCTTCAAGCTTCCGCACCCCTTCGACGTGAATCCGGCGCTGCCGCAAGAAGAAAGGAACAAGTTATTGGCTTTGCTGCGTCGCTACAGCGAGTGTTTTTCGTCGAACTCAAATTTACGTCAAACACTTCTGGCGAAGCACCGGATAATAACCGAGGATAGAGCCCGACCTACCCGACAGTCACCGTACCGCGTCTCTTCCCACGAGCGTGAAGCCATCCGGACTCAAGTCGGCGACATGCTCAACGACGACATTATACAGCCATCGAAAAGTCCGTGGGCTGCGCCGGTCGTACTCGTGAAGAAAAAAGACTGCACACTCAGGTTTTGCATTGACTACCGGCGATTGAACAAGATCACCAAAAAGGACGTGTACCCCTGCCACGAATCTACGACGCCCTCGACCACCTCTGCCATGCGAGGTACTTCTCATCAATGGACCTGAAGACCGGCTACTGGCAAATTGAAGTTGACGAGAGAGATCGAGAGAAGACTGCATTCATAACTCCGGACGGCCTATACGAGTTCAAGGTAATGCCGTTTGGGCTATGCACGGCACCAGCAACGTTCCAAGGAGTCATGGACACTGTGCTAGCTGGCCTGAAGTGGCACACCTGCCTCGTATACCTCGACGACGTTGTGGTATTCTACTGGACTTTCGACGAACACCTCGCAAGGTTGCAGTCTGTACTCGAGGCCATCCTTACGTCGGGGTTAACGCTGAAGCCTGAAAAGTGCCGCTTCGCGTACGAGGAATTGAAGTTTTTGGGCCATGTCGTCAACGCCGCGGGAGTCCTGCCTGACCCGGCGAAAACTTCAGCCATAGCGAACTTCCCAAGGCCGAAAGATAAGAAGGGCGTGCACAGATTTCTTGGACTGTGCGCATACTACTGGCGCTTCGTCGCAAACTTCGCACGCATTGCAGAGCCGCTCACGCGTTTGACGAAAGATAGCACCGCCTTCAGCTGGGAAGACGACCAAGAAAAGGCATTCTGCGAGCTGCAAAAACACCTGCAAAGCCCGCCCGTGCTCGCTCATTTCGACGAAAACGCCGAAACGGAAATACACACGGACGCCAGTGATATAGGCTTGGGTGGCGTCCTTGTCCAACTGCAAAGTGGCTGCGAAAGGGTAATCGCCTATGCCAGCCGTGGTCTGTCGAAGGAGGAGAAAAACTATTCTGCCTCTGAGAAAGAGTGCCTGGCTATTATATGGGCGATTTCGAAATTTCGCTCATACCTGTATGGAAGGCCATTCAAGGTTGTAACAGACCACCATGCGCTGTGTTGGCTCGCCAATTTGAAGGACCCCTCCGGCCGTCTTGGGCGGTGGAGCTTGCGCTTGCAGGAGTTCGACGTTACAGTGTTTATAAATCCGGCAGGAAACACTCCGACGCCGACTGCCTCTCCCGCGCCCCCGTCGACCCACCACCACAAGACGCTGATGAAGACAGCACGTTCTTTGGGATCGTGACGGAGAGCGACCTAGCCGCCCAGCAGCGTGCCGACCCCGACTTACGCGTCATAATCGAGTGCCTCGAGGGATGCAACGTTGCCGTTCTTAGGACCTTCAAACGCAGCTTACCAGCATTCAGCCTCAGAAACTCCGTCCTCGTGAAGAAGAATTTCAGCCCCGGAACAAGAGCGAATTACCTTCTCGTCATCCCCGCGGACCTTCGTGACGAAATTTTTGGAAGCGTGCCACGACGACCCGTCTTCTGGACATCTCGGCACAGCCCGCACTATTGGAAAAATCAAGGCGAGGTACTACTGGCCCGGCCTTAAACCCCTGACGTCACCCACTACGTCCGGAGCTGCCGTGACTGCCAGCGACGAAAAACGCCGCCGACAAGACCCGCCGGACTTCTGCAACCGATCGCCGTCCCTTCGAGACCATTCCAACAGATTGGAATGGACCTTTTAGGCCCGTTCCCTACGTCACGATCACAGAACAAGTGGATTGTCGTAGCGACAGACTACATGACGCGCTACGCAGAGACCGCCGCTCTTCCGAGGGGGACTGCACAAGAAGTGGCAAAGTTCTTTATAAGCCAAGTTGTGCTGCGACATGGAGCCCCAGAAGTCCTAATCACCGACCGCGGAACGGCATTTACTGCGGAGCTGATGCAAGGAGTATTACGCTACAGCAACACGGATCACCCAAGAACGACGGCGTACCACCCCCAAACGAACGGACTAACAGAACGTCTGAACAAGACAATTGGAGATATGCTGTCAATGTACGTTGACGTTGAACATAAGACTTGGGACGAAGTGCTCCCGTATGTCACGTTTGCGTACTACACGGCTGTCCAGGAGACGACGAAGGTGACGCCGTTCGAGCTTGTCTATGGTAGAAGGCCGACTACGATGCTCGACGCCATGCTTCCGCATGTAGAAGACGACGACCTCAACGCCGACGTCCACGGATATCTTCAACGTGCGGAGGAGGCCCGCCAGCTCGCTCGAGTTCGTATAACGGACCAGCAGCTGGTGGATGCGGGCCGCTACAACCTCCGACGCCGAGACGCCGAGTACCAACCAGGGGATCGTGTGTGGGTTTGGACTCCCATCCGACGACGCGGACTCAGTGAGAAGCTCCTGCGACGGTATTTCGGACCCTACCAGATTCTACGACGTGTCGGCCAACTTACCTACGAGGTGATCCCCGATGGTGATTCCGGAACATCACGACGACGCACGCGGCCCGAAGTCGTCCACGTGGTTCGCTTAAAACGTTTCTACGGTCGATAACGAATTTTATTTTTATTTTTGGACTGTCACTTATGTTAGCATCGGGTCGATGCACCCTTAGAGGGGGTAATGCCGCGAACCATACATTGGGTTTGTTTATTTGTGTATTGCTTTAACCGCCCGGCTGCGCCGGTCTGTGTTATCTCTGTGCCAAGGAAGCGCGTGATCCATTCTTTCTTTCTGTGCCGCATGTGTTATCTGTCGTGATAGGGAGAGCATTCTGATCTAACGTGAACAGCCCAGAATAATCTTCTTGGATCTACTATGTTCTCGATACGAATCGACGTTTAGAGAACCACGCGCACCGAAAGATAATAAGCCTGCAGTGCGGACGCCGGGGCATTCGATTCGACGACACTCGCCGACGCAACTCACTTTGTTGACCGCTGCTTCGCCGCCTCTGTATTCTTTTGAGTTGTTAGGGGAGCACAAGTTCGCTCCAATAAACGTGTTTCTCATTCAAGACAACTGTATCGTCCTTGTCTTCGTGACAATATAGATAATGTTTTTCTGGATGCTGCAACTTCGAATCCCAATTCACGCTGCCGGGCACTGAAAGTCTCACTGAAACGATGGGTTTATGTGGTTGGTTGAGCGAATGGTCAAGAGCACACGAACGAATTTCCTGATGCTTTTTCGCAGAAGTATAGCACGTAAATTAATCATTGCACAAGTTCGTGCCTCTTTTGGGTGGTAATAAATATACAAGATCTCAACCCCTCCACCCCTCCTCTAGCGGGGAACATGCGCAGGCTTTTACAGGGGAGCTATAAGAGGATACCTTCGCAT
This sequence comes from Haemaphysalis longicornis, assembly GCA_013339765.2. Lineage (NCBI taxonomy): Eukaryota > Metazoa > Arthropoda > Arachnida > Ixodida > Ixodidae > Haemaphysalis > Haemaphysalis longicornis. The sequence continues at coordinate 134,061,934 of CM023453.1, read as the reverse complement.
TTTTGCATGCGTAGACAGAGAAACACTCTGCTGCCAACCTTCTGACCTCGGCAGTTTCTCTCCCTTCTTCAATTCACGCCATTCATTGGCCCCTTTGGCTCATATGTTCGGTGGCTCCCACTTTCGGCCTATCGGCCTGATCCACCCTTGAGCGGCTGCTGGATCGTGCGGAAATCGGAAGGCATTATTTCTTTCATGCATTCTTTACGGAGAAGCTGTTAGCCGTCTCCTCGATCGAAAAATTCTGTGACGTAAACAAAAAACCCAGAGAGGACTCAGCAGAGGCCGCCGAAGACACTCAGCGCATGCGTGGGGCTATTCAGCCGCACGGCTTAAGCTAAGTAATTGTGTAAAAGGCCTTCAAAAAAGCATCGAAACGGCATGGTGCATGATAAAGATGAGTTTCACATCCCCCCCCCCCCTTTAGTGTTCTGTTAATAACAACGTCCTTCAAGGTTTTACTGGTCACGAAACGCCGGCGCTCATTTCATATTGGCAGTGAGCACAAACAGGCGGCGCCGCGCAGCGCGCCTCCGTGACGTCGGCTTAGGGATTCTCGCATTTGTAGTCTGCTACACTCAGGCTCACTCTTGCTGCTGTTTCCTTGCACTCGGTCAACCTCTGATGCTTCTCCGCACCAGAATTGGCGTGTGGGTAACTTTTTATCACAATAAGTCTTAAAATACCATACACTAGCTTATGGTGTGAGCTAAAGTTTAGTTTTGGATACCGCTACGGAAGAAGCATTGCCGACGTCGCTCCATCCCTCGCGAAGCCTGTCCTGTGCGGAGCGCGAAGAGTCGGAGCTAGGCGTCAGCTTTTGTATTAAGCAATCTTTCGAACAAAGGGAACAGCCAGCTGCCAATAACCGACAACAGCGAAATTTCAAGACCAAAACTAATACCAGGCCTTCAGGGCTGCCGGCTTTGGCAGAAGGCATTACGATTCCCGATAATCCCGTGTGAGGTGAAACAGTTTTTGAAACCTTGCCGAACGCTCGAAAGAATTGTATTACATCACTTTACGTCGCCATGGCGTGAAAGTATGCCAAAATGCACTATAGGCCGTGCAAAAACTGCAGGTTGAGTTCCAAATAACCCACTGGGTGCATCGGCGCGTGGTTGTTTTATACCGGGCTTCTAACCAGTATGGACGTTTATTGAGCAAAACGAGTCACGTCTACGTTAAAGAGACAGTAACACTATGTTAAAGCTTGGAGGGATATTTCGTGACATTTTCCACAGCCATTTATTCACGATAGTCGGATATGCGATATAAGAAACTGCACTCAAAAGGAGAAGGAGTAGGGGAACGAGGAGAAAACTTTATTTAACAATGAGATGGAGCTGGTTAGTGGGCCGGATCATCAGTCCAGAACTAGATACTAAAAGTAATTTTCTTCGATTCACAGAACGCCATCTCGTGTAGAATAGGATTTGGTCTTTGCGCCTGCAACAGTTGTAAATGAGTAAAGAGTTGCTTGGAAATATTATTCGGTTGCCATTCTTGTAATATATGCAGGTGTACTATTTATTCCGTTAGTTAGCGAGTATATCATGCCTTCAATAGCATAATCATAACGATGGTTACTATACAAATTCGGAGTACACAAGCCGCCTTCGAGTACTGTGGACAATGTAGTTTGGGGCACGATCACGGTGGCGTAGCACAAACCTTCTCATTGTCAGTAACACCTGCATATAGAAAGTACGCTACGGATATGCACCTTCTTGCACGCAGCCGGAATGAAAGCCAATTTGTGAAGGTGGGAATGTATGTCATACAACCTGAAGAAAATATCCACAGTATCTTTGTGAGCCTCCCAAACATCCCCAAACCTCCTAGTAAGATAATTGTGATGGTGCAGAAACATTAAAATGTTGGGCACAAAAAAAAACAAGAAAAAATATTCTGATACAAGACAACAGCAAATAAAGAAATAGAAGATAGTCGTTTCATTTCGGGCTCTGAGATGCGCGCGTGTAGTGCACCGCTGCTTAGTACGTAGCATTAGGCAGTTGATCCTTCATGAGAGCATCTCAAAAATACTGCAGGAAGGCCTCCGCATTTTCAATACTTATCGAGGAACTCTGAGTGCTGATCCTCGCGAATAAGCTAGAAAGGACGAGTTACACACGCTCTTCTGACCGATGCTCTGAAAAAAGTTGTTCTCTATCTCTTCGTTGGTTGCAAACTTATGGGGGATACAGCTTCAAATTGTTCAGATGAGTCAGAAGCTGGCAAAGTAACCTAATCACTATAAATAGGCTTTTTAATGCTCTACAGCAACAAAGGGGGTGATTTTTAGCACAGACACTGCCGCCCCTCACAAGCGGAGTGTAGCAGATGACAGCGGCGCGAGTCCCTAAGCCGACGTCAGAGCCAAAGGGCGCCACTCAAACATCTGACCGCCAAAAGGGAGCGAGGGCGCCACTACTAACGCCACCGCCGCACCAAGGGCATCCAGCCGCTGTGCAAGCGGCATATTTGCCAGCTCGCGGTTTTCGGTGTCTGCGCGATGATTGTGTCTTTTTGTAGTAGTCAGCGATGAATCGTCCAATCACCGTGTATAGCACCTGCCCTAAATGGGTTTTTATTTTTCCAAATAAATTGTCGTAGACTTCCTCCGTGACCGGCAACGGCTTGTGCGACCTCGGGCACAAGCGCTGCACCGTCGCGTTTACAGATATTAAAATTTCTACTGCTTCTTTTCTCAAAGAAAAATTGTAACCACTATGCATATGGTAGCTTCGTAGTCACGGACTGCTGCGGGCCTTCTCTTTGCGGCTCTCTTCATCTATTAATCGGAAAATCTGCTGTTTGTTAAAAACTTGCGTTTGCACTAACATCAACAACATTCCCTAATCCATTCTCGCAGCTGGCAAGACACGCGACTGGGCCCGATGAAAATGTCCTTTGTGAGAATAAACCTAACCTGGCAGGCTCGCCGTTTGTTTTTATGTCAAGTGAACGGATGGTGACGTTCTCTCAACTAGCAAAGAGAGGCGGACGCAGGGAGGCCGTTGACGAGTTTATCAAAACACACATTTTTTCTAAAAACTAGGAAAACCCTAAAGCAAAGCATTCAATAAGAGAACTACACACAAAGCATAAACACCCAAACCTCTAACTAACAACCCCCAATATACAAGTCAAATCTAAACATAAAAGTCTCTCCAATAAATTCCAACACAATTAGTTCATATACACTCCTTACATCGAGTCCTAGTTATTGTCCTTCCATCCACAACTCCATACTTATTTCCTATGAATGTCTCCCTAATGAACTTGCCTACCATGCTGTCGTCGGCGCTGACATGTTGCACTTTCTGAGTGGCCGCCACTCGGTTGTAGCCGTCCTCGCATGTGATGCGGGCGACCGTTCCTTCGACGGCGTGCGCTCTGCGCGCCCTCTCGTTTCCTCTGTGGCTACCCCCTGGTAACCACTGCTGCTGGAGGTCCCAGGTAGTCTCGGCATGAAGGTAACCCTTCGGGGCCGTCGAAACGAAGGTCGACGGTTCGTGGACGTTGGCTGCAGAGGCTCGACCGCCGCCGGTTGGGCCGCGAAGACACAGGTTCGTGGTGCAGCTAGGGTGACGGTGCCGATGCGAAGTCGGCCCGCTCCCGTGCAGTCTCGGATTGCATGGTCGATGGCCTGGCCGCGTAGTCCTGGCTCGTTCCTTGAATCGCACGTGCCCCTTCCGCGTCCTGGTTTCTTGCCTCGCCCTGCTCTTTGTGCGTCCGGCTTTTAACCCCTCTCAGTTTGATCTCGACGCACCCTCCTATCATTGGTTCCTTGCATTTTCTTGTCCATATATGGTCATCACACCACTGGTCGACTGCGCGGCATTCTGTCATTGGCTGACTCTCACGCAGCCATGTTTGACCGTGATGCTGCGTGGTTTAGGCACTGGCGTTCGCTCATTGGTGCGTTTATGGCGCGCCGTTGAAATTGCCGTTTCGTTGTTCTTTTTTTCCCCTTTTCGGGGTGGTTTTCAAAATCCCCTCTCATCTCAGGGGGCACCCTGACATAGGAGTATTACCCCCCACTCTAAGAGTTTTTTTCTAAAAAAACTGATTTATCTTAGGCGCCTATATTTCCTTGTTTCACCACCACTGTTCACTTTCAAGGTCTTACTTCACTCCAATCTCATTTTTCTCAGTTTTTATCACTTGTTTGTACTTCACCCCTGTTAACAGAAAACGCACACTTGGTTCAAACCACGTTGTCATTCTATCTTTCTTGAACACCAATATACTCAAACACGAAATTTTTTCTCCTCATGCTTCTCAATTCTTCGCCAGTACTAATTTTATTTTACAGTTCATACGCTTAAACCGACCTACTCATACAGTCTCCACCCACACACACCACCGGAATCAAGCCCTTCAATAATCGTATATTGGACAGCATTATTTCTCAGTACAAACTTCACCACTAACTTATAGATATATCCAACCTTGCTTTACACTGTACTACAATATTTAAGCTGTACCACAACGAACAACTAATTCGCCAATGTTATAGGTCCTATTGATCAAACCTTGCGTTTGAACTAACATCAACAACCTTCCCAAATTCATTCTCGCAGCTGGTAAGACACGTAACTGGGGCCGATGGAAATATTGTTGGTGAGGATAAATGGATCCTGGCAGGCTCACCAATTGTTTGCATGTCACGTGAACGGATGGTGCGGTTCTTTTGACCAGCTTAGAGAGATGGACGCAGGAAAGCCGTTTACGGGTTTACAAAAACAGCACGTTTATTGTAAACACAAGGAAAACCGTAAAGCAACGCACTCAATAAATGAACTACATACAAACCATAAACACCCAAACCTCTAACTAACAATCCCCAATAAAGAAGTCAAATCTAAACCCAAAAGTCTCTACAATAAAGTCCAACGCAATTAGTTCATATACACTCCTTACATCGACTCATAGTTATTGTCCTTCCTTCCACAACTCCATACTTGTGTTCTACGAATGTGTCCCAAATGGACTGGCCTACCCCGCTGTCATCGGCGCTGACGTGTTGCATTGGCTGCGTGGTCACCAGTCGGTTGTAGCCGTCCTCGCCTCGCTTCGGTTCCGGCGTTCGATGCGCTCGACCGTTCACTGGACGGCGTGTGCTCCGCGCGTCCTCAGGTTTCCTCTGTGGCTACCCCCTGGTAGCCACTGCTGCTGGATGTCCAAGGTAATCTCGGCATGAACTCGGCATCTCGGCTGGGACCACGAAGACAGGTTCAAGGTGCATGTAGGGTGACGGTGCCGATGCGAAGTCGGCCCGCTCCCGACCAGGTTCGGTTGGCATGGTCGATGGCCTGGCCGCGTCCCCCTGGCTCGTTCCTTGAAGCTCACGTGCTCCTTCCGCCTCCTCGTTTTTTGCCTCCCCTTGGTCCTTGTGCGCCCAGCTTTTATCCCCTCTGGGCTCGATCTCGGTGCACTCTTATTGGATCCTTGCCTTTTCATGTCCATATATTGTCATAACACTACTGGTCTCCTGCGTGGCGTTCTCTGATTGGCTGACACGTTCGCTGCCATATTTGAACATGATGGCTCGGGGTTTCGGTGTTGGCATTCGCTCATTGGGGTGGTCATGGTGCGCCGTTCAAATTGCTGTTTTTTTGTTTTGTCCCGTTTTTGTGGTGCTTCTTCTTCTTCTTCTTTCTTATGCATCCCCTTATGCATCCCCTCTCTTATGTTCTTATGCATCCCCTCTCAGGGGGTGCCCTGACACATGACATCGATATTACAATAAAAAAAACCCGAAAGGAACCAAGTAGGCGTCGTTCTAACTACGCTAATAATGAATCTGTTGATTGCTCTGGAATGCGCAGAACGCTCAGATAGATAGCCCAATAATACTTTCGTTAGTATGAGTTAGTACCTACTTGATGACATATAAAAACGCTGCAGAAACGCAAAGGATCAAAATAAGAAGAGATATACGTTGCACTGAGTGTCTTTCCGCTATCACGCTTTCAAGTCCTTGCAAAAAAGGAAGCGCAAAAGAATAAAAATGATTTTATCACACTCTACGAAAAATTTTAATATTTTGAAGCCAGACAAGAGCGTGGTTTAGCGTACAAAAATTTATTTTTTGTGCTTTGGTATGCATCACAAGGACGAAACAGAGTATTGCCACGTAGCGAAGAACTCCGCAAAGTTCTACTGGACGAAGTTTATAAAAGCGACCTCCTGCTCTGTAAAACACTAGAATGAAACACGAACGTCGAAGAAGCACTCCGTAGCGTGACGTGCACAGATTAACGTCCATAAACAGAGTTACTTCTCAGAACGCTATTACTTTCATATCCAAGGAGATAGGACCGAGAACATTGTCGAAGAAACAAAAAATCAAGTTAGCGACAAGGTGACACCCTTTCCAAATCAAACAACATTGCCCGACTCCGGTTGTTGTTTATGATAATGAGATGGAGAGAGAGTGTTGCTCCAGCTGTCGGAGAGAGGAACGGGGGAGAGCTGCACATGCGCAGGTGGTGTGCGGACCTCGACGACGCAGGAGGGACATACCCCAGAGCAAGAGATGCGTCGCATCTAAAAAGTGCATCATACAACCATTGAATGTAGGTGCAGACCCACCGGGAGCGCTTACGACGGAGGAATCCATCTTGCAAACTGCATTTGGGACTCAATGGGGCGAGTTATCGAGCTACAGATTCTTGAAAAACGCTTAGGAGGTATCAAAAATGATACTAGTGGGCATTTCTTGGCGGTCGAAAGGCCCAGGTTCGAGTAGAAAATTAAGAAAGATGGCGTATCTTATATGATACATTGGGCATTACAGGGTTAAGTCACCCGCACACGCCTGACTTCTTTCTCGCTCGGGTACTGCGGCACATACCACTTTGGGGATAGCCCAAAGGTATTGCGGCTTTCGTGTTGCACTCTTCGCCTTTAGGCCGCATCATCGCAAAAACTCCCACATTGTGAAAGTTTTGTCGTGCAAAGCTATTCACGGACACTCCACATCTCTCAAGAGGGCCGGTGAGTTCGAAGAGGATGAAGCACTCAACCAAAAAACAATGCCCTTCTGACTAGATTTTAAACAGGGAAAAGTCACAAGTGTCGCACTGATGGCACGGTAATACAGTACAAACACAAAGGAAGCGACGCTCTGAAACTCTGAACTCCACTTGTACAGACCAAAGATTGCATGTCATGTCTCGGGGAAAGCTATTCACATCATTGCTAACAATTGATAGTTCCATGCGTGACATTCGTACTGCATTAGTCGCTCTCTACTCTAGGGTTAGATAATCTGCCGCTAATTCTAGAATCTCATCTTGTGTCACTGGGAAGCTGTGGCTACTGTACAGGACGGTACGGGGGACGTCGCGCTTCCTATCTGGCGAACAGCTCCCAGATTTCGCTCGAAGGAGGGGATTAATATGCAGGCGTGGCGGGACCTTAGGAAGCCTTTGGTGTCACATCGTACAATCGGCCAACAGAATTCTTCCAGAACGCGGTTTGTTGTTCTACAGGATCCCAGATGAGCGTCCCTGACATCGACATGGGTCAATCGAAGAATCTGTTTCCGGTTCTGTTCTAGGATCTCCAGCTGCTGGACTGTCTGGCTGGTTGCGAGTTAGTATTGACGGTAGAAAATTTTCGCATCTGAAAAAAAGTGTAGCGATTGCCGTTTCCCAAGGAAAAGTGTCGATTCCTTTTTACTGAAATAACTTTTCAGGGTGCTATCCTTGCTCTGTTCCTCTGAGAGTTGCTCCTTTGAGATGCCGAAGCGACCTATTGAGGTTACTCTTGGAGGCGCAAGGTAGGTCCCTGCTATGGCGACGGCCAAAACTAAGACCAAGGATGTCTTTAGATGCGGATTGCTCGTAACCCTTAGCTTTCCCTGTCCCTTTGCACCCGGTGCTTTTGTCCTCGCGGCTGGGATTATGATGCCGAGGAGCACGCACACTTGAAATATTGCCGATGACGAGACCATAAGTAGGTTGTCCATGCAGCCAACGCTTACTTCGCCGGCAGAGTAAGGCGTGTCGACCTGGATAACCACCTTCTGAAAGGTCTTCACTGACCCATCGAGGGGATGCCCTTGGCTGCTCGTCCCGGTAAGGCGGTCGTCAGGAAACAGGGTCCTCTGCACGATAGCCATGTTACCTCTCGTGTCCCTTAAACACTAGTTTTCTTCCCGTGCACACATCCGTCAGCCACGGGCATAACTTACACGAGGAAGATGGGGCTTTCCTGCCACGAGTGGTTGCCATTGTTGTCTTCATGGGCTCCTGGCTTCTTTGGATTCTGACGTTTTGGGCAACCATGTCGAGCGGTAAAACTCTAAGCCAGCACGCAAGCAACAACCTTGTCATCCCCAGGCGGGAACTTCGGCGACGAGTCGTTTGATTTATTACGACATTCCGCAGCCCGATGACCTACTCGATTGCAGCGGACGCACCTTGCAGGTGAGTATTTCTTCCCGTTAGTTAAGTCTTGGCTTGTCTCTCGCAAATCGTCTGCCCGTACACTGCCTAAGTTGTCCAAACACTGGGCTGCAAGGAAGCGGTCAGTATATTCTGCTCACGAGCCAAGTTTCCAGCGAGCCAGCTCCTTTAAGAAAACGCCTAGCTTCGAGCTGCAGCAGCGAAGGAACTGTTCAAAGATCATGTGATCGCGCAGACCATCGTACGTCTTTGCAACTTCAGCCATCTCCAACCAGTGGAAGAAGAAACCAGATGAGCCGAGCTTCCAGCTGCTTTCCGGTCTCGCTGTCTTGAGCCCATCGTGCCGTCCTAAATTCTCATTGATAGCCGTTGCGCCGTGAAGCGGAAAGCGCTGTAGCAGGCCTTCTTCAACGTTTGTTGTTAGTCGAGGGCACCTCCGCAGTCATTCGACCACAACACCCGTCAGCGCCTGTCCGGTGAAGTACATGGTCACGGCGGTAGCCCATTTTTCCTGAGGCCAGCTCTGTCCAGTCGCCACCCGTTCAAACCGCTGCAAGGTAGCAGGTATGTTCGAGATTTTGGTCCACGTAAAGATCCCCAGGTGGTCAAAATTATTCCGGAGCCCTCCCCTAAGGCGCTCTCATCGCCTGTGTAGCGTCGCTGCGTAATCCGACAATCAATCAATCACTTTAGAAATAACGAGGCAGCTTCCGCAGCTCAACTTTCTCTTTTGACTGAATTCACATCGGTTCAATGTTCATTCCATGATGTTACATAAAGTCCCCGCTTACCTCGCAATAACAGTGCACACACAAGCACACTCAGATCCGTTTTTGCTCCATATTTTTTAAGCTATTATTTTTCCCCGGCCACAATTGATTAAAATAGAATAGGCTGCCCGAACAAGTGTTTTTGGCTGCATGATCTCTGTGATTTCGAAAAGTATATTGTTCTGCAATTTGTTAGCATTTACACCACCGCTACTTCACTTTTGTAGTAAGAATTTCTTAACTTGTGCGTTTTCTGTCTCGTCTGCCTTTTTTGTCATGCTTAATTTTGATGTCGCGCTCTGCAAGATGCCAGCGGACGTACCTGTTTCCCTTTTTTTTCAGTTTTATGCCTGGCATGTATATACCTGTCCTTTTTCAAACTTAAACTCAGTGGTTGTAGTGCCTCTTGTCTGCCACAGTTGGTCGTCTTCTTGCCCTAAGCCATTCCATTCGTAGTTCCGTGCAGCTCTACCAATTTTTTTTCAGGCGCTTGTTACCGCTCCAGCTTTCTCTGCCAATATCAAGTATGCCACAGAACAAACTGTGGAAGGCCCTGAATCTGCATAATTGATATTTTTCTATGTTAAATCCTTTGCCTGTTATGTTAGTGTAAATGGAACTTTTTCGAGGTAATGAACTCTCATGGTGATAGTTCAAGAAAAGTTAAAAAACGGAAAGACCAGAAATAAACCACAAGAAGTAATAAAATGAATTAAAGAAAACAAGCCTGTCTCATCAAAACAGGAAGAAGACAAAATAAACAAAGCCCCGAAACAAACCTGAACAGAATAAAATTGCCAATCTGTATTAGAATGAAACGCTGGCAAGCGCACAAAAATGCCTAATTGGCAAAGGTATCGTGTTCAATTGTCTGTGAAAATTTAAATGATTGTAAATTGTTTGCCGAAGGAAAAAATAACTTAGTACAAAGAGACACGGACGGAGTAATTCTGCATATTAGCTGTATTTGCCGCCACGTACTGACCAGCGATCCATCAAATACGCACATAACCTTGTCGTAAAGTTCCGTTGCTCTAAAGCCAATCTACCGAAGACCCCATAAAAGTATTATAACACAGCTCCAAAGGCATATCTTGAAGGTGGACACGAGTCAGTGCACAGTTACCGCACATGCCTCACGCTGCCGGCCTCTACAAACAATCATGCATATTGCTCGGCGCTTGGTAAAACGGGTCGCTCATTTTCATGATAAATGGGTACCGGCCACCAACTTGAAAATATTGACGTGCAGTGCTTGATTATAGAAGAACCAGCCTCCGCATTCAGATATCTGGACAGTAGGCGCTAGGCCGAGAGGTTTTGCGATGGTAGGTTTGCCGCACCGGTTTCCTGGCCCGTGTTATTTTGTGGCCGCCTGTAATTCACATCATATCTCAAGGCTTTGTTTTGGTTATAACCGCTCTGTCGCAGATTTTACTTCCTCATGTTGAGTCTTCACACGGCAGTATCTACTAAGTAAATAGGGAAATAAATAAATATGCAAACCTCTTTTTTTTGTTTTGGCAGATTCTTAATAAAAAAGCACCTAAAATGTTATTGGGCTGTCATTAGAGTCCAGTGGCACTGGAAGGCGACGTCTTCTTTGAGCGTATTCTTATGGCTTTGAGTAACGGTCATTATAGGTCATTAATTTCTACATTAAAATGGTCGTCAATTTTTGCACAACGCGTCGGATGTGTGAGAGTAATACAGAGTAAAAAAAGTAGCATTCATCAAGTGTATAACCCTACTTCTCTGGTACACTTCAAAATGTTTGCTAAAAATACGGCCGCTAGAAAGAGATAAAGTATTGTTTGAAACAACTACACAAAATTTCAAAGCAAATGTCGCAGGGTCCTTTCTGCAGTGTCTCTGTCCCTGCTATCGTTATGTCAAGTGATACGTGTAAAAAAATATAGGTGTGTGCTCTTGTCGAAAAGATTTCAGAACGTAGTCAAACAATACAGTACAATGACCCAACTATTCCTTGCTGCAATGTCTATGTCCCTGCTCTCTTTATGCCACGTGATGCGTGTAAGAAATTATTGGTTTGTGCTCTTGTCGACAACATTTTAGAAGGCGGTCAAACAATACAGTACAATAACCCAACTACTAAAGAATTTCACAATGCAGACAACGACGATACATTTTGGCTAGGATCACAGTACATTGTACCAGCATTGTATGTTCGAATATTTTCTTTCTGCAGACGATCCTTAGTAACATAATTGCACGCAAACTTCAAAACAGACAGGCGAAGGCAAAAAATTGGAATAGAAAAGGCAGAATCTCAGTGCATTGATAGATGTCGATGATAAATATGGACCCCGTTAGGTCAGAACTCCGTAGGCAGCTTTTTAACATACAATAGAAGGACACAAATATTATATCGTAATATAGATGGCTTTGTACAAGTTGTACTTGTATTATAATAATCACTGCAAATCCACGCAATCACCGACGACAATGTCCAACACGGCGTGCTGTGTCTGCAGAGCACACACTGTGCTTAGTTACAATAATGTGGCAGGCAAATTCCGCCTGGAAGCAAAATTTTCATATGGCCGGTACACATTTTTCACCATTTTAATTTAGTATTGAACAATTGGAGTGCTGAAAACTTGAAGGAGCAGTATGTTTGCATGGAGCTAACATTTCTTTGATCGCACCCGCAGTTTGAAAAACAATAATGCCCAAAGATGAGAGGAATAAGCGAGGTTCTTGATATGCGAGGTTCTTGATCTGCGCTGTAGTAAGATGTTTTGACGCGTTGCGGCGGATTTTATGCACTGCCGAAGCGTCAGAAACAAGGCCGAGGCACGAAAAAGAGTTGAGGATGTCCGCTACGGAAACAGAAGTGCACGTAATAGGAGCAAGCCTCGAATGCTGGTTCATAATGTTATAGCTGATTGAAGATTACAACAGATATTTTTCATCCGGATGTTTCAAAATGTGTCGAGTGTATTAAACGAAAGCTAGTTTCTCTAATAGGCAGTTGTGGGTCAGTTTCAGCAAAACCACCATTTCTTTGTTGTAGGATTTTGTAAATATTTCCGGATTTTGTACTGATTTTATTTTTCAGATTTTAATAGTCCAAAGGCCAAAGTTGTTGGAATGAGCTTTTCAGGAGACTTCAAGAGGCATCCACAACACATGGCCGCAGGTAAAAGTTAACCAATTAAGGCGCACCAACCTCCACAAAGCTTTTTCTACGACCGCGACGTTTTGACGGAAACGGACGCGAAGGATAAGCGAGTTTAGGAACAGGTTTATTTCTGCAGATGCAGCCTGCGTCCTCCCCGGGAAGGGGGGAGAATGTAGAAACAAGAGATAAAATAGTAACAGAAGATGTAGCAGTTTGTAAGGGCGACCCCCTGCTTCTCTTCTTTTTGTACACCCCTTTCCTTACATGAGGTACACAATTGAGACTCCTTTGCTGTAATGCTGATACTCCTCTGTGAAACTTGCGACTGGAACGAGGGATTTTGTGCTGCAAGCAAATATTACCTCTTGGGACGGAGACTCCATGCTCAAGAAGCAAGCTTTGGTTGCTTTACACAATTGCACCGGTGTCAGGATCAGCACCTTGGGAGTAGACGGTTGTCATAAGGTTTGTACCAGACGGCAAGGTGGCGTGTTCACTGACAATCTTTAGAAAAAATATTAGTCGCGCCAATCCACCCCGTGAAAAGCTGGAATTGCCAAAAACGTTCCGCCATGTTTCCTTTTATTTAGAAGATGCACCTTCAACTTGATTTGAGAAGCACCACAGCTCTGTGATGTTTTAGATTGAGCCAAGTTGGTCAAGTAGCTGTCGTGCTTCAAAAATGTTGGAGCTGCATCTTCGAAATAAAAGAAAATATGCCGGAAAATTTCTTTGTCATTACAACTGTTCTCCAACCACTGTTTCTCCAACCACAGCTTCTCTAAGCACTCTTGTGGATGCTCAAGGGGAATCTCCGGAACGATGGAGGTTCCCGGGGCTGCTACAGCATGCTACAGCATGATGCAAGGTTGTGATTGCAGCATTGTGTCTTTTGGTTCCTGCTTGCAGGAGACAAAACTCGGGCGGTAAACTTTGCAGACAGCGTCTGGATCTAGTTCGGGTTCCAGAGGTCATGGGGAGAATAAAGGGTACGTACCCAGCACACCCCTTGCCCTGATGTCACGTAGGAAGGATTACGGAAGCTTCTTCAGGGAACAGAACCCCATTGGAGCGAACTAGCTCTCCGCTAAAAACTTAAGAGATTACCCAGCGGCGACGTAGCAGCAAACGACGTAAGATATACAGGTCACGTACAGGCGGGGACTCAATTTTGCAGACCACGCGAGCGCGTGGCAAAAAGCCACCGACGCGCACTCTGGAGGCCTGGCGCCTGTTGTCGAGACCGGCGCGGCGCGCATGCGCGTCCTTTTTTACTCGCAGGCACGCTGATTTCCTCGCTTGCTGCGGCGGTGCGGCGATAGTCACTGAAGCACCGCAGAGCGACGCCTTTGTAGCATTCCGTTCATCCCGCTGGGACACTTGCGGCCTAATATGACGATTGCGCCCGATTTGGCGCAAGTGGTCCTCGCGTGCTGATAAGGTGTTACGCGGGATGCTTTTCTTTTTTGTGCTTTATCGTTTCCATACGCTGTGACCAGCGGCTTGCGGACGGCGGTGCCGATCGAAGCGTGCACGAACAACAACCACACAGTGCCGCGCTATCGACAACGAAATGACAGCAAGAGGAATCTCGAAACTTTATTACTTTTCAAAAATAAAAAAACACATCAAACACAAGCTCCAAGCTAGTGGCTGGTGAAGTGGCCGTTTGCAGCTATTACTTGCTGTATGCGTCGTGGCATTGATAGATAGAGAGCTGGAATTAGTTCAGTGCGAGCCTGTAAAGCCTCCCACTCGGTTTTTATTGCTTCCCAAAGGTCATCCGCAGTGGTAGCGCCCAGGCACCGCCTAGAAAGCTGCTGCTTCAACAAACCCCAGATGTTTTCTATGGGGTTTACGTCCACTCCGCATGGAGGCCACTGCAACTGGCGCACAACGTGCTGTTCCAACAGCGCACATACTTTTCGCGCTGTGTGCACCGGGCTTCGATCATGTTGGAAAATATAACACCCGTCCTTGAATGGGCCGTCGAGTACGTATGGAAGGAAAGTGCGAGTAAGAATGTCGCAATATAGCGATGCCGTGAAGCTCCCATCGACTCTCACAAGCGGGCCGAGTCCATCTTTGCTGATGGCGCCCCACACGCTCACAGCACAGCGCCCGCTGGAGAAGATGCTCTGTGTGTAGCCCGGAAGATACCTGTTTCCCAGAAAAAAAAGGCACACTTAAGAACAAAAATTATTACTGAATCACCAGCGAAGCTCGAGATTTATTGTCATGTATATCTGTACTGAGAGCAGACGGGAATTCCTTAATATTAACTATACCTTGAACTAATGAAAAGTACGTAAAATTACGCGCAATTTTCTCGGTAAAATGTTCCAGCCCTTCAGTGCAATTGTTCCGCGATACCTACATTATATGGAGAGCTAAAGAGCATTTCTCAGAAAGTTGGCTTTGTCGCAAGAGCCACATTGGTTGCCGCGACTTGGTTCTACACAGCCTGTCGAAGCAGGCAGCTCTGTTCAGAAACTCCTCCAGTAACTGCTCCGCTGTAAAAATAAACACGTTTATCGTCAATACCTTCGTACAATAACTGATGATTTTTATGCACGTAACTGATTTGGGTCGAGCGTTGATACCAGTGGGCAGGATTGGTGCCAAGCAGGCTATCCACCAGTGAACGATCAAATTTTTCAACATTGCGAGCAACAGTGTTTACCATAAAGTATAAGTATCTAACTAAGTAGGGACTATGACAAAACATCGTTATTTCAGCTATATAGCGGCCACTAGTTGTTTCTCACGTTGACGACTACCAGATTGTGCCAAATGTTGCAGGACTAACGTGTAATACTCCTGTCTGCTCACCTATTAACTAATATTTTGAATGGTTTTAAATCTACCAGTCGCAGGCGTACTGAACGGTAAATTCTATTGGGTGTACTGAACTGGGTTTACTAATGTAACTTGACGGATCTCCTTTTCCCCAAAATAACACGTAATGAAGAATGGAAAAATTACACCTGTAACTGTGGTATTATAAGCAGCCTAAACGTTAGTGCTACAACTGGGGAAAAAATTATTTATCAAAACGCGTTCTGCGTTTTAGCGGTGAAATTAGGCCTTCATACCTGCAGTTCACAGTTCACAGGCCGCCAAACACGTCGCTGCTGATCCCAGCGGGTGCTAAAGGTTGACTCGTCGGTGAAGATAACTTCGCCCCAGTCTTGCACGAACCACTGTTCGGCAGCTCGCACGAATTCCAGCCTTGCTAGGCGTTGTTTTTCTGTGCGGTGCGGCTTCTGCGCCACCACACAGCTCCGAACACCTGCTTCGTGAAGCCTCCTTTGTACCGTTTTCGCGGAGACGTTGAGCTGGAGGGCCTCTCTAATTTCTTTTGCACTCTGGAACGGGTCTTCCACCACTGCCGCAATAATTTTCAAGTCCTCCTCTTCTGTTGTAGACCTGGACCTTCCGCTCCGTTGGGCATCTCCAAGCCGGCCTTCATCTCTGTACTCTTGAATAGCTCGGCTAACAGCGTCCGTCGATCTCTTGGTTAGACGACAAATTTCCCTTTGAGGGACCCCTTCTAAAAAGTACCGAATTATCTGACGGCGCTCTTCGACCGGAACCCTGGGTGTCATTTTGCCGAATGCCGACGTGCAGAACAACCAGGCTATATTTATGCGAGCACGTCTTGTTATCAATTTTAAGTAAGGAATTAGGCAGCAAAAAAAAAAACGAGATAATCTATGGTTTTTATTAAACTTTCACCTCACATACTGGCAGCTGAAAGCGAGTTGAACGATAACTTCAGTTGCAAGTAGCATACAAAATAAACAAGAAGAATAAAGTTTCGAGATTCCTCTTGCTGTCATTTTGTAGTCGATGGCGCGGCACTGTGTGGTTTTTGCTCGTGCACGCTTCGATCGGCACCGCCGTCCGCAAGCCGCTGGTCACAGCGTATGGCAACGATAAAGCACAAAAAAGAAAAGCATCCCGCGTAACACCTTATCAGCACGCGAGGACCACTTGCGCCAAATCGGGCGCAATCGTCATATTAGGCCGCAAGTGTCCCAGCGGGATGAACGGAATGCTACAAAGGCGTCGCCCCTGCGGTGCTTCAGTGACTATCGCCGCACCGCTGCAGCAAGCGAGGGAAATCAGCGTGCCTGCGAGTAAAAAAGGACGCGCATGCGCGCCGCGCCGGTCTCGACAACAGGCGCCAGGCCTCCAGAGTGCGCGTCGGTGGCTTTTGCCACGCGCTCGCGTGGTCTGCAAAATTGAGTCCCCGCCTGTACAACAACGTGACGTTCCCAACGTGAAGTACAAATCGAAAACCGCGTTGTCTGCCCCTCTATTATCTATCTCGTTGCGAGTGCTTATCGAGCGTTCGAATTATATCGACACAAAATCAAGCAAGATTATTATAGGCTAGTAAGGACAACGCAAAACACTCTCCCTATCAAATGATCCAACCCGTGCCGCAAAAAAATAGAACTTGCTCCGCTTGACACACAGATAACACAGCCAGGCGCAGCCAGGCGGTAAAAATAAAAGACCTAATTACCCAAACCTAATTTCTGGTTCATGGCACTATTATGCAAATTTTTTCTCCAAATTTAGGTATTTTTCTGGCGTCAGTATTCCTAGAAAAATGGGCTTGCATGAATCACACATGTATTGGCTTCGGTGTTCGGTGTTTTTCTACAGTGTTATTTTCTACAGAAGCCTCGGAGTGTTTTCCTATACAAAAGTTATAGTCCTTCTCTATATAATGCGACGCAGGAGGTTCTGAACACGTGCACACGTTATTTTTATTTCAAATGATTCCACCGTAACTGTGTATCCCTACACAATAAGCTTGGAGGCAAGTAGTTTGGAATATCGATATTTTCCAACAGAAGCATTGCAATAGCTTCGGGGTACCTTTTCGAAAATTTAACATCTGCGTTTTGCTCCTCTTAGCGCCGTGCGGGGAAACATAGGGAACACAACCTCGACCACGTCATCTAAGTGTCCTACATCTTAAATTTCTATCGCTATACATGCGAAAAATACATTAGCACGATTGAACTTTATTGCAGCAGGATGGAAAGTTGGGCGAGTGGGTACGTCGACATGATGTAAAAACATCGCGGTAGGACGAAATACTCCAGGACAGCAACCACACAGGACGAGCGCTGAAAATCAACTGAAATTTATTTAAACATAAGGACATCTATACAGAAAAAACATTGAAACGGCGCATGTGCTAACATCTGTGCCTTACGAAACACTGATAGAGATAAAATAGAAGAAAAATTTACACCATCTTCCCCCGAGGTGAACCACGGGGTAGATGCGACGAATCGGGGGTTGCCGTTGCGTTTCCGTTATGTTAGCGTGTGGATTGCTGTTGTTGTGTTTCCTATTTACGCCCCATGTTCACCCCCGATGCGTCGCATCTATCCCATGGTTCAGCTCGCGGGAAGATGGCGTAAATTGTACGGTTGCGCCGACCATCGCGATATCAGGCGTGTTAGTCTCCATTTCAAATCATCGGCGGTCACCGGAGGATGTCATCGGAGGAGCGCCGGGGGAACGACTGAGCGGAGCGGCACAGTTACCGCGTTTATATGTACGGTGAGGGGAATGGGAGAGCAGCGCAGAGCAGCGCATGCGCATGTGTTAACCCGCACCCACGCACAGCTGGCACGGTGACGGAGCGTGCGCAGCCGAGCGCTAACACGCAGGTGGCGCTGCGGTGAGAGCCGCGCTAGCGCGCAGCTGGCGCGGCGAGGAGAATGGAGGAGGGATGCGGACGCCGCCGGGCTACGCAGGAGGAACAAGGTGGGTGAAAAAGATGCTTCGCATGTAACAAGTTTGCTCCGACGTAGTGTTGTGGCGGAACGTTATCGCCACCACCGTTGCGCGTCTCAGGACAGCCCACTTCTGCGCCTGCACGCCGCGCCGGTGCCTCTGAAGATTGAGCGCGGGTGCATGTGAAGATAGGAACACTCTCGCCAACCGAAGAGATAATTGTATGCGCGCTCCAAAAGAAGAGCAGTTGTTGAATCTTTTCTGTAGTGGAAGCAATAAAGTCTTGCTTCGCCACATCTGGTAACGTACCACACCGCCATGGGCGACCAGGAAGCCCACGCCGCTATTCAGCAGCAAGTTCAACAATTTCAGCAGCAACTGAAAGCCCAGCAACAGGTGATTGAGGACCAAGAGCGGCAACTGCAGGAGTAGCAGCAGCGTATGAAAATGAGCGGCACTCGCCCGACGACTCTTCACCGCCCGGCTCGCGCCACTACCCCCAAGGCCCGTCTCAAGCGGTCAGCTCCACGGTCACCGCCAAGGCAAACACTGCTACTACCGCGGCCGTCACCAACCCGGAAGTCTGCGCGTCACCTTTAAGCTTCCGCAGTTTTGGGCAGGCTCGCCTGAGGTGTGGTTCAATATTCCCTGGCACGTAACACCAAAGACCGGACGCGCTACGATTATGTCGTCGCCCATCGGGACCCCGCTACGTGACAGAGCTCCGCGCGATACTCGTAAGCCCTCCAACTGAAGACCGTTACCTGCACCTGAAAACAGAACCTATTCGTCGGCTTTCAATTTCGGACGACCAGAATGTGCGCCAACTGCTTCACTCTGAAGAGGTCGGTGACCGCAAGTCAACGCAGTTCCTGCGTCATATGTGTGCCCTCGCGGGCAACACGCGGGTCGACGACTCCGTACTCCGGACACTGTTTTTTGAGCGCCTGCCTTTACACGTACACCCGCCTAATTTTTTACCAATATCACAGAAGCGTCGACCGTTCGTTGAATCAGCGCCGCATGATGGAGTTATACGGCAAACTGGGCGAGAGTAGCCGTATGCGCACTAAGCAAAGGTGGCTGCTGCCATCGTCGGCTAGGCTGTTCCATGAGCAGAGGGCCACCCCTAATTTTTCTTATTCGCTTATCACACTGCCCTCCAACCAGCCGTTAATGGTACGAATAGGGTAAGTGAAAGCGATTGGTAACAGCAGTACGGGGTGGTTGTGTGCTCTTGGAACAGCCTAGCAGAACCCGGCAGCAGCGGCCTACGCTTATAGCGCATGCGTCTACTATCGCCGAGTTTGTCGTATCGCCCCATCATACGAAGCTGATCGACGGAACAGTCAATGCTCCCGTGATATTGGTGAAAAATCGGGTGGCTGTACAGGCCTTTCTCCAGGTTCAGTCGACTCTACCACAGGACCAAGTTGTCGAGATCGCGGACCGCTTCGTCGAATTCTCCCTGTCATCACTTCCACCCACCATCCACGACGTCGACGCTCAACAGCACATCCCCGAGCTCGTGCGCCATATCGTCGACATGAACAGTAAGCTCCACGCGATCAAAAGGTACCTGGACCAACACCCGAAGTTGCGTCACCGCAACCGTTCACAAAGCCACAACCGAAACACCGACTCGTCGCATTGTAATGACAACGGCCGCTGCTACTACCATCGTCGCTTTGGCGATGGGGCCGGGAAATGTTATTCACTGTGTTCCGCCGAACATCAGGAAAACACCAGCGCCAGCCCGTAGAGACGTCCTCGAGCTGCCACGCTGTAGGCTGTCCTATTTTCGTCACCGACAAAGTCACTAAGCGGTGGTTCATGATCAAGTGCGGTTCCGACATCTGCTTCTATTCAATGGCCTTCCTGCAAAACAAGCGTCCTTGTACACTCGCCAAATGTTTTACTAATATCACGGGAGCGTCGACCTTTCGGTCGATCAGCGCCGCATGATGGAGTGATACGGCAAACTGGGCGAGAGTAGCCGCATGCGCACTAAGCAAAGGTGGCTGCTGCCATCGTCTGCTAGGCTGTTCAATGAGCAGAGGGCCACCCCTAATTTTTCTTATTCGCTTACCACACTGCGTGTCGTCGAAATGTTTCTTCAAGTCCAGGAAGTGGTCCTAACTAAAAACAGTACTCAGCGTTGCCGAACGCAAGGTTTGTTGAACGCAAGGTCTTCCGTTCCAGAACTGATGACTCTGTTTTCTCTGATTACTCTGTTTGCAGTTGGCGCAACGTGCCCGGTCATGAAGAAATATTTTGTTGATGTCAGGCAGTGTGATAAGCGAATAAGAAAAATCGGGGCTGGCTCTCCGCTCGTGGAACAGCATAGCAGACGGCGACAGCAGCGGCCTTTGCTTAGTGCGTATGCGGCTATTCTCGCCGAGTTTGCCGTATCAATCAATCACGCGGCGCTGATCGACCGAACGGTCGACGCTCCCGTTATATTGCTAAAACAATTAGCGCCCTTCCACTGTGTGAACGACGACCTGCAAATCTGGACGAAATCCACGGAGTGCAAAAGACAAACACCTTTATTGTAATTTGCGATGGAGCATACTTCCTAGCTAACTATCTGAATGAACCTCTGAAGAATCCAAGCTTTGTTCTTTCAGATGAACGTGCAACTGCGTGTGTCTCTCCCACGTCGTAACCATCTTACTGTTTGCGTGAGGCCGGATTCAGACTGTTGCCGGAACTGTCGTAACAACTTTATAGAATGACTTCATTTCACGTTTCGGCTAACCGAACTGTGTGACATGCCATTGCTTTATGTCCGTAGACCACGATACGCCTTTGCGTCGGTAGTCTGAACATAGCCTAACATACAAACCAAATCCGCTTTACCACTAAGGACTTCTCATAGGTCCCAATGGGCCGTTTAACGTCCGCGTTTAAACCTCGCACCAGCACAACAGAAATGCGATCCATCAGTACAGGCACAAAACATATAGCTGTGCGTGGGCGCCTCCAGTCCTCCCTCCCACTATTCTGCACTACAAACCTGCGCACGCATAAACCGGTAACCGGTCATGTGCGCGTGCTTCGACGTGAGAGACGCCGTGGAAAATATCTCCTGAAGCCCTCTCAAGAAGTAATATTTGTTCAGGCCGGCGTTCTAAGCGGGCAGGTTGCTGTTCATCCGGGAGGGATTTGCCTCTACTCGAGCTTTTCGTTGTTTTTGCGCCCATTCGCACTATGGTCGTGCTAACGCTTCTATTCCCGCTCTTCCTACAAACGAACGGCATGGATCTGTCCCATAAGAATTTAAAATCTAGAAGCCCCTGAGCTCTATTCTTGCGAGCAAACATGTGGCTGTCCGTTTTCTTTTCCCCTCGTATGCATTTTACTGGGGGTGCAAGGTGTGTCTATAACATCAAACCACACCCGAAGCCTCGATTAAAGAGGACAGCCGGCTAACCGCATTCAGTCATGTAATTCGACAAGTAAATCTCCCACCGGGCTAACCGGCATTTCATCTCTAGCGGCATGACGCCTAGCTGTGCGTGCGCGCTCCACTTTTCTTCACTCAAACCGTGCACTGATAAACCGGCCACCGGTGATGGCGCATACTTACGCGTGAAATACACCGGAAAAAATGTCGCTCGGAAGGCCTTGCAAGCGTTCCAACTGTTTCTCTTCCAGCAAAGTTTCTCTTCCAACAAAGCGCTCCAACAAAGTTGCTCTTCTCCCTGGAAGGATTCGCAGCTACGTGGCGAAGTGAATGTGAGCGGAAACGGCGAAGCCGGGTTTTGGTCGTTTTAGGGGGCAGCCCTTTGGCAGCCGTTACCTGGGCTTCGCGGCAGTGGCATCTGTTTATGTCCGCGTTCCAAAGTGAGCGAACGCAGCAGCGACGAAAGAAAGAAAGCGGACAACAAGGCTGCACCTGACTTGTTGTCCTTCTTCATCCGCCCCGCCAATTTGCGCAATTTTTTCTGTAATTAACGAAAACAAAGAAGAGCGTCTAGGGAAAGGTGAACTGCAGTGCGACACGTGCAGCTACGGCATCATCACTCTCACTGCCTTTGCCTCACATATGTCTCATGGGTCCCACCCAGGAGCGCCTGCTCCCTGACACTCCCCAAACGCTATTTCATTCTCCGCTAATGCAAACCACGAGACATGTTCGCTGGAGGTTGAAACACGATATGAAAAACATGCTCGCTGCTCCCTTGTACGGGGCTAACACTGTCACGTGGCCAAAGACGACGCAGTGTTCTTCAAGGTAAACAAATTTATTGGAGCGAACTTGTGCTCCCCTAACAACTCAAAAGAATTCACAGGCAGCTAAGCAGTGGCCAACTAATTCACCTGCGCAGGCGACGATTCTCGAAAGGAATGCCGCGACTTCTGCTCTGCAGTCTTTTATCTTTCGGCGCGAGTGTTTCTGGAACCGTGGACTTACATCCAGAATTGTAGATCAGAGAAGATTGTTCTGGGCTAGTGACCTTAGGATGAAACAGTCTGCTTATCTGAATGAGATAGCCCTTAATGCATAAAAATAAAGAATGAAAGACGTGCTTTGCCTGGGACACAAGCCGGGCAGTAAAAACAAACAAACCCATAAGTTGTTCGCGACATTACCCCCTCTAAGAGTGCATCTACCCGATTCTAAAACAATAGACAATGCAAACAAACAACAACAAATCCGTCATCTTGCAAAGTAGGGTTTCAAGCGAACCACGTGGACGACATCGGACCATGTGCGTCGTCGTGATGTTCCGAAATCACTATCGCCGATTACCTCGTACGTGAGTTGGCCGACACATCGTAGAATCTGTCAGGGTCCGAAATGCCGTCTCAGCAGCTTCTCACTGAGTTCGCGTCGTCGGAAAGGAGTTCAAACCCAAACACGATCCCCTGGGCGGTATTTGGCTTTTCGGCGTCGGAGGTTGTAGCACCCGGCATCCACCAGCTGCTGGTTTGTTCTCCAAACTCGAGCGAGCTGGCGGGCCTCTTCCGCAGGCTGAAGGTATCCTTGGACGTCGGTATTGAGGTCGTCGTCTTCTACATTCGGAAGCCTGGCATCAAGCGTTGTAGTCGTTTGTAGTCGTACGTCTTCCGTAGACAAGCTCCAACGGCGTCATCTGCGTAGTTTCTTGGATAGCCGTGCTGCACGCAAACGTGACATATGGGAGCACTTCGTCCCGTGTCCTATGTTCAACGTCAGCGTACACTGACAGCATATCTGCGATTGCCTTGTTCAGACGTTCTGTTAGTCCATTCGTTTGGGGGTGGTACGCCGTCGTTCTTCGGTGATCCGTGTTGCTGTAGCTTAATACTCCTTGCATCAGCTCCGCAGAAAAGGTTGTTGCGCGGTCCGTGATTAGGACTTCCTGTGCTCCATGTCGCAGCACAACTTGGCTTGTAAAGAACTTTGCCACTTCTTGTGCAGTCCCCCTCGGACGAGCGGCGGTGTCTGCGTAGCACGTCACGTAGTCTGTCGCTACGACAATCCACTTGTTCTCAGATTGCGATGTAGGGAACGGGCCCAGAAGGTCCATTGCAATCTGTAGGAAGGGTCTCGTTGGGACGGCGATCGGCTGCAGAAGTCCGGCGGGTGTCGTCGGTGGCGTCTTTCGTCGCTGGCAGTCACGGCATCTCTGGACTTAGTGAATGACGTCGAATGTAAGGCAGGGCCAGTAGTACTTCGCCTTCATTTTTCCAATTATGCGGGCTGTTTGGAGATGTCCGGAAGTCTGGTCGTCGTGGCACGCTTCAAATATTTCGTCGTGAAGGTCCGCTGGGGTGACAGGAAGATAATTTGTTTTGGTTTCGGGGCTGAAATTCTTCTTCACGAGAATGCAGTTTTTCAGGCTGAATGCTTGAAGGTTGCGTTTGAAGGTCCTAGGCACGGCTACGTTCCGTCCTTCGAGGTAGTCAGTATGACGCGTGAGTCGGGGTCGGGACGTTGCTGGGCGGCTAGGTCATTCTCCGTCATGACTCCGAACAACGCGCTGTCCTCATCGGTGTCTTGTGGCTTTGTGTCGACGGGGGCGCGTGACAGGCAGTCGGCGTTGGAGTGTTTCCTGCCGGATTTATAGACTACTGTAATGTCGAATTCTTGCAGGCGCAAGCTCTACCTACCAAGACGGCCAGAGGGGTCCTTCAAATTTGCGAGCCAACACACCGCATGGTAGTCTGTCAACCTTGAACGGTCTTCCATACACGTCTGGGCGAAATTTCCAAATGGCCCATATAATCGCGAGGCCCTTTTTCTCAGAGGCTGAGTAGTTTCTTTCTTCTTTTGACAGACCACGGCTTGCATGGGCGATTACGTTTTCTCACCCGCTTTGGTTTTGTACGAGGACATCACCCAAGCCTATATCACTGGCGTCTTTGTGCATTTCATTTTCAGTGTTTTTGTCGAAATGGGCGACCATGGGCGGGATTGGCAGGCACTGTTGCAGCTCGAAGAATGCTTTTTCTTGGGCATTTTCCCAGCTGAAAGGGGTGCTATCTTTCGTCACGCGCGTGAGTGGCTCTGCAATGCGAGCGAAGTTTGCGATGAACCGCCGGTAGTATGCGCACTGTCCCAGCAATCTCCGCACGCCCTTCTTATCGTTCGGTCTTGGGAAGTTCGCTATGGCTGAAATTTTCGCCAGGTCAGGCCGGACTCCCGCACCATTGACGACATGGACAAAAAACTTGAGTTCCTCGAATGCAAGGAGGCACTTTTCGGGCTTCAGTGTTAACCCCGACGTACGGAAGCTTCGAGTACAGACTGCAACCTCGCAAGTTGTTTCGTCGAATGTTCGGGAGAATACCACGACGTCTTTGAGGTATATGGGGCAGGTGTGCCAGTTCAGGCCAGGTAGCACAGTGTCCATGACTCTGAAACGTTGCTGGCGCCGTCCATAGCCCAAACGGCATCACCTTGAACTCGTATAGGCCCTCCGGGGTTATGAATGCAGTGTTCTCTCGATCTCTCTAGTCCACTTCAATTTGACAGTAGCCTGTCTTCAGATCCATCGATGAGAAGTACTTCGCGTGGCACAGGTGGTTCAGGGCTTCATCGGTTCGTGGCAGGGGGTACAAGTCCTTTTTGGTGAACTTGTTCAATCGCCAGTAGTCAACACAGAACCTCAGTGTGCCGTCTTTTCGACATTATACAGCCATCGGAAAGCCCATGGGGAGCAGCGCAGGGGCTTTCCGATGGCTGTATAATGTCGTTCCGGAGCTTGTCTTCGACTTGTGTCCGGATGGCTTGGCTTCTCGCACGTGCGAAGACACGCGGTACGGTGAATGTCGGGTAGGTCGGGCTCAATCTTCGCTTATAATTTGATGCTTCGCTAGGGTTGTCTGACGTACTTTTGAGTTCGACGAAAAAAATTAGCGCCAATCGACTCCGTGAATGTGTTTGGAAAGCAAACCTGTAAATGGCACCCACAACAATTACCAATGCGACGACACATAATTCACTAACGTCACTACAAATAGGTAAACCAGAGAGAAGTGAAATGTACTTAACCACACCCTGTATTACTTCGAAGAGATATACTTTGTAAGGGTAAATTATAGCATGATGAATGAACGGTGATTGGTTGAGTTGTGTTGGTGTTGCAATTGTGTGGAAACTTACTTTTTTACAAAAAGCTCAAACCCGATGTTACACGATCTCCCTTCTCCGTCTCTGCCGTCGCGGACGGAGGCGACGAGGTCGGCTGCAGAGACGGGGGAGTAGCAAGAGGAGGAGGATAAGGCGCAACAGGAGAAAATATTTCTATTCAGACTTCTAAGCGGACCAGAGTGCGGCCTTGCGGAGTGGTTCCTTCCTCGCTGTAGCCCATATTCACTCCGCGCCACCTGTGCTCTACCCACCAGCTGAAGCTGGGTAGGCAGAGAGGGGCTTGGCAGCAGCATCTTCCATGGCTCTTGCTCGGTAGTTGACGCAAAGAGAGCAGGGTGGTCAGGGCCAAATTCGAACATCCCGATTATGTGGCAGTATTCCTACTTCTGAGCAAAATTTACATTCAGCGTCGTAGCTATTCTGGTGCAGTAAGTGAAGTGGGGAGAAGCCGGATAGTATTAGCCGAATGGTCATTTGTTTTTCTCTGGAAAGGTCAGGGTAGGGCGAAAGCAGGGTTTGTTTCTGTAGACGATAATACTGCGTTATCTCCCTGAACCTGACAAGCGAGTGACTGTCCTCGTGCATCTCCATAGCACGGGGGGAAAAGCGCAGGCTTGTTTGTGGGCTTATTCGTTGCCCTTCATGTGGGCATGAACGGGTGTCCAGATGAGCTGAATGGAAAAGTTTTGGAAGTGGTTCTTGAGCCCATGCAGTGCAGGTCGGTACACCCAATCAGACTGGTAATTCCACTAGGCTTGTTGGGAATCGTTGACTTCCTTCCGGACCCTTGGTTAAGTGAGAGACAAGCCGATGGCTGCCTCTTCTGCTGCTGTCATGTCTTGGGTCTTGAGGGAGATGCACGCAAAGAGGTTGGTTCTGGAAGTAGCCACGATGCCAGCGTACTGCTGCCCTGCATGTTGCGACGCGTCTGTGTAGATAACTGCATGATCCCCATCGAGGGGGGTTAAGCGCTTGAGCCCGTGCTTGTCGCATACCCCCGTCGTGTGTGGGGTTCATATTTCTAATCAAAGAGAGCATCTTTAGTTCTTGTCGCCGTGAGTCCGGCAGTACATCACGCGGAGGGACATTCTGTGCTGTCCAGCCAATCTGGTGACGGATGCGGTTACCCGGCACAGTTCTACTCAATCGGAGCTTCTGGTTAGAAAGATTGTCCTCTATCAGCGCTTTCACCGTGTTGTAGAGCCCCGTGCTAAGCAGCCTCTCTGTGGACGCACTCATGGAAAGACCAATGGTCTGCTCAACCGCTCTTGTAATCATTACATAACGTATCTTTATGTCCTCCTGGCCGAGAAGAAACAGGGGGTTGACGTAAGTGATGCTCGAGTGGGCAAATGCTTGAAATATTAGAAAGGAATCGGATTTCTTGAAATCAGGCTTCTTGGTGGCAACTTGCCTGATCATGTGTGTGCTTTATTGGTGCTGTATTTGAAGCGTTGCAAGGATCCGTCACTCTAGGTGTTGGACAGAAGATGGAGGCCCAGTATATTGTTGCTAGGGCTTTGAGTGATGGCCTGGCCATCAAGGAGTATTTGAATGTGTTCCTTGATGTGTCGTGTGACGTGAGGTTGGATGACATAGAGCTGAGGTCTTTTACGTGAACACTGGAAGCGACATGCCCATTGGCGTACCCGAAGTGTGATACCATGGTTTGGTGTGAGCTTGCTTTATTCGCTTTCGAGTGGCATTTAGCGAGAATGCATGGTTTAAATCCGTAGATGTGCTTAGTGAGTGCACCACTTGTCTGCTCGTAGCTAAATCGGTCAGACACTGGGTCTTCCTTTGTTACATGTTCAGAAGCGTGGACAGACGAAACACAAGAAGAGGACAACACGACCGCTTTCGTCTGTCCGCGCTTCAAACATGAATCAAATCCAACTAGCTCAACTTTCCGTTCTACTGCTTTGTTACTCTGTTAGTTACAGGTTTGATTTCTGGCGGTGCAGTAAAGTCTTTTATTTGTCGGCGGGAGTTTTCCGATGACACCAACGGTCGCGAAAGAACACTAGGGGGGTAGAGGCAAAAAGCTTTGCTTTAAAACACTCGCTGTAGCGACGCAGCAAGTCCAATAATTTGTCCCGATTTTCTTGCGCCAGCGCCGGGTTCACGTCAAAAAGATGCGGCATCTTGAAAGCATCAGCGAATGCGCATTCAAACTCCGCAACTGCGATCACGTCACTTGCATCTTGCGTTTCTTGAAGGAACGCAATTTCAGCGTCCTTCTTTAAATGCTGGTACTCTTTGGTGAAATTAGCGACCAAAACTTGGTATTGGCGTTGCCTAAAGCTCGCGATGCCTCTTGCGACAGAGACGCCACGGCCGAGAAGCAACCTTTTGTCACTCTCTATATTACCTTCCACGTCAGGAGCAGCCTCTTCCCAATAGACGGCGACCATCAAGCTTGCGCGAGGTGGCAGGGTGTCATGGTCGTCGGCGATCTTGATAGCAGCACTTTTTTCGGGGTTGGGTTCCGGCGTCATGCAGTGATCGGAGTAAAATGTTATAGACTTGGCCTGTAGGTCAATGATTGCGCCGTTGTCCGTCAAAAGGTCCATTCTGAGAATGACGTCGCGGGAACAGTTAGGCAAAATGACGGGCGCAGCAGGGTACGTGATGCCGTCTATGGTTACGCGTGATGTGCACGTTCCATTTGGCATTACGAGACGGCCTCCTGCTGTGCGTATATGCGGACTGTCCCATCTTGTAAGTTTCTTCAGCTTAGACGCGAATGAATTGCTCATCACAGAGTAGTCGGCTCCCGTGTCGATGAGGGCGAGTACGTCAAAGCCGTCGATGGACAACTGGACGTCGGACGCTGCCTTCCTCGAGTTCTGGGTGCGTCGGGGCTTCGCATCTCGGCTTGTACGTGTTGACGGTCGGACTCTGTGCGTCGTCATTGTAGACGTCCCTTCAGAGGCAGGTTTGGTCATGACGGGTACGCGTCGCACCGTATGGTTGTCGTTGTGTTCAGGAGTCGCGTCCGGGTTAGGTCGGGTCGTCGGGCTGAGGGCATGTCGGGAATTATCGTCTTCTGCTATTCGTTGCGTCGTTGGAGGGTTTTTATTTTTCCGCGGTCGTAGAACTTTACCTCCAAAAGTTGCTGCTTTTAGTTTCCCCCGCGTGTGCTGAGAACTTTCCACGCGTGAAATCAGCATTGCTACGACGGTTGGGCGATCGGTGTGGGTAGGGCGACGGCGATCGGTTGAAACGGGCTGATCCACGGCTGGTGTTGGACAGGTATTCTTCGATCTCAGATGGGCACTGCCCGGGTCGGGAGCGGGGTGCGTCGACGGAGAACCCTAGCAAACCGAGCCTCCTGTAGGGGCAGCGACGGTAGATGCCGTCGGCCTCTCCGCAGTGGTAGCACAGCGGGCGATTGTCGGGCGTTCGCCACACGTCGGTCTTCCTTGGGGTGGGGGTTTGCATCACAGATGGTCGGGCCGGCGACCGGGAACGACGGTATGGAGTCTCGTGACGATTGGTGTCAGGTGGGTGCGGTCGACGGGCAGCAGCCGCGTATATCAGGGCTTGGGGCTGCCGGGGTGCTTCTGGCGTTGTTGATGTATTCAGGGCGTGCTGAACTTCTTCACTGATGACGTCGATAAGGGAAGCAACTTGGAGTTGCGGCGGCGCTGGGAGACGTTTTTGCAGCTCCTCCCTCACTACTTCGCGGATGGTTTCGCGTAGGCTAACAGCCAGAATATGCATGTTGTCGACGTAGTTCGCATTAGCCGCGCCAACGAAGCTGCGGTCATACTGCTTAGCACGCATTTCGAGAGACTTCTCAATGGGGCTGGCTTCGGTCAGGAATTCGGCGATGGCTTTGGGCGGGTTGCGGACAAGTCCAGCAAACAGTTCCTCCTTCACACCGCACATCAAGAAGCGTAACTTCTTTTCTTCCGTCATTTTGGAGTCCACGCGGCGAACTAGTTGCTTCATCTCCTCAACAAAGACCACGACCCCTACGTTGGGGAGTTTTGTGCGCGTTTCCAACACAAGGCGGCTCGTTCTTTCCGCACAAAGGTGGCGAATGTTTTAGGAAGTCCCTCTTAAAGAGTGTGCAGTTGGTAAGGGAGCTTTTATGGTTTTCGAACCGCGTTCGGACCCTATCTTCTAAGTAGAAGAAGATACTGCCGAACGTTTCTTCGTCATCCCCCTGTTAAAGATGCGGAAGTGCTCCACTTTCTTCTACCAGTCCTCAGGGTCTTCGCCGGGGGATCCGCGGAACGATGGTGGTTCCCGGGGCTGTTGAAGAACGAGGGTAGTGCTGGTCATAGTGCCTGCATTGATCATGGTGGTAGTCACGACGTCTTTTCTGTTCACTTTATCAGGAAGGAGCTCAAACTCCGGCTGAAGACCTTGCTCTCGGCGGCTGCCACGATTGGGACTTTCATGTCGGCTTGACGAGGGCGTAGGGGCAATTTACACAGCACCTCAACCAGATGTCACGTGGCCAAAGACGACGCAGTTGTCTTCACGGAAAACAAGTTTATTGGAGCGAACTTGTGCTCCTTTAACAACTCAAAAGAATACAGAGGCGGCGAAGCAGCGGCCAACAAATTGACTTGCGCTGGCGAGGATCATTGACAGGAATGCCACGACGTCTGCTCTGCAGGCTTTTATCTTTCGGCGCGAGTGTTTCTAGAACCGTCGATTTACATCCAGAACATTGTAGATCAGAGAAGAGTATTTTGGGCTAGTGACCGTAAGATGAAACAGTCTGCTTATCTGAATGAGAGAGCCCTTATGGCATAAAAAATAAAGAACGAAAGACACGCTTCGCTTGGGACACAGATAACATAGCTTTGGCTGGGAAGTAAAAATAAATATACCCATACGTGTTTCACGGCAATATGAACCACGGGAGATCTCAGGACAGCCCCCTTCTCCACCTGCGCGCGACGCCGGTGCCTCTGAAGATTGAGCGCGGGTACATGAGAAGATAGGAACACTCTCGCCAACCGAAGAGATAATTGTGTGCGTGCTCCGAAAGGATACAAGTTGTTGAATGTTTTCTGTAGTGGAAGCAATAAAGTATCGCTTCACCACAGTGTAATAAATAAGAAGGATAAGCCACTTCTTTTTCATGTAAAGTAATAGAAGCTTGACTAAGGCAGTCGTCACCAAGCCTCTTTATATTGAACGCCTCTAATATTTCCCGCTTTACCTGATTAGAATGACGCAACAGTAAGACCATTTTATCAAATTGGGGCTGACAGAAGCACCCAGCGCACGAACGCAGCGATGGGACAAATGAGATGTAGGTGTGCGTTTCAAATAAAATAAGTGTTCTCTCAAACGCACATTTACACATTGGCCCGTGTGGCCAACGTAAATCCGACCACAAGACAAAAGTATTTTATAAACAACAGCAACAAAACACGGGATATACTTGCTCTTGTGGTTAACAGTGCAATTGTCAGACCTAGTGGAATTTGTGTCTCGTTTCCTTCTGTCTAATAGGGCACATACTTTACCCAGTTTATTTGGTGCTGATATGGCAACCTGCACGCCATATCTCGCAGCAACATTTTTTTAATCTGTGAGTGGTACGGTGGATGTACGGAACTACATGCGAACATTTTGTTGGTGTAGTTTTTTTTGTGCGCAACGCTTGTCTCGGCCATTTATCATTCTTACAAGCCTATTGCATGCTGACACTAGCGCTCTAGTGGGAGCACCAGCTTCTTTGAGCTTTTTTACCTGTTCTTTGAAACTTCCGTCTATTCAGTGTACGCACGATTTGGACAATGCTGACCAAAGTCAGAAAAAAGCTATAGAGTTTTTTACAATCTTACTGTGCCCCGAATTGTAGTTAAGCAGGGGTTTTACTGATGTGGGTGCCAATTTGAGAAAACATGGTTCGCCCCGAATATGAGCGAAAGGTCGATAAATTGTATCCAGGAGTTTTTCGTGTTCAAAAGTGAACTTTAGGCCTATACCCATTTCTTTAAAAACCTTCAAGGCATCCACAGTTGTGCGGAGAATATAACGCCTATCAACAATCACTAAAGCACCGCCTACATACGTGAACCTTTTTTTGACCATCCCTGACTGAATTTCATCCAAAGAGCGATGAATTTTACAAAGACAAATGTCACCTATTATTGCCGCGAACCTTACATTCGTTTCT